>CM041725.1:21976373-22543873 GCA_023373845.1 Nibea coibor | reverse complement strand
CCTCTGAACAACACAGCCGATGGTCTGAAAAGCATTAGGAGGGCAAGAAATTCCACTAACTAACTCTTGACAAGGCAGAGCTATTAATCGAAAAGCATCACCTCATGAAGCTGAGAGAATGTCAAGAGTGCAAATGGTGACTACTTTGAAGAATCTAAAATATGAAATGTTTTGCTTTGTTTACTAGATAATTCAATTTGTGTTCCTTCAGTTTTTGTGTCCTCAGTGTTAATCTACAAAGTAGGAAGTAATAAAAAGAAAAATGTACCTTATACTCACCTGATGACAACTGAACCACAGGCTGTGCTTCATTTTGACTGACCCAAATACTCACCACAGCCACAAACATGGATGAATCCACATCTAGAAACAGTCCCTAACAAATGCGCTATTTCCTTCATGTTAGGTAAGGTTTCTTAAAAGCTACAGGGAGCAGCTGCTTTGGGGAATTGCTGAGACATTTTAAAATGAAACTAGATATATGTAACATGTCAAAAAGACGTAACCAATGGGTTTGGGGCAGAGTGCTGCAGTCAGAGTAGGGAAGTCAGGATTGAAAGACTGTTTCTAGGATTTGTTGACAATGAATAAAATAGAAACACAAATGCATCCTTCAGAACCGGAGGACGGTAAATAACCTGACAGAAACCATTTGAAGTCAGTATACACCGCTTAGAACTACAGCTTCAGAGCTCGCTCAGGTGAATCTGAAGGCACAGTTTGAGGTCATTTTTTTGAAATTTAAGTTGAACCTGTTTAATCCTGACATTCTTCTCTGAATTGTTTCACATCGTGAAAGAAATTGAAACAAATACTAAAACTCGTGCTGACAAAAGGAAAAGCTCTCCACTGAAGTGACAGGCCAGAGGATGTGCAAATGAAATGTTAAATGTGAACACACCTCATGTACAAGCTCCAGCATATTCAATAAACACAAATACCCAGTATGCACCACTGAAAACACACCACTCTCTCTCTCCCTCTCTCTCACACACACACACACACACTATACATTCATGTTGATCTGTAGCCTTTTTGTTGTGTGTCTGACACCATCAGTGGGGGATTTATCAGCTGAGCTGCAGACTCTGCAGCTTCTTGAACCCATAAATTATTCAGACTGCAGAGCATGCTGATGCTTCCGCTGCTGGGCCAGATAGCAGCAGAGACGATCATATTAAACCCAAACACGGGCCTGCCTCACTGCCTCCCCCCTATCTCCCCCCACTATCCTCCCCCATCCACCACCACACAGCCAGCCTCTCTGCTTCACAGCAGGGCCAATTCTGAACCACAGATGATAAAATTATTATTTTTTTCTTCTTCTTCTTCTTTTTAGCGAAGCGTAGATCTGTCACATGTACACATACAAATAACACAGCACACACACACACACACACACACACACACTCCTCTTTTTATAATTCATTTTGCCCTCTCATTGTTTGTCCATTGCTTTCTCTGTTTTTTATATAAACTTAAGATCAAGTGTGTGTGTGCGTTATCATTTAGCTTGGCTTCAGGCAGCAGACAACACATGCTAGCACAGTCAGGTGGCTCATCTTGCTGGCACTGCAATATGTTTTCATGCATGGCACGTCACTCTGGTGTGACAAACTCTTTCTGCTGCATTTGGGGACTCACTTGTGTACTAGGGTACATTTGCATAATTGATTGCAAAACGATGAAACTGGCAGTTTAGGCTGGGGGCATATAGTACATTTAATACTCTACTTGTTTGCCGTGTTAAGTGCACAGAGACGAGTGGCAGATACAAACCCGAGGGCTCTGAATACAATTTTCTAATTTTTTTTTTGTTGTTTGTTTTTTTGCTCTTAAGAAACATTCAGTGATTCCTGCATGAAATGATTTAAATTACATTCCGTGAATGGATTACAATTCATCTTACCACTTACAATGATATAAAGGTAATCTGTAACTAATTGCGCGTGTTAAGCAAACCTCCCACTTCTGCTGATATGTTAAAACAGAAGACACAAGGAGCTGCTGCACTTCAGTTTAGAAGTGGAATCAGGACATAATCAGGTGTCATCCTCATTCAGACATGGTGTTGATGTCGATTTGTGGGTGAAACCTTCAGATTACAGAAATCACTTGCAGCCAGTCCACACCTGCCCGAGGCTGACAGGTCTGACTTGTGTTGAGATTTCTGGAAATGAGGCATCCACCATCTACCATCATCTTACAAGGAATGCTGACCTTGAACCCAAAAGAGGCCAGGGAATAAGAAAAGCAGATAATAATTGTATGTGTGAAATGATGTGTGTTGTATAAAGCAGACATTATTTGATGAGATGGTAATCAAAATAAGCTCTAAAAGGGGATTTTTTTTTAACATGGACCAAACTTTCCAATGTATTGTGACTAATGGAAAGACCTTTTTTTTTTTTTTTTAATTGGTCCAGTTTTGAGTGGGAGTGCAACCAGCAGAAGCAAAACTGGCTACAACGTAATCCTTCTGGGCAATTGCACACTATCAGTCTACATCCACATTAAGTGCTTGTTTGTGCCACTGACAGGCTCAGATTGTAAGTGTCTGACAACATTATGGAAGGAAACAGCAGTTATATTGTTCAGAACCAGCAGACTTCATTGACAAAAACAGTAATTTTGCCTCATAAAGTTGCAGCGCTTCACTCAAACTCAAACAGGAACAAAATAAAACTCACCAAAACTTCCATTTGTCTTTTCACAACAATCCAACAATCACCAGCTCGGGTTTGGTCAAAACTCTTTATTCACAGAGTGAAGAGGGAAATTGGCCCTTAAAGAGGCAGCAGCACTTCTAAATCGATGATTTATTTATTTCAACAAGAGTTGGTGGTTGTCCCCATTATTCACTGAGACACAAAACCTGGGAAAATAATACAATTAATTGGGATTTCATAAGGATGGATAACAATGAGCATAGAACAAGAACAATATATAAAAATGATGAAAGCAAGTCAAGTATTGCTTGATCTGTACATCAGATCTGTGCAGGAATGTGTATTATACTGTTCAAGAAATTGTGCAAAAGTTCACACTATTAAGTACAAAGAATATGGGCCCCAGTCTCAGGATGCTTAAAACAGACTTGTCTAAAGGTAACAGTATGTACATGTAGCTGTTCTGAATGGCCACTATCAATGGTGAGGTAAATAATAAGAAAGGGCAAGGTGCCATGAATTGCGGAAAATAAGAATGTCAAACTTCCCCAACAAACAGCCTTTTAAGGTCCAAGTAAGTGTCTAGTCCTTATACAATGCAGGAGAGCAACACTTCTACGAGTGCCATTTATTAGCAGTAATAAGTGACAACTGATTATGATTTGTTTGTGTATTTGTCTCAGCCAACAGTACTCGGACTGCATGGTTACCAAGCAACACATGAATATTTCATGAACTTGCTTATTTCCGACTTTGTATCATTTATGCAAGCCGTGTCACATCCATTGTTAATGGGTGCATAAAGCCCCCCGCACAGCCATCAAATATCTATAGAGAAACGAGGGGAAGACGTGTCTAGGAGCACCAACAGCTCAGCCATGAAGTGGTAGACTATACAAATGGGGGGTGGGCGTGGGGTTGGTAGGTAATTATGTAAAAATTGACCATCATCTGCTACTTCACTCACTACAGAGTTCCAAACTGCCTCTGGAAGCAACATCAGCATGAAGTATGCTTCAGCATCTTCATGAAATGCATTTCCATTGTTGCCCTGCACACAAGCTTCACATTGCCATATGCAATGCCAAGCAGCTGGAGTGGCGTAAAGAATACTGTAACTGGACTCTGAAGCAGTGAAAAAGCATTCTTTGCAGCGATGAATCATACCTCGCTATCTGGCTGTCTGGTGGACAAATCTGATTTTGGAAGATGCCACGAAAATGCTATCTACTGGAATGTGCAGTGCCTCCTGAAAAGTTTAGTGGAGGCGGGATGATGGTTTGGTTCAGCTTTCTATTCAGGGTTTGGGCTTAGCCTCTTAATTCCAGTGCCACTGTGCACATAGTGAAGTCTAACCTGCACAAACGTTCTTTTGGTTGAATGGACACAAATTCTTACAGACACACCAATTTTGTGGGAAGCCTTCCCATAAGAATGCTTGCTTTTATAGACACAAAGGGACAAAGGAGTCCAACTTCATATTATATACTGGTTTTAGAACCGAATGTCAAATTCTTTGGGAATATTTTTATGTTGAGTTTGGCCCACTTTGACAAAGAAGTACACACACTATGAATGAGAGTATCAGTAGTTACCTTCGGGGCTCAGGACAGGTGTTTAGGCTCTGTCTTCAATTTCTGCAGTTCCTCCAGCTCAGCTGCTGTTGGCATAGTGACATAGGTTGTTATGTAGGGCCCATAACGCTCTCAGTGGATGTTGGTTTCTCTGAACACACTTTTCAAAACTCACATGAGATGAAACTTGCCATGTGTGAGTGACCATTTGCAATTTGCTGTTGTTCAAGGTTTGCTGGACTTTGTTCATAATGCTACACAAACTCTGTGCATTTTGGCAATGCAGCGTCAAACAGCAGGGATACTTTGGGGAGCTCTGTAGACTATGCTACCACAAGGCAAATGTTCAAAAATAAATCACAGCCAAAAATTATAGTGCAAATAGAACAACTGTGGTAATAAGGATTTTAAAAAAGCCCATGTCATTCCTCGTGGTGGAGTGTAAATGCTGAAGTGGAGTTGTGGATGCATGAGCAAAGAAGCTTCTTTATCGCTTGCCCAGAGAAGTAATAACTACATGAACACAATGTCAGAATGAATAATGGTAATTCAGTGTGATTATCAAGCACTGTGAGGTCAGCAGTGGTGGACCAAACACTTCCCGCAATTAGAAAATGGCAGCAACAGCTCTCACTTAAGTTTCTGTTGAGGGGAAAGCTTGAGGGAGTGGGTGTTAAAAATACTGCTGGCTTAAAAAGCCTCTTACCAAGTTTGACCTGGGTTAGGGTTAGTGAATTTGTTCAAATGACTGTGAGAAAAAGTACTGCATTCTGAAGTCCTTTCCCCACTGTGAACTCCCATTTCAACATTTTAAATGATATCCTCATGGTATGGTGCATTGTTTTGCACTAAATTATTACCTCTGTTTTGCAGTGGCATTGTGGGAGAAGAATGGCATTGTTGTTAGTGTTGTAAAACCAAGGACAAGGTTGGATGGATGGGTCAACAATGTGACTTCAGCAGTGAGAATGGTATTTGTTTTGCATATCCCTGTTCTTTTAATCATGACCACGGCATCGCCTAAGAGATCCAAGGGACAGGGGTGGCTGGAGTACAACAATTGCACCTTATATAGTGCATACAGACCATTGTCCAGATCAACAGTTTCTCCATTCATGATAAGGATTCAGGATAAAACTCAAACAATTAGCTATGGATACCATATCCTTACTGTAGCAGGTTTATCAAAAATATGTATAAAAATAATCAGAAGTCTGGATACAATATTCAGGGGAGTAATTACATTAATGACAGTTACCAATAATAACCATGCAACAAATGATTCAGTATGATGTGCCATAGCCGTATGCTAACATGGATAGCATAAACCACAACCACCAGTTGGGCATTCACATCTTTCATTCGACAGGTATTTCATTGAACCAGCCTTCCACTGGGTGGTGACGAAACGTGCCATGCCTTATACTGGAGAGAGCTTAGGTTGAATAGAATTGTTGTGACCTTCTATCAGTATGTACCACTGCGTCTGCTCTGACTGGTTGCTCACAACACAGAAAGGCTAGACATAGCAATACATAGCTTCTACCCTTATCACATTCTTAGATCAAACAAGCAATATTTGGCTCCATACAAACTTAACCCTCCTATTCTCCTTGGGGTCAATTTGACCCCGTTCAATGTTTATCATTCAAAAAATAATAGCTGCCTTTGTTTTGTTTTTTTGCTTCATATTTCATGAGTTTTCCTAATTTGGTGGGGACAACTGATTAAGCAAAACATTTTCATGATGATATTTTTCTAATGTGCTGAACACATACTACACACATTGGTGTTCCTCTGGGGTCAATTTGACCCCAAGCTGTTTTAGCTGTGTAAAACGTGTCTGTCTCTGTGTGTGACCTAATAACCCCACACCTGCAGGTGCAGAGGTGATACTTTTGAGTTGATACATGAAAGGGGGTAAAGAAAACAACTATTCCAACCATGGACATGAAGGTCTGTGTGTGTGATCATCTGAACTCACACTGGGGATTGTGTTGAGGTGGACCCTGATTTTGAGGGATTCTCATCTGATGAGAATGAGAGTGTTGACCCTCCTGTTGTCTCTCAACAACCAGCAGACATGGTCACCTCCAAAAATGGAAAGATAACATGGTCCCTTTCCCCACATCAACAGCAGGGTAGACTTAGTGCTACCAATGTTATCAAAATGGTTCCAGGCCACACCAGATTTTCAATCAGCGACAATGAAGACATCAAATCATCATTTGAACTCTTCATGGCACCATCAATTGAAAATATTGTGCTTGGGATGACAAATTTAGAGGGGAAGCATGTATGGGGACAGTTGGAGAGACTTGGATGTAGCTGACTTGGAAGCCTACATTGGCTTGCTTATTTTGGCAGGGGTGTAAAAATCAGGTCACCAACATCAATCAATATGGTTCATTCTGTGAGAGTCATGAATGTGCACCCCAAATTAGAAAAGATTTGGATGAAAGATTTTCAGGATGCACTATCTCTAAAACTCAAAGTTTGACCTGATGGTGGCGCTACAGGAAAGGTCATATCATCACCACTAGGGTACATACTCTGACCCCAGGCAAATATACCTGGGTGAAAGTAAAAAGTGTTAGTGAATTTGAGGAGAATAGGAGGGTTAAGCAGTCACTGAACTCAATCTGTCATGGCAGATTACTGTCCACCATGATCCAGTTTCTCCTCGAGGTCTTTGCTTCTAGTTCTTGCTCGTGGTGGAAACTGTTGAATCTCTGTAAGTAATACTGTAAAGAGTACGGTCTAGATCTGTTCTGTATGAAAAGTGTCATGAGATAACTTCTGTTGAAGTCTATGGTACACACAGCACTGTGGTGCTGAGCTGTGTGTTGACTTGTTGATGTTCTTTGGAGACAGTGCAACGATCACAGTGAGTTTGTCATTGTTCTGTCTGTTAGCCACTAGCTAACTTGTAAACATTGATTTCCATGACACTAATGCTAGTGATAAATGCCATATCACACAGCACTCATAACTCAAACATATTATTCATGCACAATGAGGTTTCAAAGGTCAGGACATTGAAGATGGTTTTCTAATCCTATCGGTTAGTAGGTTCTCCAAAGCTGAACATATGAAGCATTTGCATGCAAGTAATTGATTTCACCACAAACCTTTCAGCCATTTCAGCCCCAGTGTTGAGGCAGAACTAGAGAATACCTACTAAATGTATTCAGCAGCCAACGGTTAAAGTCTAGTAAAGTCTAATATTGTAAGTATTGCTCTTAAACCGAACGAGAACAGTTGGATTTTGAGTGATGAATACATTTATGATGATGTTATTCTTGCTCATTGTACAGTGACTGTGAAAGTAGTGTAACACCAACAGAGTTAATTATCCAAATGTGAAGAAGAGTAGTACACATTGATTAACGGCCATATCAGCTCTCTGGTCGGAGAGCACCAGACATTTCTTCCTGCAGTGGGTGAAGTGGCGTGTCAGTGTACCATCTGTCTGCAGACAATTTCATAGAGAACTAGAAGAGCACTGTGACAGTACAGAGCTACCAAAGCCAAGAGTCCATCACAACTGACCTATCTAGCAATGATGACAAAAGTAAAAATTAATTTAAGGTTTCTTGGCCCATGCGACACCATTCCACCAAGTTTCAGAAAATGTGCACTGGTTTCTGTGATCCTGTCAATGGTAAGTTCTTTTATGTAGTGGGTATTGTAAGCCTGTGTAGCAGCATGATAGCACCGAGTCATTCTGCCCAGCCCAGGATATGGGTACCATAAAATGATACCATTACTTCCTTAATGTGAGATTAGACAGTGAATGAATCAGTTATAGGAAAGGCCTATATTTGACCAGATGGGCAAAACGGTCTGACTGTTCCATAGTGTGTATTTACTGGTTTATTCTGGAGGTTCTTTTGTCAAAATCTGTGTCAGGTGATCCACAGGAAGTAAAGTTACAGACACACGTACAATAAAGAAATACAAAATAAAACAGTAAACCTATGACAGATGTCAGTTATTCCAGGAGGAAATGTATTGTAGATGTAGATAAGGGAAAAATTCGCAAACAACAAATCTGGCATTTCCCTGTTTAAGTCTCTGACGTTTAAATGAAATTACCTCTTCACAACAGGTAATTGACCAAAACTGTTACCCAAACTCTCTTTACACCAGTTTGCTTGCTTGGCTCGCCTGGCCACTGTACATAAAATACCTTGTGGGAGAAGTTAATCTGAATCTTCATGGTACCAGTTATGAACTTAATTACCCAGTAGTAATTATGCAACACAACAAACCTCTATTCCTCTATTAATGAAAAAGCTCCTCAAACTACACATTTGAACCTGAATAATAACATGAAAGAAAAAAAATTAAATCATGGATTTGTTACTTATGATTGTTGTTACTGATGATTCTTGCAGCTGGCAGCAACAATTTGAAGTTTTCTGTAGCTGCAGTTACCTGATTACTGAATGAGTAAGACTGAAATGCCAACTAAAGTTATGGTTTCTAATAATTATGCATATTCATGTATAATGCATATTCAGTTGGCGTGTAAACAGGAAACCATGGACAATTAACTCAATATTCTGTGTAATGGACTGTAATGAATTGCAAGAGGTCAGACCTGGTCTGTGTGCAGTGAAGACCTTTCCCTGTCATCTTTCTTTCTTTATTTATTTCGTTTGCTTGCTTTCTTCTCTTAGCTGCATTTCTAACGTATGTACATTTATGTACATCCTTTCTGTTTCTCTCCATCAGGTGATTCAGACCATCCGAGCAGCAGATCTGGACAACTTCGCAAATGGAAAGTTTTCCTTCTATATGCCTCCTGAGCATCCAGCCAATCCCAATTTCACCTTGAAGGATAATGGAGGTAAGATGCGGATGAGCAGACAAACTGTTAAATGAGCACTTCATTATTTTCTCCATGACCCAGTGATGGCAAATGTAATCGCTGTAATCGCAAACGTTTTCTCTGAGTGAAGAAGCACTACATGTATGTACCCTGCTGAACACACATGGTGGATGGTGGGTGCATAGACTACACAGCATAGGCAGGAGGTCCACATCCTGATTCCCGTGTGGTTAGGGTTAAGAAACAAATGTACTTAGATAGAGAATAGATAGAGAAACACCGTGGTTTTAGTTAAATGTTAATAAAGAAGCCTCCCACTTCCCTGCAACTCGAGAAGCCTCGTCAGTAAAAAGTGCTCATGCACCATGGCCCCAGAAACTCTGAAGACCAAGGAGACTTGTCAGACCATCTGAGAACACAGAACACAGTTCTTTTAATACATCCATGACCTCTGCTCACAATATGCCTTGCACTCACAGGGGCATCTCACAGTACTATAAATGGGAGTGAATATCTGTTTCCACAATATATCATAGCTGGTGCAGAAGCTCCAGTTAATTCAAAGGCTGGAGCATAATTCAGTGAGGCTAGTGAGTTAGAGCAGTCTCAGGGTGTCTGTGGTTTCTACCTGTATAACACATTCAGCTGGCATCATTACCACAGTCCTGTCTCTTTGCTTTCGGAGGAACAGGTACTGTACCAGCATCACCCTCTCTCTTCTGAGAGCTGCTTTTATGTCCATGAGAAAACCTGTGGTTCTGTTGCCTTGGTTACCCAGCCACTGGAGTTTTCTGTTTATTTCCTCTCTGCATTTTGCTTTTGATTCTATCTTTCCTGAATAAACTGGAGGGGGCAGGTCGTCCTTTAGTTTTCAGGTATGTGTCAGGTCGTGTGATGTTCTCTGAGCTTTGGTCCTCTGTCTTTTTATGCGGTCTCACCCATCTCCTCTCTGACTCCCCCGCTCTGTATCCCTTTAAATCTGTCTCACTTTCTTCTTTTCACTTCTCTTTGCTGTCTCCTGCATCTCTCCTGGTGTTATTATTGCATTCTGCAGTTGACTTTTAGTGAAATAGGAATGAAGAGTGTTGACAGCAGTCTCAGTAATGAGACACCATGACAAGAGTCAGACAGGGAGGCTGGACTGCAGTCTGTGAGCCAATTGCTGCAGGCACTTTGCATTGTTGTTGTTTACTTGTGCTTCCACAGAACACATGGAGTTTCTTTCATTAGCTTTCTTTTCATTCACCATGCTTAAGTTCCTGCTTTCATGGTGTAGCTGATGTCATTTGTGATGCTGTGAGATCAACCACACATGGTGGTGTTGTACTGGGTTATAAGTTTTAGGATTACAGTGTGTACTTTGGTTGTTGTGCGTGAATAAGTCCTGTCCTGTTAACCAGTGCTATGGCTCTGATGTACTGGCCTTTGGGAAATCTGATCTCGTTACGTCCCTTCGTGATGAATTGCACAAATCAGTTCAGTGTCGGTCGGGCTAGTTAGGAGCAGAGAGAAGTTAGACCTCCACTTTATCAGCCTACCGAGGCACGTACATGTCAGCGTTTGTCCCAGATTCACATGTGTGTCCCCATGAACCGCTCATCATTCCTGGGAACCTGTTGAAGATCCGAGAACTGAGCATCTCTGGAGACTTGACAGCTGTTTAATAACCCCCCCACACCGTAACTGTCCTCTGTCCGTCTTTGTCTTTCTCTCAATAAAATCTTTTTTTTGTTTTTTTCGTTTGGGTTTTGTGGATTTTTTTTTTTTTTTTGGTTTGTTTGTTTTTTTTGTGACTGAACCGAACTGTGGTTGGAAATAACTTCCATGTTTTCAGTAATGTTGTCGGGAAACTGGGAAATCCCAAAGGGTATTTTTGTATCTTTTTAATTTAACTGAATCTCCAAATTTAGAGACTGTGTGTAAAACACTCATTACATATCTCAACAACACAACACACTAAAAAGGTGTTTGGTGACAGCCCAACAGATCTTTTTTCTTTACTTCCTGTACCAGTGACATGTTACTGGATGCAGCTGTGTCACTTTCCTGTTACTTAGATTCTGACTGTCAGTGCCATTCAAGCTGGTGTACATTCATATGAAAGTAGTTTGGCTTGTTTATGGCAAAAAGTTTAACCTGCTGTACAGTATTTTCAACTCAGACTGGGAATATTATTAATGGACTGTACTTACATAGCACCTTTCTTGTCCTATGACCACTCAAAGTGCTTTTACACTGCATATCCCATTCACCCATTCACACACATTCACCGAGGCTACAGACTTCTGGTTCAGTATCTTGCCCAAGGACAACGTCACCATGCAGACTGGGTTACTGCATATTGGTAGGTTAGTACCTCCACCCACTTCCATATTCAAGTAAACAAATCATCTGTTTCCAAGCTGTTACACTAATATATCATGATGGGTAGGGCACTACACATCCTACACACTCCTGTAGAGATCACAAGTATCAACCAACCACTAACAGTAACTCCTTCCAAAAAAAAAAAAAAAAAATAGAAAGTTTCCATCCACCAGGAAGGACGCAGGTGGACCTTCCAGACTTAAACCCAATATACCATTTGTGGAAATAACTGAATATTCACAAGCCGGGTGCCCTGAATCTTTCAGGTTTCAATGACTGTTGGTGTAGAAAAATGGGCCAAAATGCCACCAGAACACAGTGTATTAGTTTCAGGAGTCTTCTTGGTGGTAACAGCTTTCTCCTCAGTCAAGGCAATCACCACCTTTGAGCAGTATCTGTTATTGAATAGTTATCAAATTCTTATAATTTTGCCTTTATTTAATGTGCAGTATGTAGTTCATGTTCGAGAGCTTTATCTTAGTTTACCTCCTGCAACTGCCTCCCTCCTTTCACTTCATTTTTCATTTGCCTCACACTCACTATTCTCTTCATGCTCTCACTTTTGCTTCCTCTGTCACTTTTCCTGTCTTTTGCCTCCATCCATCTCTCACTCCTCCTCCCTTTCTCTGCCATGCTGCCAGATACACCTTCTCTCATCCTTTTTCCACCTCTTTAACTTCCAACTCCCATCTCCTCTTCCCTTCAGTTGTTTCCTCCCATTACACTCATTCTGTGTATCACCTCTTTCTCTTCCTCTCCACTCCTCACCTACTCCCTCCTCCATCTCAGTCAGAGGAGAATCAATAGTGCTGTTGACAGCAGACCTCTCCTCTACTGCCTAGCAATTATTTGTTGTTCACTAATTCAGTTTCTGTCCTTTAACCTTCTCGCCATGCAGTGTCAACACTTTTCCTCTTCACATCTCTTGTTGCAGCCATACAAAAACAATCCATCAACAGCTTCCATGATAAGCTATGTGCATATCTCAAAAGTCTGATCATATATTATGAAAGACATAACATGAGAGTGCGGTTTGACATTATGAAGCTTTATGAACATGCGGTGAGTGCCACATGGGATCAGTCAGGAGACGAGCAGTAATAACATCACTGAAAATACCTGAAATGTGTTGCAGTTAATACAGTAAAACAGCTCCAGTTCCAGTACCAACAATGAGAGAATGGTTATTTGAGATTCAGAGTCAGGGAAATTACTATTTAAATATCAATGCAATGATGTTGCATGCATGATGTTTTAATACACTGGGAATGACTCTTGACAGGTGCTCTCGGGTGCCACAGTGAAATATAGCAGAAGCACTCTGGGGTCTAGAGGATTAAAGGATAGAGATGTACAGAATAGCAACGATTCAATTTCAATTCAATTCAGTTCAGTTCAATTTTATTTATATAGCACCATATCATAACAAAAGTTATCTCATGACACTTTTCATACAGAGCAGGGCCAGACCGTACTCTTCACAGTATTGTCTACACCAACAATTCCAGACCCAACAATTCCACCATGGGCAAGCAGTTGGTGTTGGTAGCAAGGAAAAACTTCCTTTTAACAGGCCAAATGATGGCCAGAAGTAACACAATGACTATTTTAAATCAAATCAAACAAAATCTGATGGAAGATGTTTTGGTTTTTGACACATGACTATAATTTAGTGTCTTAATTGTTTTATCAAATTTTGCTGGATCACTTCTACAATCAGATGAACAAAATAAGTTGACTTCTGCCAATCCTTAGTGGAATCCAGCAGACTACACTATTGAGTTGAGCCGGGTTGTTCTAGCTGCTGAGGAGCAGAGGCAATCATGTCCCTGGCGGCCAAAGGACTGGACTCTACATGATGGGTTAAAGTCCTCGATGACAAGTTTAGTGGGAGGCCATGCTCCAGTTAAGGCATGGACACACCGTAAAGGAGCACAGAGATTGGGACGGTTTAATTGACATGTTTGTCGATTAAAGTGGGACAGGCGTCAGCAGAGGATTTTCAGGTGCAAAGGAGATAGTCCCTCCAGTGAGTCCAAAACAACTAAAAGGAATCCAGCAGAGATAAATGAGCATCCCAATGATGTCCATTGTTCTAAGGTAGCAATTTTTGGCTCATTACAGGCTCATTACCGTAATAGGGGCTTAGATAATTCATTGGCATAGGTTGCAAGATTGCAATGCAAGTGTGCCACATCTAAGATTTGCTCCCCTTCTGTTCATTTTAGTTTAGTTCAGTTCTTCAAAATCACTTTTATCACTTTTTCCCTCTTTGTCTCCCCCTTAACAGCAGAATGCTACATGTTTACTGTAGGATACATCACTACACTGCACTTCCCACTCATCTTCTGCCTCTGCTTCAAGTGACAGCTATTTCCCTTAAATGCAGAATCTTTACAGGTGGTAACAAAAAACTTTTTTTCTGCCTATGATAGGATACAATACAAAATTACTTCTCTAACGCTTATTCTAGAAACCAATCTCACATCAAAGAAGTCATTAAAACATATGTACCATGAAAAGCCCCAACATTTAAAATAACTGAATTACTCCATCTTGTGCTTACCTGTTGACTGAAACCTTAATGATTTATCCAAAAGAAAATAATTCTCTGAAATGAAAACCCAAACTAATGACTCGCATTAAAATGAACTCTTTGATATACGCAGACATTCTTCCATTCTGGGCAGTATCAAACTCCAAAGTGTCTTTGAGAGAGACACTACATATTTGGTGCCTGTCCCCTACTCATCTGAACTGATGATCATAACTGAATACATAAACCCATTCTAATTAGAAATCACAAAATAAGTATTTTTAAATGCTTGAGCAAACAACACAAATACAGAAGATCTAGGGGGTCCTTGATTGGTGCTTTTAAAAGTACAAGATGAATATTATATTAGCTATTCATCCATGTGCTATTCATCCATGTACTGTTTAGTGTCTTAGTGACAGTGTCTTAGTGTCGCCTCGCTGCTGAATCCACAGCACACAGAAAGGTGCTTTTAATTGGATTCTTTTGGACACTGTAAAGTTTTAAATGAAAGCATATCAGTCAAAATTCAACACAGGTGAGATGCAGTTTAAGAACAGGACTGACTGATCAGAACTGCTGTTATGGCCATTTGTTTTTATTATATTAAACAGTCGTCAGTGTTGCATTAGACCTGCTGGCAGTAGAATTTTCATTACGTGATTTCTGCATCAGTTTGGTTTTAGGTTTTTTTAATTATTCGCTCATCTGCTGCCGCTGTGTGGGGCAGCTGAACTAAACACACCGTCAGCACCTTCCACAAACGGCAGCACGCCTAACCCTCTCCGTCTAACCATCTCCTCCAGTGACTGACAGCTGTTAGAGCTGTGATAGAGCTAACACTCAAATTGAGCACTAGAGTTCGTGCACTTTAAACTATGAAACTCTAGCAGCAGCTGTCTGAATACAGTTGTGTTAGCATGCCAGCTAGCTCTACTCCCATCAATGCTTACCTGTTCAGGGGAAAATTAGACAACTCGGCATCAGTCTTAAAATCCTTTTAGGTCCTAAACAGTCTCCATCTTTCAAATGCATTTCAAATATTTATCTGTGTTTTTGAACATTTCAGGTCGCTTTGAAACATTTGAAAATAAGAGCATTTTGGCTAGCTAGCTTAGCATGTTTCCTTAAGAACTGATGATATAGCATATTCATTTTATGATTTAATACAGTAAATATATTACATATGGTACCTTTAATATTCACAGCAGTTAATTTTGAGAAATGAATTATTTAATACTCAGGTTTTTAACCAGCTCAAGGCATCACTGGATGCTGTGACAGCAGTGGAGGTAATGAAACAGACTGATCGTATTTTACTGCAGTCAAGGAGAATAATTATCATTATCCAGTGTGCAACAAAAAAGACAGTATGATCATGAATGATTTGATGAATGATATGATGATTTATGAAACAACTGTTGAAAAAGCAGAAGACAAATGTGTAGAATTGTAACATCATCAGCCACTGCAATCACCAACAGCTACTATTCAAATTTGTTTTTGCTTTTTGAGCAAATGACTGATTTAAATGATCTACACATTAGTTCTTTTTCCTCTGACCTCCTGTGGTTTAACAAAGTTTAGACAAAATAAAGGAAATAAACAACGATCAAGTAATAAATTGATACAGAATGAAACTGTAAGCTCCCTGCAGGTGAGGAGACTGATGTTGCGTGTATATTTTATGTGTTTACACTTGTGTGCATGTGCACGCCCAGAGGTCCCATGCATGTGAACAGGAAATCTACTATGTAAATGAAGATGTCCTTCTGTGCAGAGTCCTGTGGGCATACCCTGAATACATTACGAAAACCACACACTTATACACATATAGAAATCTGTGCATGCACATAGCACTGTCTGCTGGCTGACATGCTTCATCATGGCTCCCCAGGGTCGTTTGGACATACAGTGCTTTGTAAAGATTCACTCTTCATACATATTCAAAAGCTCTGTCTCTGTCAGTTTGGCTTTTATTCCTCTTAACTCCTGCCTCTATTTATTTGCCAAATATCACTGTCACAATAACCACAATCAGGACACCACTGAGGTCATTTAGGGGATTTATTATGACGTGAAGAAACAACTTTTTACAAATGACATACTTTAGTTTGTAGTGTCCTTTTTTATTTCTTTGAGCTTTAACTGCCCTTTTAAAACTTGATGTCCTTAGTTGTATTATTATTGATTGTAATCTGATTTGATTTGATTTGATTAATATGGGCATCAGACAATTTCAGCTATCCCAAAAAAAAGACAAATTTGATATATGTGTAATATGTATCTATATGTAAGAAGACGAGTGACTCCTCGCCTCTCTGGTCACAGACACCTCCCACATCCTTGACAAAAACACCAACTCTCCTTGGATTGGTCCCTCTGTCATTGCAAAGCCAGTCACATAAAATAAGACTCCCATGCTTGTTCGTCTGAGTCAAAAAAGCTGGTAAACAGATCTGAGGTTTTGGGGAAGTAACACCCATGGTAACGTGGAACCTAAAGACAGACCAGCACAGCCGCCCACATGTTTATATTCATAGAGCCACTAGCCCAACAGCCTCCTGTCCCTGAAAACACCACTGGCTTTCCTTCTCCATGGTAACCAGCTCTGTAGTCAAGACCACCTTGGGTTTTAAACCTGGTCGTTATTACTACATCTAAACAGTTTTTGTTTTTTGTCCAAGACAAAAGCAAGTTCAAATAAGAAATACAGAGTAAAATCCTGAACAAAAAGAAAGAAATCATTCAACTTACCTGTCTTGTTTTTGTGGTGCGTATCTGAACCATCTCCTCTGGGATTAGAAATGGGCATGAAGCTGTCAGAAGAATCAGGTTCAGACTTTTAAAAGGTGGTTGAACTAAAGCAGTTTTCATAATTTCAGTGGACGGAGAGCAGTTTAACATTTGCAAAGATAAATTAGAATATTGTTTAGAACAGCTTTAAGAAATTTTACAGGTAAAATAATCAAAAGGAACTTGTTGGGGGGGTCTTCCAGTTATTACAAGGCAGGATCATGTTAATCATAAAACAGTGACAGACAGAGAGCCTTCTATTCAATCAGAATCAGAAAAATGGAAACAAAAAAGGGATAACTGAACAGTTAACTAGTTGAACTAAATATAACTCAACTTATATCAATGCAAAATTCAGCTTAAATCAAATGTAAATTGCTATAGCAGATCAGCACTATGTTTTCACTCTCTGCTGCTTGACAGACAGAAAGCCACTGCTTAAATAGTCTCTCCTCTTGGCCCAACCTCCATGGCTGTACCAGTGATGAAGGTGACTCCCCGGCCTCTGATTCACTTTTTTCCCAACTTATAAATCACGTTAATTACAGTAAAACACTATTACCTGTTTTACCCCAAATACTACATTTTCCCCATACATGAAATAACAAATAAATCTAAATAATACCTAGAACTGTGTACCTTACCCCCACTCATTTGGACCCAGTCCAATGACCTTCCCTGAGCATATTACTCAAAGTATAAATACAGGAAATGTTGCAGTGCTTCCTCATTTTGACTGTGATCACATGGTGAGTATGGTAAGTAACACAATTAAATGTTAATTTAATTTATTTTGACAAGAACTAAATCAATGAACTATAACTAATTTTAAAAGATGAATAACTATGTTGAACTATGAAATATAACCAAACATAATACAAATCACAAACAAACCTGGGATAGTCTGTCTCTGTAAAATGATGATTACAGATGGTACAATGGATTGTTGTTGAGAAAACACTGGCTGAGCTTGTATGTTACTGGTGTGAAGGGAATAGCTGAGTGATGTTACATACATTACTTGCAATTAATTACATTCATCTATGTAGCTTTCCAAAAGCCAGTACATAAACACACTACAGGGTAGCACAATTAGCTTAGTGCTAGTTAGTTAGCCAGAGTTCAAACATATAAAAAGATATAAAAACAACATTAGATAAACTTACCATTCAGAAATATCCTTTGCCGCTTCGTGCTCATAGTCTGACTCTAGTTTAAATATAGCATTTTTCAAAGCAACATTTTCTCCAGCAGCCACGTCTTTCCCAGGTAAACTTCGGCAACGTGATGACGTCACTCCTGTATGCACTGTCACAAGCAGGATGGAAAAAAAATGTTCTTGTGGCATGAGGTTTTGGCCCTGTTGGACTGCAGCCTCCTGCCAGAGGGGAGTGTCTCAAAACGTTTGTGACTGGTGGGAGGGATCAGTCACAATCTTTCTTGCACGTCTCAGAGTCCTGAAGGTATACAGGTCCTGGAGCAACGGCAGATTGCAGTCAGTCACCTTCTCTGCAGACCAAACGACACTTGTCCTTGGTGGTGGCAGCAGTGTACCAGATGGTGATGGAGGAGGTGAGGATGGACTCGATGATGGAGGTGTAGAAGTGCACCATCCTTGTCTTTGGCAGGTTGAATTATATCAGCTGCCGCAGGAAGTACATCCTCTGCTGGGCTGTCTTGGTAAGGGAGCTGATGTTCAGTGCTGATGAACATCAGCTCGGAGATGTGTTTTTCCAGCTTTACATGCTGCTTCCTGTCAGACAGAAAGTCAGTGATCCACCTGCAGGTGGAGTCAGGCAAACACAGCTGGGAGAGCTTCTCCTAAAGCAGAGCCGGGATGATGCTGTTAAAGACAGAGCTGAAATCAAGGTGTAGATTCCTCTGGAGTCCAGGTGCTGGAGGATGTAGGGCCAAGTTGACTGTATCGTGTACGGACCTGTTGGCTCTGTAGGCAGACTGCAGGGGTCCAGGAGGTGGTTGATGATGTCTTTGAGGTGTGAAAGCACAAGGCGCTCAAAGGACTTCGTAACCACAGAGGTCAGGGTGACAGGTCTGAAGTCGCTGAGACCTGTGGTCCTTGGCTCCTTGGGAACGGGGATGATGGTTAAGGTCTTGTAGCAGACTGGCACGTGACATGTCTCCAGTGAGGTGCTGAAAAGGTCTGTGAACACTGGAGACTAGCACAGTGTTTCAAGCTGGATGGGGAGACAGAATTCGGTCCAGCAGCTTTCCGGGGGGGGGGGGGGGGTTCTGTCTCCTGTTGACACCCCTCTCATGGATGAAAAGAGTCGTCACTCAGTACGTTTACATGCAGCAAGAAATTTGAATTTCTGATCATATCAGATAATGACATGGATAAGACCGGATCACTTGTCTGAGTCTACATGCCATTCAGAGAATCGGATAAACGGCCGGAGTATGGCTGACGCTAGGTGGCGCTGTAGCCCTCTCAACAAAAAGCCTCTTTCGGCTGACCTCTACTTATCAGCAACAACAAACTATCTGAAGGCATTCAAACAAAGATGGTGTACGAGGAGATGGACGATGCTACAGCTGCATACTTTTCGTGCATTATTTGTAATGATTATAAAATGAACAACTGATCTTTTGGTTTCTGGGTGAAAGGCCCAGAGGAAAATGTCGCACATGCACAGAATGCAAAATCCGCTTCAGATGCAACTGCTGAGTATACATGGCATTAAATATCCGACTATGAACGAATTGTCTAGGTGTTCTTATCCGATTTTGAGATGTCCGATGTGGTCCGAAATAGGTCAGAAGTAGATCAGACTAAGGTGTTTACAAGCACTTTAAAAAGATCAGAAAATTGAATTTCTTGCTGCATGTAAATGTACTGACAGAGTTGTTGACTGAGAACTGGCGAGTTGAGGCTGTGAACCAGGGTTTCTCATTGTTATAACTCACCCTGGTGCATGATGGAACACAGCAATCCTCACAGAAGCTGAATGATGCCACAGCCTCTGTGTACTCATCCAGACTTTTGGTAGCAGTCCTGAACACATACGTTGACCGTGACATGGGCAGAATGTCCTAGTGCAGCACAGGGGACGGCATGATAAACATCCCTGACTGTGGTGCAACAGTGATGACAGTTCTCCTCTCTGGTTAGACATTTAATAAAGGTCTGCATTTAGGGCGTTCATGAGTGAGGTTTCCTTTGTTAGTCACCAAAGACAATAACTAAAGAGTCCAGGCTGGTCTGCTCCACACACAGTATCTGGTTGGCGAGCATGCGCTGTGCGTCCTGTACGTTGGACTGCGGCAGGATGTAAACACCGACCAGAATGAATGAAGCAAACTCACAGGCTGAATAAAAAGGCTTACAGTTTATGATGAGAGATTCCGGTCAACAGTGAAGCCTGCCAGCTGCAGCAGTATTAATCCAACAAAGCCACGTCTCTGTTAAGCACACAACAGCAGATGAAGAAAAGTCCTTGTTTTTCTCCAACAGCAGTTGTAGTTCCTCCAGTTTGTTGGGCAGTGAACACGTTAGAGCAAACCGGCCCAATTCCCTCTCCTCCGGCGTTTCACTGTGTGAGCAAAGGTGAGCGCACCTTTGACCGGAATATCCAAAATGTCCAGTGTAGGGAGAAGAAAAGTAGGAAATAAGTCCTCTGGTGTTGGTCCTCTAATGTTCATAAGGTCTTCTCTGGTGAAAGAGCTCTGGGTACCATCGCAAAATACAGTGAAAACACAAAACAAAACAGCACGCACCGACACAACGAAGCGACCATCTGCGGCGCCATCTTGGTGTGCAATCAGCAACATCAGGGATTGTTTAACATCATCTTGAAACCACTGAATAAAACTGGATCAGCAGTATGACCCTAAGAATGAGTAGACCTTTTCAATTTGCAAAGTCTATAATACATTTTTCTTCAGAACTACCTTTACTGACTTCAATTCTATTAATGACTTTTAAAGCATTAAGTGGCTCCAAATCAGTGCAAGACCATTTAAAAAGTAGGCCACTTTGAAGGATCTAAAATATAAAACATGTTTTTATATTAACAATGGATAAAATGACTAATATAGAATGAAATTATCTCAGTCCCCCTCAGCTCCACTGAGCTTTTTCGACTGATTTAGCTTATTGTTTTGTTTAGCCTAGAACCTTTTTCTTTTACACTGTTTCCAGCAGGCAGATCTTTTTCAGCTGTGTCAGTGCACAACCTGTTGTAACGGCCAACATTAAGTGATCAATACTTCTTATGAGCTGGTGAACAAAGAAGAGGATTAAACACTTACAGTGTCAGATATTCTCAGGAATTTGTGGAGACCCATAAATGTAATTCTGACTCATTGTGTGACTAATGACATGATCTGCTCCATTACTTGTCCTGTCAAGACATGCTAACGAGTTGATTAGAGTTGTACATGACCTGATTTGGCAAATGAAGTGTCTGCTTAAAGGATCTCTTTTACTTTTAAGCGTAAATATTCAGAATGTCTGTATTGTTTCAACATATTGTGTTATCTCGCCCATTGCAAATTATGATTTCAATGTCACACATAACAATATGTTTTGAATTATGTTTTGTATTGTACAAAACATAATTCAAACAATTCCCTCAATGTGTAGTGGATCTGAAACTTCAGGGAATTTTGAGAAAAATGCACAGGTTCTTCATGTGTTCCTGCCTGCTTGATACATACCATCATGAAGAAGAATGCCTCTTTAGAACAAGTTCAGCCAACCAACATTTTTCACTTGTTGTGTTTTGTTGTCCCCTTCACCTTTCTTATATCCTCCTTTCTTCTACCATACCTTTACCTTATTCTGTTCATCCATCTTACCAAACTCCATCCCACAATTCTCTCCTCCTCTACCTTGTCCTCACTGTTTCCAGACAATACTGCCAGTATAGTATCTCGCCGGCGTGAAGGCTTCAGCCAGGACAGAGACCAGGAGCTCTTCAGCCTGGTGCTGGTGGTAGCTGACGGTGGGGAGCCTCCTCTAAGCAGCACTGCTACACTCTCCCTCAGGGTCTGTGTGTGTCAGAGGAACAGGGGCCGTAACAGCAACAACATCTGTCAGGCGCAGGCTTTCCTGTCCTCAGCTGGACTCAGTACTGGAGCCTTTGTTGCCATCCTGCTGTGTATTGTCATATTATTAGGTAAGCACATAGGATCATCCAAATACTTGAAATAACATCTTAGGGCCATTTCATGAAGCACTGCAAAACTTGTTCATTTGTTCCCAGACCAGGCTTGGTGCTAAATCCAATAAATCCAGCAAGATCCTTGCTGTTTTAGTGACATAATGTTACCAAAAACAGACATCACGATGCTATGATGATGCCACATCCCTCAGAAAGAATCCTGTTGGATGTATCAGCAAAGAAGCTAAGTGTTATCATAGTTTATAGTCCAGCCATATGAGTCGGGACTATGAGTTCTGAAACTGGGGTGGGATTCTCATCATCCACTTCTTGTAATTGGCTGTGAGTGCACCCAAATATGGTGCACCTTCATCTCACCGCACATGTTAAAGTACTTTCAAGTTAAAAAATTTCAAATGAAACGCCTGGACAAATTCAGTAGGACCAAACTGGATGTGCTGTGATATAGTTTTCCCTCAATTCTTTGTTCTGTTTTCTGTTTTGAGGCAATTTGTTGTCTATTTATTTTATAACTGGATCTATCCTCAAGGATCAGTACCCGAGGAGTACTACATTAGACTAGTACATGAATTAAATACTTTTTTTTTTTTTTTTGAAAAGGTACTTTGGATGTGGTTTTCTGGCATTTTCTCTGTATGTACTTCTCTTCCTTTAATCCTGTCTTTCTTCCCTTTTCCTTCTCCTGCTCATTTTCCCTCCAGCCATAGTGATGCTGTTCACCCAGCTACGAAATAAGAAAGCAAGCAAAGAGCCCTTGATCCTCTCTGAAGAGGACATCAGAGAAAACGTTGTGACCTATGACGATGAAGGAGGTGGGGAGGAGGACACAGAGGCCTTTGACATCACTGCACTTCGAAATCCCAAAGCCTCAGAGCCTCACAGGAAGTTCCACACCTATCTTAGCTGTGGACCAAGCCCATACGGAGAGGAGGATGAGGCTGAGGATGAGGAGGAGGGGATTGTGGTGATTAGAAGGAGGAAAACACAGGAGGTGGATTATGGGAACTACACCCCAGAGTCAGAACCTACCTGGTTTGTCATTGACTGCATGCCACGAGAGATCAGCCAGTCAGCGCCTTCGCTGCTGCTGGATAGTCATGACATCATTCAGCAGATCATCCAGCAGAAAGTGGCTGAAGCAGACTCTGACATGCGGGGGCCACCATATGACTCACTTCAAACATATGCCTACGAAGGCCGTGGGTCCTTGGCCGGGTCAGTTAGCTCTTTGGGCCTAACTGCTGCTGCAGTGCCTGAACTAAACTATGCTGACTTGGAAGACTGGGAACCAGAGAGGCAAACAATGGAACAAATAGTTGGAGAACAGCTGGCTACAGACCAAGCTAACCCTGACACCTAAAGACCCTTTTTAACCTTTTGCCACATTTGCTGAAACAGATTGCTTTTTATTTGTGCCATTTAAACCTTGGTGCAAGGAGGCAAAATAACTGCAAAAAGCTGGCAATTAGGAACTGTGATATCATGTGGAATCAGAGGATAAGAAAAGCCATTTATGTGTAACAAGAAAAGGACACACAGGCACAGGCAGGAGATTTGGGAGAAGACATCCAAGCTCAAGTGCTTTTCTAAAACGGACAAAATGCAAACTGACAGAAGACCAGGGTTTTCAAATGACAGGTCAATTTGTATATGATTTTCTCCCTCTGCTCCACTTGTTACGTGTGTTATTGGAAAAGGTACACCTAGTCCTAGGCCCAAAGGATTCCAGTCTTGATTTTTACTATTGCTGAGACTCCAGCTATTTACAAATCCAAGCACAGCAACAGATAATTAATACCAAATTGGCTTGGTGCACGATGACCCAGGGTTTGAGGTTCAGGTCACCAATCCTTGCTTATAATGGGAACATGGAGTTTTACTGATTTGTCATCTATAAACACAAACATTGGGCTGTGATCTACGTGGTATCTATAGAAAGTGACCTGATGGCCCCCAGGAATGCACACAAGGGTAGAAGTTATAATGGCCAAAAAAGCTGCAGGCCCACCCCCTGAAAACTGATAAATTGTTTATTCATTCTGTAAGGACATGAAACCTTAAATATGTTTGCATGCGCATAAGGACAGCAGGACCCTCACACTTTCCAGGTGTAGATTGGTGAGGGTTAGCAAAATCAAATTCAAGTTTCATGATCTCTGAACATAATGAGACTAAACTGTGAAGAATATACAATGACCTCTCCTTTTTCTACTGCAGGAACTTAACAAACCCTAACCCAAACTATACTTTTCTGCAATCTAATGCTTTGACTCTATTGATCACAGAATTCTCATCCACTGTCTTGAAAATTGTGCTGTTTTCCAGCTGTTCCTAACTGGTTTACATCTTATCACCAACAGATAATTCTTCATTAGCTGAGGAGATTGTGTTTTACGAGCCTATGATATCTATATCTTGGCATTCCACAAAGCAGTTGCCTTGGTCCACTACTCTTCTTACATTCATCTGCTGGGCGATAAAATCAGGTGACTTAACTATGCTCTTTAGTCAAACCTGATGAAACAGGATGAACAATATATATATAGCCCCATATCACAAATTTGCCACAAGGGGCTGTACAGGATATGAACACTTGATTGACAGCAATACCAGTGATGGCATGAATTATGCCAGAAGTCCGCATTCCAAATAGTGAACAGTAAGCAGAACTCATGGCAATGGCTAACATTACATTTGATTTTATTAAGTTCTTTCATTGTGAAAAGGCTATAGTCAACGTACCACACACAGTCTACATGACTGAAACAGTTGCCAGCTATGAATTCTGAGCAGCGACAATGCTGCAGTGGCATGTAGAAACATGGACAGCTAGAGTGACAGTGATTGAAGGGGAACACTTGGTAACAGTGACAAGCTAATAATCAAGGTTGTTCAAGTTCCATGCCGACTGCAAGACCAGACATGACCACCCCCAGTCTCCCCAACTCCCACTCTACCAACTCTTTTCTGTCTCTTGCGGAGAATCTTTGGAAATTTGTACTTCTGTGTGCATCTTTTCACTGGGCTGAAATCAGTGAAAGCAATGTGTCTCTTCAGATCTTTTCCGAGGGGAAATTAATGAACAAGTTGACTGAAGAATAAACAGGAAGATGGAAAAAAATGACGCCTATTTTCCCTGGTGTATATTTTTATTGGTGAATAAAAGACAAGTGATTTCTGAAAAAGAACCTTGATTATGTGTTTTGATTAGTTTTGTATCCATATGTGCAATCTTTGATGAGTGGAAATGTTTTCACTTATTTTTCATTATTTGGTCTGGTGGGACAGATGGCCCATTTTGGATTCTCATTACTTGTTGACACATCATCTGAGCCCATGATATCAGAAAAAAAAACAAACTCTTTTATTCTTGCTTTTCCTCTTTTTCCACTGCTCTAAGTGGATTAACAGGAAAATAAATACCTCACACAAAGAGCCTGAAAAGTTTTTAATTGTGGAACAGCAGCATAATACATGTCATAATTGGCTTCAAACACCTTGGAGCAGCAGCTTTTACAGCCATCGAGGGATTTGTAAATCTCCCTATAAATGGTTTGCCTGTCGGTGTACCTACATAGCTCGTCCCTGAAGGCCCAATAAGGGACATAAATAAATCACCACCAAGTATTTTGTAAAGCTTTTTCAATTATTAATACCGTCTCTATTACATGGTTGTTATTTTGAATTAGCTGAGCTATTTAACCTGAAGAATATCTGGCCGTTTTATATAATATTAAGTCCACTAATGCATAAAAAATGACCACATCAGCTATTCATTAATTTGGCATCATGCAGCATGTTCTTGTGTTCCCTGTTCAGAGCAGAATGCTTAGGTTGGAATATTCTTGTAGTGTTTGTTGCTGGAGAAGATGGAGATGGAGAAGAGAAATGGTTTCAAACCACAAGATTAGATTTTTTTTTTTTTAAAAAAGGTCTGGTGTCACAACAAATTATAAACACTGTCCCTGCTTGTGTTGCCTATTTATTCAAGAAGTAATTAGGGAGGTTGATGTACGTACTGTCTTTGAAAACAACAGTGACCTCAACGGGCCTCAAGATATGAATAATTCATGCCAAATGTAATTGGGGGTGTGAGTGAAGACAGCATTTAAGGGGCTTCACAAAATACCAGCTCTGTAACCAGCACACTGACTGATGGGATTTCCAGACTTGTTTGCACTGCTCCTCTGCCAGACACACACAAAATAAAGCCACTGAATGTTTTCAGTGTTTGAAAGTAACAAAGACACCAACAAGAAATAAGAAATTCCTGAACTTTCAAATGACTTAGTCTCATTTTTCTCACTAATTGCACTCATTTGTGTGTGTGTATGTGTGTGTGTGTGTGCATCCGACACAGTTATTCAGTTGTCATGATGGTGTACTTCATGAGAAAAATCACCATAATCTGTTATATATAAAACCACCATTGGGGTTGTAGTAATTTTTTCCTAAAATGGTTATAAAATGCCTGCTGGGAGCTTTGCAGAGACTGGACCCATCACTGGTCTAAGGAGTATGATAATGTGTTGAGCTTGCCATTACTTGTAATCAAGCAAAACTTTACTCAGCTTACTGTCTCATATCATTCTAGAATTCAAACATTGGGTTAAGCTCTATTGATAATGGACAAACTACCCAAACAATGTTTTTCTACAGGTATGCTGAGCTTTGCAGGTTTGTATCAAATATGACAAAAAAAATTCTGATATCATATCCCACATGAAATCAACTCTGTGCAACCTTGATTTTATTCTTGTTTGATACGAGTCCAGTATTTTGTAATTATAAACAGCACCTTAGAAAACGCATTTTTCTAATTTAATTTTAAACATGCTGTGTGCAAACCCCTTTTAGAGAAACCTAACTAAAGCAAATTTTATTTGTATAGTCCAAAGTCACAAAACACATTTAGCCTCAGAGGGCTTTACAATCTGTACAGGGAGTGACACCATCTGTCCTAAGACCCTTGGTTCCAGTGAGGAAAAACTTGCCCACAAAAACCCTTTAACAGGGAAAAAGTGTGGAAGAAACCTCATGTGGCGAGGGGAGGGGGGGGCAAAGTTACTTAACTAGTATTGAGGGAAAAGCTCAACAACACCACCCTGGGAATTTCACCCAGGGAGTTAGGTACACAGGTTCGTAGTTACTGGAGGACAAGAGACGTGGTTCAAAAGTTTAAAAATACAAATTTTATGCCACATTTATTCTAAAATATACACTCCATAAAAACTCATTCACCCAAATAAAGAGAAACCTAATCAGGGCTGAGGCCGAGGTGGATGGGCAAGGGATAGTGCAGGGGCAGGATCCACCAAAAAAAAAAAAAAAAAAAAAAAAAAAATTATATATATATATATATATATATATATATATATATATATATATATATATATATATAAATAAATAAATAAATAAATAACTTAAATCACCAGGCACACGTGGCAGACACTCAGTGAAGAAACCCACTCCCAGGGACACAGCAATACTGATGGAGGGGGGACACCACCACCAGGTCACCAGTACCGCCACCACCGGCCTACAGCAACTGAAGAGGAAAAACACATTAGTGGGGTTGCACACACAAGAAAGAAAATACCCAAAACGTAACAAAACTATAAGTAAATGAGCAAATTACCAGCTTAATAACTGCCCAAGAGCTAAAGAAAACAAAACTCAAACAATTTACAAGACTACTCTGAATTAAAAATAGAATTATAAACAAATCCAGGCTCAACCTAGACACACTAACAATCACACGTTCACACACTCATTCACTCAACCTAAGGGGGAGCAGTGCCCAATAGAAAAGTGCTTAAGCCGCAGTGCACGGCCGAACACCGCGTGTTTCCTTAAAGCCGTGAAGCCGCAGAAGAACGCTGTGAGCAGCAAAAGGTAACGGCAATACAGAGAGATCAGCAGAAAGCAGCAGAATGCGGTGGCATGTAACAATGTACATACCTTGTCAGTAAACACACGAGGAGGAATGAATGAACGGACTCCAGGCAGCCGCCAGCATCTACCTGTGGCCAGACCAGCATTAGCCACCTAACAGCACAACGCCGAAACACCACAACACTTACCGCCAGCCAACGATCAGCAGCACACACCGGGAGCATGGAGCAGCACACCAACGGTCGTCCTATAACAATTACGAATACCTAATAAGTATAAGAACAAACGAAACAACGAGCAAGGTGAAACAGCGGGCAGCCATACCTGTTGGCACACGACCTCTGACCCGGAAGTATCACGGGTGATGATGGGAGCGCAGAGGAATAACCGGTGGGCGGACTGACGCTTTTATACCGGCTCACCTCAATGACTGGCGGAAGTGAGGAAGGGAAACCATAGCAACCACAAGCAACAGAAAGAGCGAGGGGAAACAAAACTAAACTGCTACACTCAGGAAGAGCCACAGAGGAGGGATCCCTCTCCCAGGACGGACAGACGTGCAATGGATGTCACATGTACAGAACAATCAACACAAACAAATTGTACAATTACAATGGATGTAATGGAGATATCTCAGTAATGACAGTAATACTATATATAGTGGACGTCATGCAGGACCACGGCAACAGCCACGATCCATGAGAACCTGGCTCACTTTCTGTTCTTAGCAAGTTTAGTTTTAGAGGAGGTGGTTTAATCCCGCCCTCCTCAAAGTCACCAATGACCCCTTTAGGAGCAGACAGAGAAGACAGCACAGCATCCTCTACAGCTCAGACTACCTGTGGTGTACCACAGGGTTCAATTTGCTTCTACTTGGCCAAATCATCAAATGTTATAATGTCTCTTCTCATTGCTACACAGATGACACACAGATATACCTCCATCTGGTGTCCCAACAGGTCTTGCTGCTGCTTTGGACTGTCCCAGTGATGTCAACTGTTGGATAGCACAAAGTTTCCTTCAACTCAGTAACTCAGAATCAGAAATCAAATTGTTCAGTCCAACAAACCATATTGGTTTCACTCAAAAATTATCTCTCTTTTTTCATTTGGGTGAAGCCCACTGCCAGATTTTTCCATAATATTCATCTCAGATCTGCTTTGAACCACACATCAAAAAAACATGCACAGGGTTGTTTCCTTCATTTCTCCAGAATTAAATCAGTTCTCTCACAGTTCTCTGACCTGTTCTCTCACATCCAGACTAGACTGCTGTAACTCACTAATTTTGAATGAACTGAGGTGGCAGGGTTGCTATAATTCACAAAAGTTCTCCATCACCTCTATTGGTCCTTTTCTGGTCTTCTGCTTAGAAATACAGAACTCCAAGTGCAATATTTATTTTATACATAAATTCTATCATCTCCTTTCCCACAGCCTCTGAAGTATGATCATTTTATTATTCTTCGAGATTTCAACATTTGTTGTCCTTCTGAAGCCATGGCTTATGATTTTATACAGCTACTTGAATCCTTGGTCTTCAACAATCTGAAGGACCCATCCCGTGTCAAAGGCCATACCCTAGATTCAGTTTTCTCTTCAGGTCTCTTTATCTCTAAACCTGACAGATTTTCACTTCAGTCATCTATAATCTGTACCTCTCCTATCTATCCTGCTCTTCTCTGCCACCAGATTTGCAGAAGCCTTTAAAGAGGTTACTGTTTCTACCTGTATGGAGGCTGCACTTGTTTCAGCCAAACATAAGTTTTTCCTCACTCGAACCGAGGGTCTAAGGACAGAGGGTGTCACTCCCTGTACAGATTGTAAAGCCCTCTGAGGCTAAATGTGTTTTGTGACTTTGGGCTATACAAATAAAATTTGATTTGATTTGATAAGCCTTTAGCACCACCATGGCTGAACAGTAGTTCTAGAGATATAAAGGGAGCATGCAGAAGGGCCGAGAGGAGGCGTGATAAATTATAGGTCTCATTCCACATTCTGAAGGATCTCTTTGATGAATACCATCTGGCTATCAAAATGTCTGTCATAAGACAAAACTGTCATAATCCCAGGGTACTTCAGTATTTTAAATGATGTCACCTCCTCTTCTTCCACTTTCTTAGAAATGTCTCTAAATGTGACAATTTTCTAAACTTTTTTGGAGCCAAAGTACTTCATCAGAGCGACATGAGAACTATTGTTATTGTATCTGTAAATATTCTATAGATCTTTTCTGGGACCACTGCAGTGCTAAACTCCCTTAACCTCATAGCTTTATCAGAACTTCAACATTTTATCTCTTTTATGAAGACCTCCACCTGTTCTCTTGACATTATTCTTGTTGACACTGGCACCATTCCATCTATTTAAATTACATAGGTTTAATACAAATTAACTATATGCTTCCACTACACAGTAGTGCAGTAGTAACCAGGTTTATGCATTCAATATTAATAAAGTCGATTTGTTTGCCCAAACCCAAGAGTGAAAATGAATGCAGCTATTTTGAGTTTATTACAGAAATCTTATTACTTGCTTCACATGTTAGTTATTAAAACTATGTAATGTATGGAAGTGGTCCAAAAATTTTCTTTCAGTGTAATCTTCTTCCTCTGCCCACATCTCCTGTGGTGTCCCCCAAGGTTCCATACTTGGAACAATCCTCTTCTCCTTTTACATACTACCACTACTTATTTTATACGACATAGAGATCTACCTGCTCCCAGAGCCCAATACTACAACTACAATAAACTAATTGATCTTAAGCATCAATTCCTGACTGGTTGCAAACTCACACCCAGCTCAATAAGAAAACAAAGCTGAAGTCATTTTAGTTGGACCTGAGCATTTGACCAGCATTGTATCTCCTCATCTTGACCCACTGGTCACATAAACCTTTGGCATCATATTCGATTTTGGATTGAAGTTTGAGGTTTTAAAATTGAGCTTCATGCAGCACAGCTCTAAGCTCAGATCAATTCCCCTTATGTCTAACCAGGGGTCTGTTTCACAAAGCAGGTTTATGGAAAATTCAGAGTCTGTTAACCCTGGAATCACAGAAACTCAGAGTTTTCCATTTCACAAAGGAGGGTCAGTCAAACCAGAGAGAGAGGGGTAACTCTAACCTGTTTCACAAAGAGAGGTAACATAACCTCGCGGTCAGTTGCCGTAGTAACAGACTCCGTGACTCTAACCTGGTCGGGAGCAGGTTTTCCTGAAGAAACCTCGAGTTTCTCTCTGTCTCCGCCCACTTTCAGAGCCACACACTCCTTTTGATTTCCTCATTCCTGCGCTGTCAGAACTCGCCAGCTGACAGATCTAAGTCATCCTCTAATTCCAGTAGGCAATGTTTGGTGTCAACTTCTTTTCTATGAACATGGCGTGTCCTTTTGATCGCAATCCCGTGGATGAATGTGCAGCAATCCTGTGCAGGGAATTAAATATCCGTCGGGAGAGAGCCCTTCCAGACAATTTTCTTTTTGAGCGGTACCGTTTTACTTCGCAGTCCATCATTTACGTACACAACCTCATCCGTCCGCACATTTCAAACATCACCAGTTACAGTCATGCTCTCACATCGCAGCAGATGTTATGTGTGGCGCTGCGTTTTTTTGCCAATGGCAGTTTTTGTACAATGTCAGAGATGCTGAGCACTTGAGCAAGGCAACTGTATGCAGGGTAGAGGTAAGATCGGGCCTAAAAAATCCAGCCCGACCCGACCCGAACGTAATGATTGACATTTTAGGCCCGACCCGGCCCAAAATTTGGTTCGGGTCGGGCTAGGACTCGGGGATGGGCTTAAGATCTTACCTCTAATGCAGGGTGATCAGAAGAGTCTGCCTCGCCCTGAAAACGCTATTACCCACATTTGTCATCTTCCCTGGACACAAACCACAAAATCAGGGCCATCAAGGAAGAGTTCCACAGGATCGCTTAGGATCCTTTAATATCAGGCTGTATTATGACATTGTGCTGCCACCTCAGACTTGGATTAGTAATTAGGTACAGGTACATGTAGACCAAGCAGTTTCACAGTGTTAAGCACTTCCTCATAGTTTAACTAATATCTGTCATTCTCTGCACTGTCAACATCATATGTGATGCTGCACACATCATCTCGAATGTGGAGGCCAAGTGGCCTGGGTCTGTTCATGACTCAAGGATATACCGCGAGTCAAACCTGAGTGCCAGACTGCAGCGTGTCTCCCTCCTTTACGACACCCCATGCATCCACTCTACATCACAGGAGAGTTTGACGGCCTTCTGCTGGGTGACAGGGGTTACCATGCCAACCAAGGCTGCTGACCCCTTACCCTGACCCTGAGCCAGGCTCCCAACAAAACTTCAACCGTGCTCACAGCAGGACGAGAGCCCAGGTGGAGATGACCATAGGCCTGCTGAAAGCCCGTTTCCAGTGCCTACGTCACCTCAGGGTGACCCCAGAGAGGGCCTGCGATATTATTGTGGCATGTGTTGTTCTTCATAATATCGCCACTATTAGAGGAGAGCAACACCCCGCCCTACAAATTGATGACTCTGATAAGGACCCCGTCCACCTGCCAGCTATGCAGGACGGCCAAGCAGTCAGAGACACTATTTGCATGAATCATTTTTGAGTTTAAAGCACCACCACGAATAAAAACATGAGGCACATTTCAGTTGGTCTTCTTTATTTCCTACAAATACAAAAGCTAGTTAAGTTAATGTTCCAATAGTTAACATCATTGACATAATTCACATGTGACCATGCACCCACCTTTAACTTATGCTCCAGTATTTGGATTTCCAAATCTGCCTTTTGAATCTGGCAGTCCAGGTATATCATTTCTTTATCTGTCTTCTGGATTTTTTTTCAGTAGGTGGATTTTATAAACTTCTTTTACTGGTAACTGGGAATACATAAGGAGGACATGAAATTAACCAGTTGCATATGAATTCCACACAACGGTGTTTCCTGAACAGCTATCTCACTGTGTCAATTTGTGCAGTTGAAGTCAAGGGAGCCTCCTGCTGCTGCCCAGCCACACTCTGAGGAAAGGATGAGAATGTGTTAATACTTCAGTGTCACTCTGTACTCCACCACGATGTTCTCTTCCTGTCAGTTGCCATGGTCAATCATCGAATCTGGGCTCCATTGATGTTGGCTTTATATATCTGTGGTGCACATGTTAAACTCCAGGTGAAACTACTCTGAGTTGATCAAACTAACTCAAATCAGCTGTTGTGAAACCGAAAACTCAGAGTTTCCTATCTCAGAGTAGATCAACTCAGAGTTAAGGATTTGACTCAGAGTTACCTTCTTTGTAAAACGGACCCCTGGTGTCAGGATGGGATGAACAGGTGATCATCAGTATGTTGCATTAAATGAGGGAACCCAAACACAGAACTCAGTGGTAAATGATCAATAAAAGACTTTATTAGAAGCAGGTGAGCAATGGACAATGAATGGGTGAGGGAGGGGTCTGGCTGGTGATGGTGGATGGCAGGCAGAGATACGGGAAATGATCCTCAAGCACAGAGAAACAAACATTGCAGGCAAAACACAACATGAGATAACATGGTAGCACAATACTATGGTGGCTGAGAGAGCTTGAAGAAGTGATCTGATGGAGACTGAATGATGGATGGAGCGTGAAATACCACAATGAGTTGATGGATGGCAGGTGTGTGCAGTCAGCCAGGTGTGCAGGTAATCAAGCACTCAGGCAACCAGGGAGTGATTACCATGCCCACAGAATACACTGACATATACAACACAGAGAGACAGAGGGGGCAGACAGAAGATACCAGACCAAACGGTAGAGAACTTTAATATTACTGCTTTTGTAGCAGCATACACAGGCTTCACCATTAAGCGCAGCTGCCATGTATTTAGCGTCACAGGGGGGCCAGTACAAAAGCACCACCTGTCATTGACCAATTCCTTTTGCGCCTCTGTCGTCACTGGTGCGTCATTTCCGGCCCGACAGGTATGGTTGCCCGGTGCTTCACCTCACTGGTCGCTCGTCCTTTCGCTGGTGCTCACAGCATTTGTTTGTTTGTAGGGCAGCTGTTCATGTCCGCATGTCCCGTACTTGTGGTGTAGTTTGTCTGGTAAGTGTCCTCCCTTTCTCGCCGCTGGCTGATGCTGTCTGAGGGTTAACGCTAGTGTGGCCGCAGGTAGATGTCAGCGGTGACCGGCCTTCTCCTCCTCCTCCGGTGTGAGCGGGTGGGCATCCCTAAACAGGTGGGCTAGTATAGCAACTAACCGCAGTATTTACTGTTAAACATAATTATTAATGGTATGTTTCCTATCATTAGGTGTAACGTGCAATCAGCAGATTGAGGTCCCTCTGCTGCTTTGTCTCTCGCCGCCGTTTGTCTCTCGCCGCCCTTTGTCTCTCGCCGCCCTTTGTCTCTCGCCGCCGTCTGTCTCTCACCGCCGTTTGTTGTTCGCCGCTGTTTGTCCCTTTTTACTGCTTTGTTTCACCGCTGCCTTGTCTCACGGCTGCTTTGTCCGGCTGCCGCCTTGCACAAATTCACCACTGTTTTGCTGCTCTGCTCTACTGCTGCTGGACTGCATGACTGCTTCGCTTGGCCTCCTGCTGCGCCTCCTCGTCCTCGTCGACTGGTAGCCTGGCGTCTGCGGCCCACGCCGTGCCCTGTCAGACTCACGCTCGGGTGTTTTACTAGGGCCTCCGTGTGTGCGAGGGTGGCTGTGTATTTGGTTATTATTTTGGATTGGTTATTTATCTAAATGTGTTTTGATAAATGTGTGTTTGTTTCTGTTTATTTCTTGGATTGGTTAAACGTATTTGTCCCTTTTTGGTTTTATTCTGTTTCTTTTCTTTTCAGTTGCTGGAGACTGGTGGTGGCAGTGCTGGTGCCCGGGTGGCGGTGGCTTTGTTGTTTGCTGTGTGCGGGGAAAGTGGGCTTCACGTCACTGAGTGTGTGTCACACGTGGTTATTTGAGTTTATTCTTTTTTTGGTGAATCTTCCTCTCGTGCACTAAGCCCCTGTCCACACACTCAGCTCCAGCCCTTCTCCTTTATTTGATTTTTCTGTGTTGGTGCTCTTTGTGTGAATGATGGACCTTTTTAATTAGCTGTTTTACCAATAAAAATTGTACTTTTTCTACGAATAAGGAACCACGTCTCATGCCTCATTGAGTAAACTTACCTGTTTGCCTTAAAAATAAATTCTCTGGGTGAAATTCCCAGGGTGGCGTTGTCGGTCCCTTTCCCTAATTTTGTTTAGACTACTCGGTTTAATTTTCTTTTCATTGGTTTCCTCATTCTCGCCACACTTTCATCATGGGAAAACATCCGGCGGGTCATTGTGACTGGTGTCATGAAAAAGAGAGCGCAGTGTCTTCATTAACATGACACAAATATACAGAAAAGTGATAAACACACACTTTTACAGAAAGCAGAGCAAGTGTGTATGTTTCCTTACAGAGCAGGAAAACCAAACACAGCATCTACATTCTCAGGTGCCTTCAAAATAAATATGGCATTGGGAAATAAGTATAAGTATAAAATAAATGAAGTGCTCATTTGAAAAATATTCTTTATTGAAATAAATACTAATTTATTTATTTTTTATTGCGAAATGCTTCAGCCCAGCATTCTGTGGGCGGCCCTTAAAGTGTGGCTCGATGACACGCTGAGGCCACCCTGAGCAGAGAGATAGAGATGAATTCATCTCACTCAGAGTGTTTCAAAGTTAGTCATGTCATTTTCTGAACTCATCTGACACGTTTCAGTCGCTTTAAAATGGCTGCTTGACTGATCCCATGAGTGGGTGTGGCTTCAGCACATTCAGTGGACACGCCCCCACAGTCCTGGAGCTGAGGATTCATTTTTACCTGATTCTGACACCTAATTTCATAAACTTGTTGATATTTTTAATCATTCAAATTTGGCTGGATGGTTAATAACACTTTATTCTTTGGTCTGACACACTCAGAACACATATTAAATGTGACTTTATGCTGACTTTAAATGATGCTAAATAGGTACATATGAATGTATGTTCATTTAGTAGAGGATAAGGTTAATAGTCAGCTATGAAAAAACATCCAGATCCAGCTGTTCGACCAGGCTTTCCTCCACATTATTCCTGCTGTGTGTGTGTGTGTGTTTGAACTGATTTGTATTGAAATTAATTAAACAACAATTGAATGTAAATGCATAGTAAATTTAACCAAACAATTTAAATGTGGCTATTCTCGCATTATCAAACCTTGTTTTGTTCCCTGCTATGTGCTTTGTAATCCCCCTATACATTTTATTTGTTTTTGCAGATGTCATTCATATATATATATACTCTGCTTCCTTTTTCCCACTTGTATGCTTTTTTCTTTTCCTTTTCCTCTCGACATTAAGAGTGGGGCTTAATTGTCTCCTGCAGTCTCTGTTGTCTAGTCAGATTAGAAGTGACTCCTGCAGAGAGGGAGGACAATTTGTTCCCAGTTTTTTGTCCATGTAGTGAAGACTCTAAAATCAAAGACTGATGAGTTGCGCTGCACAGTGGAGTGCTGCTCTTTAGTTAGTCCTGATGATTGCAATCATGCTGCGAGTAATGTAATGATAAACTAGTGAAGCATGACCACATACTGCCGTGCAGCTGGATGATGTTAAGTTATTCAGTTTCCTTGCTTGGTTTCATAACAGCATGCAACTTTTAGTGGCATTTAGTGTTCATTCTCTGTGGGGCACAGTGGGTGTGATGGAGTGTGGTCAAATAGTAATTCGTGCTTAGGAAGGTTCCTAACTGTGAGAATTTTTTGTATTAACGTAGCCGCCTTGATAAGAGCTGTTTGAATTCTCTAACTGTTAAGGAACTGTTTGCAACTGTGACGTGCACCGTCCTGCAGATCATCATGAAGTTACCATTGCTGACTGATCACATATCTTTGCCATAACTTGTTAATATGTTTCTATATGAGTGGGCAGGAGGGCGAGAGACCATCCCAGAGTTCATTCATTTCATTTGACTTCTGACAGATGGACAATATTCATTTATTATTTGAATTCTGACGTTGATAATGAAGTCAGATTTTTTTACCAGGTTGTCCACGTTTATATTTCCTGCATGAAACAACGTGGTCAGAGTGCACGGGCAGTATCTGTAAAGTATCTCAAATGAGTGTTTTGTAGTCCATCTTCTGAACTTTGTAGTTTTACCACAGATCACATCAATAACATTCGATGTAGCATCATGACATAATTTAGTGTAAGAGCAGTCGGATTCTCTGAACACCACGTCTTCTTCTAACTACTTATGTATTGTCCTTCACACATTTCCTTGATGGAAAACATCACAAGGTCAAGGAAAAGTGGTTAGGAAAGGATTTAGGAGTTTTTTAATTAGTTAATTTATTTTATTATTTGACCGTACCCATAGTCAGGGTTTAAATTAAACAGTGGCTTCAGTGGAACCCTTCCAATGTGCACAGCTACTAAACATGTCACACACACAACTAACTGCAGGGTTAATACATGTATATGTTTTAACACATAATACATGTTATGTGTATAATATTAATATTAATACATGACAGTGAAGAAACAAAACCATAAAATCAGCAGGTTGGCACAGTCAATGTTTTTCTGCTTCTTGTGCATGTCTCCAGCTATGGCAGCTATTTTCCTTCCTGTATCCTGTATTTTTCCTGTATTCACAATTGTCTCCTCCTCCATGTGTCGTGTGCAGAGCTTCCCTCTCATGGTTCAAATCCACACCTGTCTGCAATCATGTCATCAACTCAGTTCAAGAGCTGCAGCTCTCCTGTTATCCTTCACCATTGATTGTTCGGTCAACTCAGCAGGAGTGTGACTCTCAGTTTAAAATTCTTAATGTTATTTCTTCTAGCTGTCTCTACTCACACCCCTTCAGTTAATTCTTCACTCTTTCCACCCAGTTCAGCAGCACTGCCTTCGATGCCTAACCCTCTCCATCCATCATTACAGCATCTGGAACCTTCTGTGTCCAAAACCACTTCAAAAGTCACTCATTACATTTGAACATTTGTTCAGATTTGTTGTTCATTTGAGTCTTTTTGAAACCTTTTTTTTTAACTACAGAAAATGGAGACTTCATACTTTTACAGAGCCTAATATCAGGTAATCAACATCTGATCTTCGTGGATGTAAACTAATGCTTAAAATCCACTGTTTCCCTTCTGTCTGTGGATTTCCACAGTGTGAAGAAAATGGAAATATAAGGCCAAAAGTTCTGTTTACAACCTCAAAAAGAAAGCATGCTCTGAAATCCAACAACAAACTGATTCCTCCGGTGCACGCAGCAAACAACATTATCTGTTATGTTTAGACAAGAAATGCTCAGAGATTGCAATGTAATGAGTAAATAAACACACAACATTGACACAGCTCTATTCAGGACCTTTTAATACACAGAAAATGAAATGTAGCGCTCGGTCATAGCAGAAAGTAACACAGCAATTTGTTCATCCTCACAAAATAGGTGATGCTATAAGCCTGGAGATGTGACTCCTGAATTCCAAGTAACTAACTGGACAATAATAACACAGTTAAAGGAGTACTATTTTCTATAACATGGTTAGACAGTTTAGACACAAACACTCAAAGAGATGTCTCATAATTTTAATTATCTCACTGATGAACTGAAATTGCCTTATCAAATCAAATCAAATTTTATTTGTATAGCCCAAAGTCACAAAACACATTTTGCCTCAGAGGGCTTTACAATCTGTACAGGGAGTGACACCCTCTGTCCTTAGACCCTCGGTTCCAGTGAGGAAAAACTTGCCCACAAAAAAAAAACCTTTTAACAGGGAAAAAATGTGGAAGAAACCTCAGGAAGAGCCACAGAGGAGGGATCCCTCTTCCAGGACGGACAGACGTGCAATGGATGTCACATGTACAGAACAATCAACACAAACATGTCGTACAATTACAATGAATTACAATAAATGATAGAATGATTACAGTAGCAGTGGAACCTGTGATAGAGATAGAGAGACACAGATGCACAACAGCAGTAAATCATTAACCAACTAAGCTGTAGTGGGGATGGTAGCAATAATGACTATATATGGCATATAATGCTGTATATGGTGGACGTCAGCAGCAGACCACGGCGGCAGACACGATCCATGAGAACCTGCTGGACGAAAAAGCACAGAAACTCCGGGGAAGAAGTTTAGTTAGTAATATCCAAAGAAAAGGTGTAAGAGAGATAATGATTGACAGAACAAGACCTCAGGCCCCGTTTATGCGGACTCTAAGGGTTATCGAACTGCTTTACATTGAGAGAGAGAGAGAGAGAGAGAGAGAGAGAGAGAGAGTTTACAGTAAAGGGACGTCAAGAGGACATCAGCAGCAGACCACAGCAGCGGCCACGATCCATGAGGACCTGCTGGGCGAGAAAGCACTTATGCATACAAATAGTCAAAAAGCAGCACAACGGAAGCAGCCTGATATTTCAAAGATGAAAAAAAACATGTTCTCTTTGCAGGCAATTCCAGAGATGGATTGGATGTGAGTGCACTGAACAGTTCACCGGGCTCAAGAGGACTGAAGTGTCTCTTGTGTCGGGTCATAGCACCAGGCCTGATTCATCTGGATTTAAACATTGATCTTAAATACACAGACGGAATGAGCCCAGAACTGAGACTGAACCATAAACATGTTTGCACAAGAGTTAGATGTACCGCTCTGGTATTTATACTGTTCCCAATTACTGTCATCGTACACTCCCTGCAGGCTGCACATGATGAATATCAAAAGAATCACATATTCAGAATAAACAAATAACAACAATTACACTCACTCATTGATTTATGAAATTCACTCACTAGTTTGGGGCATCATCATCCTCCATGGCCTGGAGAGAGTGCTGGTCTACCAGATCAGAATCAATCACCAATAGTCATGTGAAGGCACATAAGAACATAAGCCCATGTTCATCATTAAACATTGTATTTTACTGTAATAGAATGTATTTCACACTAGCTCAAAGGTATCTTGTGTGAAGCACATCATGTATTAAACTCAGGGTGATTCTTGGTTATTATACTATTGTAATCTTTTCTGGCCAACTATTAAATGTATGAAATTAATTTATGATGTATGAAATCACTCCATATGGCATCCTTCCACCTGTTCTAATTTGCAATTTTTTATTTGTCTCAATCAGTAACTGAAGTCCTCAAAACAAAGAAATTCATATAAACTGATGTAAATGTTACAAAATGTAAATGTTTTTACTTCAAACGAGGGATGTACAGCTTCAGCTATAACAGTTTACCTGTCCACACAAACTCCACAAGTGATGACTTTTTATTAAAGTTTTAACATGCATTCATTAGACACAGTAGAATGAGTTATCACAGAAGTTTAACATGTACGATGCACCAAACAGACAAAACCAACAATCAAGAACAATAACATTAAAGTAGTAAAACAGACAAGCAAATTGCAATGACATGACAGAAAAACAAAATAAAAACAAACAAACAAAAAGCTTCTCAGGTGGCATTAGTTTTCACTCACATCTGACGTCCCATTATCTCCACCATTTTCCAAAAAATCTAAGAATGGGTTCCAGACTTCCTCGAACCTCCTGTATTTACCTTTCACTATATAAGTTATTTTTTCCATAGCCATATTCATTGCCATTTCTTTTAGCCACTCTGTTATAGTTGGGGCTTTTGTTTTTTTCCAAAATAAAGCAATTAAACGCTTTGCTTGTAACAAGCACATGTCAATGAATATATATTCCCTCCTTCTCAATGTTATCTCTAGAGGATATAAATGTAGAACAAATGTACTTGCTGATAATGTTAAGTTGACATTTATGATTTTATGGATCATGTCTTTTACCCCTTCCAAAATGCAGATATGAATGATTCAGAAGTTTAACAGATTAAGGTATTATGTATCATTCAGAACAAAACACACAAACAGACACAGACAGTACTGTATAGCCCAGGATGAGACCCCCCCCCCCCCCCGTAGTAGAGGCCCTGCAACGCGGAGGGGCGCTTCAGCAGGTAAGCCACTGACAGACAAGGAGGCTTCAGCACTCCGAATGAGAGTGGCGCACCACAACTCTGCAGCTTTAACTGTTAAATAAGAGAAAGCAGAGTTATTTACAACAGCTAGGAGAGACACAGGTACACACACGCAGAAAACAGATGAACCAACCTACCTTAGGAATTGAATGCCACGCAATGCGTGGAAAATTACGCCCCGGCTTGGAGGACACGCTCCACCCTTCCAACCTTGGCAATTATTCCAACACCGATGCAACACCAAGCACCAGACCAGATCAGACCAGGCTAACAGCCAGGCTAAGATTAATCCTAGTGATTCACCTGTATTTCCACCGTCAATTCTGTGAGGAATGAATGTGTTTTACAGCATGTCCATGGTCTTTCTAGTATGTTGCATCATTTTAATTATCCTCTATTAAAATATTACATATATAGCCATTTTTCATTTAATTTAAATCTTTTTGTAATTGCAACAGTCTTTTTAGCATTTTTGGCATTGAACTTGATCATCTCATAGTCTATCCACAGAATCCTCTTCTTTCTGACCATTTTTTAATAACCTTCGAGTTCATATTACTGGACTATAAGCCTTTTTGTAGAAACTCTTACAGCAGATGTTTATCTGACAGTGCTGTTGCAAAATTCAAGGAAGTGATTCCTTCAGTACTGAACTCAATGCCATGTCTCAATGTAGCAGAGAACTTGTCTGCTCCCATGAGCCCCTCACAAATAGATCATATTGTTGAGAGCACTACAGGCTCATTACAGACAGCTCTCGACTCTATTGCACCTCTGAAAAAGAAGAATATTAAACAGAGGAGGTTAGCTCCATGGTATAGCCAGCAGACTCGCAAATTAAAGCAAGTGGCACGTAATTCTGAACGCAAATGGCGTGCCACTAAACTGGAAGAATCTCGCTTAGTCTGGCAAGATAATCTTAAAACCTATAGGAAGGCTCTCCGTAATGCCAGAACAGCTTATTACTCTTCTTTAATAGAGGAAAACAAGAACAACCCCAGGTTTCTCTTCAGCACTGTAGCCAGGCTAACAGAGAACCACAGCTCTATTGACCCATCTACTCCTCTGGGTCTAACTAGTAATGACTTCATGAGCTTCTTTAATGATAAAATTAGGACCATTAGAGACAAAATACATCATGCCTTGCCTTCAACAGGCACTGATCTGCATTCTGATACAGCAAGTTTGGAAACAGCTGCAAAACCTGATACATACTTAGACTGCTTCTCTCCCATTGACCTTCATCAAATAACTTCAATAATTTCTTCATCTAAGTCGTCAACCTGTCTCCTAGACCCCATCCCAACCAGGCTGCTCAAGGATGTTTTACCTTTAGTTAGCCCTTCTTTACTGGATATGATTAACCTGTCTTTATTATCAGGATATGTACCACAGTCCTTTAAAGTAGCTGTAATTAAACCTCTTCTTAAAAAGCCCACTCTAGATCCAGAGGTTTTGGCTAACTATAGACCGATATCAAACCTTCCCTTTCTTTCTAAGTTACTCGAGAAGGCTGTAGCTAATCAGCTGTGTGAATTTCTTCACAAGAACAGTTTATTTGAGGATTTTCAGTCAGGATTTAGAGTCCATCATAGCACAGAGACCGCACTAGTCAAAGTCACAAACGATCTCCTAATGGCATCAGACAAAGGACTCATCTCTGTACTCGTTCTGTTAGATCTTAGTGCTGCATTTGACACCATAGACCATCAAATTCTTTTACAGAGACTGGAACATCAGATTGGCATCAAAGGAACCGCCCTAAGCTGGTTTAGGTCGTATTTCTTAGATCGATCTCAGTTTGTTCACGTCAATGATGAATCCTCCATACATACCAAAGTCTGTCATGGAGTCCCACAAGGTTCTGTACTAGGACCACTTCTATTCAGTCTATATATGCTTCCCCTAGGGAACATTATTAGGAATCACTCCATTAATTTTCATTGTTATGCTGACGACACCCAATTATATTTACCGATCAAGCCTGATGAAACCAATCATTTAGCCAAACTGCAAGCGTGCCTTAGGGATATATAAAAAGTTGGATGACCTATAACTTTCTGATGTTGAACTGAAACTGAAGTTCTTGTAATTGGACCCAAACACCTCAGAAACTCTCTTTCCGGAGACTTGGCCACCTTAGACAGGACCACCCTGGCCTCCAGCTCCTCCGTAAAGAACCTTGGAGTTATTTTTGATCAGGATCTCTCCTTTAATGCCCACATAAAACAAATTTCAAAGACTGCATTCTTCCACTTACGTAACATTACCAAAATCAGACGCATCCTGTCCCAAGCGGATGCAGAAAAACTAGTCCATGCATTTGTTACTTCTAGGCTGGACTACTGTAACTCTCTATTATCAGGCTGCCCCAATAAGTCTCTTAGGACTTTGCAGCTAATTCAGAATGCTGCTGCACGTGTTCTGACAGGAACCAAGATCAGATATCACATCTCACCCATTTTGGCTTCCTTACATTGGCTACCTGTTAAATCTAGAATAGAATTTAAAATTCTTCTCCTTACATACAAAGCTCTTCATGGCCAGGCACCATCATATTTAAAAGAGCTCATAGTTCCCTACTACCCCTCTAGGCCACTGCGCTCTCAGAATGCTGGGTTCCTTGTGGTTCCCATAGTTTCCAAAAGTAGACTGGGAGCCAGAGCTTTCAGCTATCAAGCTCCTCTTCTGTGGAACAAACTACCTTTCTGGGTTCGGGAGGCAGACACGGTCACCACATTCAAGACTAGACTTAAGACTTTCCTTTTTGATAGCACTTATAGTTAGGGCTGGCTCAGGCCTTCCCTTAGTTATGCTGCCATAGGATTAGACTACCGGGGTTTCTGTGCTTTCTCGTCCAGCAGGTTCTCATGGATCGTGACTGCTGCTGTGGTCTGCTGCTGACGTCCACGCCTTACTGTAAACCCTCTCTCTCTCTCTCTCTCTCACTCTTTCTCTTATCATGCATATCAATGTAAAGCAGTTCGATAACCCTTAGAGTCTGCATAAACGGGGCCTGAGGTTTTATTGTTCTGTCAATCATTATCTCTCTCTCTCTCTCTCTCTCAATGTAAGGCAGTTCGATATCCCTTAGAGTCCGCATAAACGGGGCCTGAGGTTTTATTGTTCTGTCAATCATTATCTCTCTTACACCTTTTCTTTGGATATTACTAACTACACTTCTTCCCCGGAGTTTCTGTGCTTTCTCGTCCAGCAGGTTCTCATGGATCGTGGCTGCCGCCGTGGTCTGCTGCTGACGTCCACCATATTTAGCATTACATGCCATATATAGTCATTATTGCTACCATCCCCACTACAGCTTTGTTGGTTAATGACTTATTGCTGCTGTGCATCTGTGTTCCACTGCTACTGCAATCACCTTACCATTTATTGTAATTCATTGTAATTGTACAATATGTTTGTGTTGATTGTTCTGTACATGTGACATCCATTGCACGTCTGTCCGTCCTGGAAGAGGGATCCCTCCTCTGTGGCTCTTCCTGAGGTTTCTTCCACATTTTTTTTTCCCTGTTAAAAGGGTTTTTTGTGGGCAAGTTTTTCCTCACTCGAACCGAGGGTCTAAGGACAGAGGGTGTCACTCCCTGTACAGATTGTAAAGCCCTCTGAGGCAAAATGTGTTTTGTGACTTTGGGCTATACAAATAAAATTTGATTTGATTTGATTTGATTTATATTGATTCAAGTTGTAGTATTATTACTCAGGCCAAGTGGTATGAAATGCCAAATTGCAAATAGCATAGAGGTTTTATAAATATGTGTTTTATTGCAGTAATTGAGAGCTGATGAAGTTTCAAAGGTGTTTTCAATGAAATCTGTGACGAGGGCAATGTAGTATATATAGGTCCAACTCCCATTCACCTGTTCCCTCTTCATAATGGCTTGCCCTTTTTTGGAGGATGTGCTGGACGAGGAAGCCCGAATCCTCAGAAGAGCATTCAGACATGAACGAGTCTTCCGGGACAGGTTAGATCCACTGGCCTTTGGAGATGACTATCTCATTGAGAGATACAGATTTTCAGGTGATGGAAGATATGAAGATATTTATGTAGGCTGCTGAGTCCAAAAATACAGCACTAGACAGCGCAAAGCCATGCTCTCACTGTACCACAGATGATCTGTGTTACATTGAGTTGGCTTGCGAGTGGGAGCTTCCTTTATTCTGTTGGGGATGCAGAGAACCTCAATAAAGGAACCATTTGCCGGATAATCAGAAGCGTTTGTCTGGCGCTGAAATCATTCAGCAATATATTCATCAACTTCCCTGGCCACAGAAGACCTCTGTGGAGTTTTACAAGATTGCAGGTAACCTTAATTTTAATGTGCAACCATTAGTTTCTAAGTTTATCCGTCACAGTTGGATACTCACTATTTTTTGTTACAGCTTTCCCTAACATCATTGGGGCAGTGGATTGCACACACATAAGAATCAGATGCCCCTCAGGTGAACATGAGGGAGATTACATTAACAGGAAATCCTTCCACAGCATCAATGTTCAGGTCAGAGTGATTTGTGGTCATGATCTGTTCTGTGCATTTAATGACCTAAATAGGCCACAACTTAATATTTCAGATGATCTGTGATGCTGACTGCCTTGTGAGCAATTTAGAGGCAAAGTGGCCTGGCTCAGTGCATCACTCTAGAGTCTTTCGGGCTAGTCCAATTTATGAGAGACTTTCACAAGGTAACCCACACATTTGTACTGAAAGCACCTTGGACATTGTGTGTGTAACTCTGCCGTGTTTTCTAAATTATATTTTGTATTATCAGGTGAATTCACTGGTGTGGTCCTGGGAGACAAAGGATACGCCTGCGAGTCATTCCTCTTGACTCCCCTTGCGGACCCCAAACCCCACCACAGCAGGCCTACAACCATGCACACACTAAGACAAGGGCTCAAATCGAGATGACCTTTGGCCTTCTGAAATCTCAGTTTCAGTGCCTGCACCACCTGAGTAAAATGCTCTCATCTTCCCAGGCAATATTAATGGCAGACTTGTCAGGGAGCAATATATTGCAAGTTTAATTTTTGGATTTAGCCCCTTGATTTAATAAAAGATTTTTTCCTGTGTGAGCATTGTTCTAGGTTTTTTTTTTTTATTATTATTATTAAGCAGTCATTTGTCTTGGTTGCTTGGAGAGCAAAAGCAACAAGGATTAAAACACTGTATTGCAGATTGGTTACTGTGTGTATTGAAACACTCACTTCTCCTTCTAGTTTCTGGATTTTGAGGTCCAGTTTTCTGAGTGTCCGGCGTTTAATCTCAAGATCAAGCTCCATTTCTTGGAGCTTTCTCTTTTCTGAGTCTGATTTTAACATCTGCCAGCTCTATGCAAAGCACCTGGAGAGACAGATAAAGCGTTCTGACAGTTTGTGAAGTCTGTAAAAGAAATGTCAGTTAGCACAGCAGGATTTGTGCATAATGTAGATTTACTTTAGCCAATACTCACAATGTTACCAGGCCGCTTAGGAGAGTGCAGCATCCGGATCCTGTTACACATTTTCTATTAGCACCACATAACTGACTTCATATCCTTCATGGACTCAATAAGCAGGCCAATTCCATAAAATTGAGATACCTCAAGCCTTCTGGAGTCCACTGACACAGTCTCCTCATCTGCAGAAGCGCATTCTGCAGCTGCAGATGTGCCATTCCCCTGCCGTATGCATGTAGCGAGAGAACTTGGATTAAGATTTCACTAGCAAGGAACACGGCATCAACGGATAGGTTTGAAAGATTTATTTAAGAATCCTGCCAATAAGATATTCAGAAACGCCATTACAAGAGGCTGAAGTGGCGGCTCCTATCCTAAACGAGTGACCTGAGTAGTGGATGGGTGATAAGCCTGATAGAGAAAGGACTTGGCGGAGGTGTTGGTGGAACCAGAAACGTGTGGCCACATGACCAGATTCGAAAATGAATAATGGTTCGATTGAGGTGGCGTTTTGAAGTTTTCTGAAAGACAAGTAGTTAGTCAAGGCCTCGAAAGGATTCAGAGGTGATTGAGATCTGAATAGGAACACCGGTGTTGGCTTGCCTGATGCGTTTGTTTTAGTTTGTTTAAGGTGGAAGACCAGGGTGTCTTTGGAGAATTGAAAGAGGTCGGAAATGCAAGCATGGTGGCTTAGGTTGAAAGGGATGGTAGATGCTGTGAATTCAGAGCATCTGAGGAAACCAAAAAAGGCTTGCAGGAACATGGCTTCTAGAGTGCAGGCAATATGGGGAACGTCATAACCAGAGCGAAGTGTGTACGAATGCAGATGGTAGGGAGGTCTAAAGTGAGAGGAAGGCGTCAAGGGGCTTGAGCGGGCTCTTGGTGTAGCAGTCCTTGCAGAAGAAGGGATATCTGAGGGTGGTTAGTGTTTAGGCTGGGATGCCTGCATAGGAGTTTCGCAAAGAAGCTAATCCCAGAAAGGTAGCCTTTAATGGTATGGATTTTAATGCCCAAAGCAGAGTGAGCATGTGAGCTGAAAGAGGTTACGGTGATGAGGTCAAACGATGGGAAAGTAATATGGTGTTGGAGATGGAATTGGCGGAAGCTTTTCCATGCCGACCAATAAGATGAAAGGGTTGCCGGCGATACGCTGTTGAGAATTGTTTGAGGAAGCGACGATCAGGGGAGCGATAGTTGAATTCACATGAAGAATGTCAGCTCCGAATATGGAGGAACCAGCGTGGGGAGCGGATTGGCATCTGGTGCCAAGCGTCTGAAGTTCTGGAAGGAGAAACGAGAGAGAGTCGGCTATAGTATTAACCTTACCGGGAACATAGGCCGCTCAAAGGATGTAATGGTAGGTGACAGAGTGCCATGTTAAGCGGCGCATGAATGGCATGATGGATGTGCCACTGGACCGACCTTTATTGATGATGTCTACTGATGTCTAGTTGTCAGAGTGAGAGAATAGACTTGAGAGACCATAGGTGACCTCATAAGATGGCGGCGGCAACAATGGGGTAGATTTCGATCAGTGCCGAAGAGGAAGATGAGTTTTCTTAAGATAGTTCCGGAGGCCATTCGGCTGCAAACTATTTTCCATTGTAGAAACCCCCAAAACTGACTGAAGGAGCAGCAACTGTAAACAGGTTGATGTCTTCTGGGTGGGACCTTTGGTCATCGTAAAAGAAGGAAATCCCATTCCAGTTGCTCAGAAGGTGAAGCTATAGACGGAGTTCAGCTCGGCTTTGGCTATCTAGGTAAATGGGACTTATTAATGATGAGACTGAAGAAGCAATTGTTAGCAAGTGCGAGATGAATGCACGTCCTTGAGGAATGATGCGCATGGCAAAGTTAAGATGGCCGAGAAGGGAAAGAAGTTGGTGTTTGGTGCAGCGTGGGGCAAGGCGAAAGTTGGATATTAAGAGGTCAATGCAGTTAAGCTTCTCTACGGGGAGTGAAGCTTGGAATTGGTTCGTGTCGAGCGTGATCCCGAGAAACTCAGGCCCGAAGCAGGTGGTGAAGAAGGGGGGGAAATGACGAGAAAATCGTCCAAGAGGTGTACGAGAAATGGGATTTTGTGGTTGTTAACCCTCCTATTCTCCTTGGGGTCAATTTGACCCCATGCAATGTTTATCATTAAAAAAATAATAGTTGCCTTTGGGTTTTTTTTTTTTGCGTCATATTTCATGACTTTTCCTAATTTGATGGGGACAACTGATTAAGCAAAACATTGATGATGTTTTTCTAATGTGCTGAACACATACTACACGCATTGGTGTTCCTCTGGGGTCAATTTGACAGTTTGTAAAACGTGTCTGTCTCTGTGTGTGACCTTTATAACTCCACACCTGCAGGTGCAGGGGTGATACTTTTGAGTTGTTACATGAAAGGGGGGGTAAAGAAAACAACTATTCCAACCATGGACATGAAGGTGGGTGTTTGTGTGTGACCATCTGAATTCACACATGCCTCAGAACTGATATTTCCCGCGCTGTGGAGGGCGGGGTATTCCCATATTGTGCTTGGGATGACAAATTTAGAGGGGAAGCGCGTGTATGGGGACAGTTGGAGAGAATTGGATGTAGTTGACTTGGAAGCCTACATTGGCTTGCTCATTTTGGCAAGGGTGTACAAATCAAAAGGTGAAGCATCAGCAAGACTTTGGAACACTGAAACTGGAAGGGCAGTATTTCCAGCCATCATGTCTCTCAAGACTTTCCAAGTTTTGTTCCGTGTCATATGCTTTGATGGACAACCTTGACAAGATCACGGCCACATACAGTTGTCAGCGCATGACTGCCTGTTGGCCCCTTGTTATCTTCTTCCATATCATTGATGTGAGCGCATACAATGCATTTGTGATATGGAGTGAAATAAACAAGGACTGGAACAGAGGAAAACTGAGCTGAAGGAGGATTTTCCTGGAGCAGCTTGGTAATGCACTGGTGAAACCTCAGATTGAGAGAAGACCGTGCCTTTCAAAAGCATCAACAGTTGCTGTAGCTATTGTGAGGGACATACAGACAGAAACAAGCACCCAAGCTCCTCCAATTTTACAAACCGCAGGCAAGAAGCGTGGCAGGTGTCAGGTTTGTCCCACCTGAAATGATTCTAAGACTAGCATGACCTGTTCGAAATGCAAGAAATATGTGTGCAAGGAGCATGCACACACTCTCTGCACATCCTGTGTGCAGTAGTGCAGACTAAAGGTTGACCTGATGGTGGCGCTACAGGAAAGGTCATATCATCACCAAAACCACTAGGGTACATACTCTTGTGGTCATTAATGCTGTCAGTAAATTTAAGATTTGTATGAAAACTTTTCAAGATAAATAAATTCTAATTTTGGCCTAATGGTTTGAGTTTGGCCCGATGGTGGCGCTAGAGAACAGGTCAGCTTTCATTATTAAGGGCTTATTTATGTTTTCAACAAATAAACAAAATGTCTGACACAAAAATTCGGACAACAATTATCTGTAAGTCATTTTCTGGAGGCAAATATACCTGGGGTCAGATTGACCCTGAGGGTAAAAAGTGTTAGTAAATTTGAGGAGAATAGGAGGGTTAACCAAGATCCAACAGAGAGCTTCTGACAGGCAGTCGAAGAGCTTAGGAATGCTTTTGCAGCCGAAAGTGAGTCTGACTATGTAATATGCCCTTCGCCAGTGAACTCCGAAGAAGCGCCAGAAGTCAGGATGGATGGGAAGGACCTTGAAGGCACTGGTGATGTCTGCTTTTGATAGCCAAGACCCTCTTCCGGCAAGTTTGATGAGAGCTATGGCATGGCTGATGGTGGTGTACTGAAGAGAAAAGTCTTCGCTCGGAATCAAGCTGTTGATGCTTGGTATGGTGCTGCCATGGGGTGCTGAGAGATCGATGATGAGACGTTTCTTTCCAGAGTATTTCCTGGTCACAATGCCAAGTAGGCTGATACGAAATTTAGGAAATGGAGGATGGTTGAATGGGCCAATCATGAAGCCTTAATGGACCTCTTTGGCTATTAACCTGTCGACGGTCTCTGGCTCTTTGATAGCAGATTGGAGATTTTTACAAGAGTAAGTTATTGACGGTTTGGTGGCTATCCCTGGGTGGAAGCCTTCTCTGAAGCCCTTGATGAGAAATTGAACAAAGGCTGGATCTGGATGGTTTTGCAGGGCTGCTGCTAAGGTTGAGATGTTAATGGGTGTTGAGATGAGCTGACCTGAGGTATATGCGGTGGGGTGATGTGGGCAGGCGGGATGGGCATAGCCTCCACCGCAGAAGGAGCAGACGTGGAGGAAGCAACATTGGGACATTGTACACCCAGATTCATTTGATTCAAGTTGTTGCAAATGGATTTCCCACCATGGCGCATGATGGGACTGCCCTTTTTGTCTATCCCATGGGTGATGGGGAAGGGGAAGGAGCCGGACGGGACAGATGCAACTGATCTTGGACAAGCTGTTTGTGGGGCTATCCTGGGTGGCCGAGGAGAGGCAGATGGCCGTTGATGAGGTTTTGTGTTGGCAGGAAGGGTGCAAGGGGAAGCTGGGTGTGCCGGAGCGCCACACAGGTTACAAGATGAGGCTTGGTGTGCTGCAAAGATGCGGCAGTAGATTTCATTATCAATGGAGCCCCAGTAGGTGTTTTTGTTGAGTTGTTGAAGCCGGGCGGTGGCTTCAGAAGCGAAATGGATGTGGTATTGGTAGAAACCATTGCCTCCAAATCGGAGGGAAAGATTGAGAATGAGTGCTATGTAACTGTCTAATTCTTGCCGTAGCCCAGGAAACTGAGAGCAGATGACGTCTCTGAGGAGGGAAAATGCGTTAGGAAATTCTGTGGGTGTGAGTTCCTTGGACCGATGAGGTGTGTGGCTTGACTCATTTTGGCTTTCAAGACAACGGTTGGAGGATGGTTGATGGAGAGAGGGCATTATGAGGAGGGCGAGATGTACATATTTACCATGTAGGATTTTTTTTCGGAGCCTGGTGGGTACCGGGGAGGGACAGGAGATGCGAGTTGATGAGAGGATTTGCAGTTGATTTGCGGAGTGAGTGCAGCGGATGGTTGCTGAGCTGGAAGGAATTGAAAAGGGGGCTGCTGACTGGAAGCTGGCATGGCAGTGCTGAAGGATGTAGCTATGTTTGCTGTATGTTGGGCGTATGGGGCTGGGGGCCCCAGCATCCCAAGGAATGGTGCTGCTGCTGTGGACAGCTGTGGGTGCTTTGTGTGGGTTGCTGGTGGTGCCAGCATCCCGGTGCCGGAAGCCACGGCCATGGTTGACTGCTGTGATGGCTGCCAGTGGGCTGCAGATGGCACTGGCATCCCGGAAACCCCTGCCGTAGTGGACTGATGCCATTGGTCGTAGTGGTTAGCGGGTGGCGCCAGGATCCCCGTGCTGGAAACCGCTGCTGTGGACAGCTGCTGTAATTGCTGTGGGTAACTGGCAGGGGGGCTGGAGCCATGAAGTCGCCTGCCATGGGTTGAGATGTCTGATGGAGGTTAGCCATTTGGGAGAGAGTGGAGGGACCTTGGGAGGGGTGTTGATGGGAAAAGGTGTTTCTGGCAGGTTTGGTTTTGGTGGCTGAAGCATGAGTCGTCCTGATCTGATGGCTTCCTGCAGTCCCTCTCTCCTCAGCTGGAGCGACGACGTCACATCGGCTTCGGGTGGCTCGGCGCTGCGTGATGACATCACCTGGAGGGCGATTATTGTTGCCGGAACTGTCCATGCGGCTTGCTGACTTGAGGGTATTGAAAAGTTTAGCTTTGTTGTCTGTTCTATGAAAGGGGATGCCTCTATCCCTCAGAGTTTTCTGCAGGGAAACTACGGTCCAGTCGTAAATGTTTGTGACGTGATGACTGAGAGACCTGGCTGGAGCGTGGTGGCAGCGAGTATGGCTGCGTGTGTTGAGGCCGGGGTGATGGGTGGGATGGCGTGGAGTTGAAGCCAGTCTAGGAGGCGAAGGTGTCGGGAAAGCTTGGTGGCGGCTGTTGCCTGATCTTGAGAATGTTCTTCCTCGACTCTTTGGGGGTGAACTGAGAGATGCGGAAGAATCATCGGATGAATGATATTGGCTTTGGATGTTGAGGAGTGACGAGCCGGAGGGAAGATTGACCACGGACAGGACGGCGTGCCGCTTGCTGGCCTGCTCGCTTAAGGAGAGTGGTGTCTCGGATGCTGAAGCGTTGGAGAAGTCAACTTGTGCCGGCGTCGGTTGGATGATGAATGGATGATTTAAAGGACATACCTGACTCGGCGAATACAGTTCGTTGTCCGAAGGAGACAGCGAAATGGAGTCCAGTTCCTGCTCTTGAAACTCCGCTTTAAGCTTCAATTCACAGAACATACCAAGCCTGTGATTTCAATACAATGTACTAACCGGATCATCTTCTGGTGGCTCCAAAAGTGTAATTGTGTTCCCAGACACTGCACGGAAATCCAAAGTCAGACATATTATATTTGATTGTGTTACATGTGCAGAAGAATTGCAGTACTTTATGTACCTTGTATGAAGCTAACAGTTTCTGTGGCTGGGACAGACTCAGACTTTATTTAAATGGAGTGCCAGTTGCTCTGCTGGAGTCATATCCTGGCTTGGTGGGCCACCCCCTGTGCCAGTTCTATAGGCTTTTTTTTTTTTTTAACTGCTACAATAATACGGACATATCAGCGGACACCTAATCTATTCACCTAATTTGTTCCTTTAAAGTCACTTACCAGCCTGCAAAATGTTCTTATATGTAATTTTAATCTGCTATGTCCTTTTATGGTCAGACAGGTTTGTTCTTGAAGGATAGAAAGATAAAATAGTATGATTAGATGCATACAGTTATTCACAATGTGTCATTTAATCTGAGTAACATGCACCTTCTTGCTACTTTTAAAGGAAAGTATACAACAGTTAGTGGACTTGAAAAGTAACTCCTTTAATTCTAGCCTCATTATGACAGTTCCAGTGGAGCACTTTTTAATAATTGTACAGTTTTGGACTACTTATGCATTAAGCCGGTCCACTATTGTCTGCCAGGCTTTCTCACATTCTTTAATTATGACATTGGTATTGCCTTTTTTTTCTTATAATATCCTTAACTTCGTTATAGAACTCCATCAGGAGCTGTTGTTCAGCGGCCGTGAAGTACGATGCGTGACTTTTATCCATTTTCTCATCTGTGATTCTGTGAGCAATCGCGAGGTCTGTTTAAGTGTGCTGTGAACACACACACGAAGATCCCAACTATCTTCACCCGGCTTAACATAGCCACGCCTTTTCATCCTGGCTCAGCAAACGTGCAACCAATTAAGCCAGGATACGCCGTGCAGGCTAGGTCAAGCTGAGCTTGCTTAATTATCCTGGATTTCTAGTTTTGTGCAATACCCCTCTGGACACACGCCGTGCAGCGCATAGACACAGTGCTAACGCATGCTCCAGACAGCTGGCCCGCTCTACCACAGCAAAAAGCACATCAGCCACAACTGACAGCTACAGATGCCCAGCTAATAACACTACAAAGCTTACCTATGAGTATGAAAGAAAAGTTACGCATTATAGACCATGTGACCACCACGCCAAATCACGCCACACTGCCACACCAGCCCCCGAGCAAAAGCAGAAACCCACACCTCACACAACTGACTCTCTCTCACCTATAAGGATTACTGCACCACCCCATGATCACCACAGCTGTTCACAGCTTGATGACACACAGTAGTCACTCTGCCACATATGCATGAGTGAGGGGGGGGGCGCTCGGACTGAATGAAAACGCAAGACTTCATAAGGTGCTAGATAGAGAGTATACTCAGTCAATATTTGGAAGTGTCTGCAACTCTCACTCAAGCTGTTCATCAGAGCAACAAAGCACTGCAGAAAAAAAGCAGAGTGCAAGAAGGCTGATATTAAAATGGAAATCACTATAGAAAAACAGGAACTGAAAAGAGTAGAAAACCAAAGAGATCTTCAAGTAATAGAGGCAAAGCTTAAAGTGTACTCTGACGTGGACACAGGTGAATCATGGGACAAAAGTAAAACAGCACACAGTGAGGTAGTAAATTGTCTTCCAGTATCTAAGGAAATCAAAAGTGAGAAAACATGTAACAACTGTGAAAAAACAAAGAGTGCTAATAATGAAGCATTGTTAGTACAAGCCCTACTTGAAACAATACTTCGCACCAGAACCGTCAGTCTTCTTCAGAGGTCCACTTAAGTTATTAGAGTGGAGCACAAGTTCTGCACTGATCTGTATTAGAAGGAAGCTTCTACAGAAAAGATGATAAAGTGTATGACCAAGCATGAAAAGCACTGAATGCCAGGTATGGTCATCCATTGTAGTCCAGTGTGCATTTAAAGAAAAGCTGAATAACTGGCCAGGGATTGGCTTGAGAGAATCTGTCAAAGTGAGACAATTTAGTGATTTCTTTAGATTATTTTTTTGGCCTTTTCAAGCTTTTATTTGATAGAGACAGCTGAAGAGTGACAGGAGTGTGGGAACAGAGAGACAAGGAATGACGTGGGAAAAAGCCACAGGTTGGATTCGAACATTGGCTTCCACAGCGAGGACTGAGCCTTTGCACATGGGGCAGGTGCTCAACCAACTAGGCTAAACACCGCCCCAATTCAGTGGTTTCTTAACAGCCTGTAGCAATGCCATGCACACATTAAGGGCCTACAATGGGTAAATGACTGAAAAGAGAATCAAAGGATACTTCAAAAGCTGCCTGACCTCTCGTTGGAATGGCCATGTTACAAGGCAGCTGCAACAAACAAAGGAATTCCCTAGTTTCAAAGAGTTTGTTGATTTTGTGGCACAAGAAGCAGAAATTGCAAAGGCTAATGTGTTCATTACATATGTGAATGCATCAGATGAATCAAGTATGGTAAACGGTTCATCTTCAAACACAGTTACATGTAAATTGTAATTCATTTGAAAGTCTTGTTCTGAGCCTTGCTCACCCAACCAAGAAAACAATGCAGCCAATTCTATTTACTACATTATATTGAGTTCCTGGTCCTTAAAACAGATAAAGTAATTATTGTAGGCGATTTTAATATTCATGTGGACAACCATAATCTCCAATGTATAAACAACATATGTTAACAAGTAACTTCTAATAAGAACAAAATAATATATGCAAACAACTGCCCAAAGTGATTGATTGTTTTGTCATTACTGAGAGGGTGTGTGCCAGGGACCCCCTGGATGGAAACAGCGGTCACTGGTGTTACAGTGAACTCATTGTCATGTTCAAGAAACCAGTGTGAGATGATTCCAGCTTTATGACATGGCGTGTTATCCTGCTGGAAGTAGCCATCAGAAGATGGGTACACTGTGGTCATAAAGGGATGGACATGGTCAGCAATAATACTCAGGTAGGCTGTGGCAGCAGGTGAGTGTATATTATTACTGTCATTATTGTCATATCTCCATTACAGTTTATAGTTAGTTAATGATTTACTGCTGCTGTGCATCTGTGTCTCTCTATCTCTACCACAGGTTCCACTGCTACTGTAATCATTCATCATTCATCATTAATTGTAATTCATTGTCATTTTATCATTCATTGTTAGTGTACAATATGTCTGTGTTGACTTGTTTTGTACACGTGACATCTATTATACGTCTCTGAACTCAGTAGTATTCACTCACTCAGTAGCTTCACCATTCTTGTCTCTCATTTCAAAAATTACAAGAAGCAATTGCAAGTAGTAATTGCCATCTTAACTCAGTGCGGTTCCCATGCAAGTTGGTCATTTGGTGGACATGTTTCGCCAGGTCAGGAGTCATAAGGAGGTCCCATGCTGACCTTGGGTTCTCGTGAGGCATAGGGTTGCCAACTGTCCCCTGAAAAACGGAATTATCCTGTATTTATAAACAAAAGCAGCTGTCCCATATTGAGCTGAAAAGGTACGCGCTTTGTCCCATTTTACTGCAAGAGTCAAAAAATAGTCAGTAAAATGCCAATGGAAAATGAATAACAGGTCGCTTTATATGAAAATCTATGGTAAACTTGTTCCCAGGCCCTGTCCTGCTCTGTGACAACATATTCACACAGGAGTATGATGATACAGAATACTAGAGTTGAGCCTCATACTCGGCTGAAATGAGTATCTGGTACGGATAAAGCACTTTTGAGGAGTACTTTTGAGAAGTATTATACGAGTAATACAAGTCAATATATGTGCTCGGACTGAATGAAAATCCTCATTGGGTAGCTGACTGTGTCTGCGTTCTGTGATAGGCTAGTCACAGCACCCCTCTCCTACACACATACAGATGTATTGTGTTGCTGTGTCCCTCTGCTCACTCATACACAGAACTTCTCTGTCTCTCCCTCAGTCACTCAGGTTTGCGGGTCTTTTCTGTTAACGTTTAGGGTGTTTTCAGCTTCAGGTTTGTGTTTACGTGCCAGGTAGTCTGTGTTTGTCTCCCTCCCCCCCCTCTGTGTTGTGTTTTTCCTCAGGTAATGGCTGAAGGGATGCTGCTCACCTGTGTGGGAAGGCTGTGCGACCTATTGGATAAGTACCTCTTCAGCTGGCATATCACAACCAAGGAGAAACCTTAAATGGAGGACGTCTCAGGCCTTCAGTCTCTTCTCTTGACTTGGTTTTGTTGCACATGCTTTTTGCTACCCATGTCTCATCTGTGCTCTTTTGGAGACATGTTTGGTTAGGTATGTGTGGGAGGTTTTTGGGACTATGTAAGTTGGGATACCCTTTACATTCTTGCACTCAGATAGATGGTCATTGTTATCCCACTAGGTTTTTTGGTTGTGCCACTGTTGTTATTGAGAAAGTCTTTTGTTAGAGCAGTCAGTTAGGCATTTTTGTTCCTTTTCTTTCTTCAGAGGTACTACAGACAGGCCCTCTTCTGTTATATTAATTTCATTTTATTTGGCATAACCACTTTGTCCCACCCTCCCCCACATTGGCATGTATCTTTTGTTATAATAAAACACACTTGTTCACATCCACTGAGACTTGCTTGATTTACTAGTTGTCGTGTTATGGTTATGGTCTGCCACTTGTGGACGTAACATTTGTTTTTACTTCAGTTTGTACTTACTTATTAACCACTCTGCCTGTCAAACTAGCAAGTGCCATGGGCATTGTATGGACAAAAAGATTAATACATTGATGAATAATAATATACTGTATACACACACATAGAACCTTACACATGACCTTGAACACAAGTTGAAACTGATAGAGATAGATATACCATGTATCATTTGTACTGTACAGGCAGTTGATATACTACACAAACTATACATATATGCAGTAAAATGTCTTCTACCGCACTGTAATGCATGGTTTAAGCTATAACTCAGCTGACTGTGCTCTGAAGCTGAGTCTCAGAACACTGAATGATTCCAGCATTGCCAAGAAGATGTCCTGTGGGAGGACAAAAGTTGAGGTCAAAGATGTCCTGTCTCCAAAGGCAATAGAGAAGGTGATCAAAAAATTGAAAAGTAAAAAAGTCTCTCTTAACACTGATGCATCAAATAAGGGAAATCGGAAGATGTTTCCCTTGACCGTGCAGTTTTTCATGCCAGAGAATGGGGTTGTCAACAAGGTGATAAGGTTGAAAATCCAGTGTGCAGAGGGAATAGTGAAAACAATACAAAGCTCTCTGCAGAAACATGGTCTAGGGATAGATCATGACACATGTTTTCCATTCAGTGCTGACAACAGAAATGTCAATTATGGCAGCCACAACTTGGTTCACAAAATTCAGAGATCCTTTTTGGGCAACTGCCATTCACATATTTATACATAAATATGACATATTTATATTGCAGATATTTTGCCTAACAGATGCTACTTTATCAGTGAAAGACACAAACTCTTCGCAGGTTGCAGTGGAGGCATCGGACAGGACAGTGGGGCATGGATTAACGACAGAATCAATTGTGTTAAATAGCAGTCTTGGATGATATATAGAAAGGACATTACAACATCCACCATCAGCTGTTAGCGATAAAAGAGAAGAAGTTTTGACTTGGCTTCCTTTAGAGTTTAGAGGTGTTCCATAGAGGATGCTGTTGCATTAGTCAATTCTGGAAGTGATGAAGGCATGAATAGGGGGTTTCAGCAGCAGAGAGGGAGAGGGATAGGTGGAGTCGGGCAATGTTCTTAAGATGAAAGAGGTGGCCGGAGTCTGTGGAGAGGAGGATGTTGTTGGTGACTTTCAGGAGGGCTGTTTCAGTTCTATGTTGGGAATGGAAGCCGGATTGAAATTGTTCAAACAGGTCATTTATAGCAGAGGTGGGTTTTAAGTTGTATGGTGACAGTACGTTCCAGTATCTTGGACAGAAAGGGGAGATTGGAGATGGGCTGGAAGTTCAACATGATGTCAGGGTTGAGTCCAGGTTTTTTAAGGATGGGGGTGACAGCAGCCAGTTTGAGTAAACAGGGGACTGAGCCAGGCCATATTTTACTTGTAAGAGAGGCAGAAAGGGCTGAAGAGGAGATGGATCTGTGGTTTCTGAAAGATATTTATCCTTAGTGGTGGGAATGGTGATATCAATGTCCATGATGATTGCCAGGTGGTCGGAGATTTTGAGGTTGAAGCTGGAGAGGTGATGTATGGTCAGACCAGTGGAGCAGACCAGGTCCAGGATGTGACCACGGCTGTGGGTGGGAAAGTTGACATGTTGAGTGAAGTTGAAGTAGTGTAGCAGTTCCAGGAATTCAGTGGCAGATTTGCAGGCAGTGTCAATGTGGATGTTGAAATCTATAACTGGGTGAGGAAGTCAGAGAGGAAGGAGGGGTAGATGATGGCAGTGACCAGAGGAGTGGGACCAGAGAGTTTGAAAGTGAGATGTTCAAAGGAGCAAAAAGCAGGGATGGAGATGGTGGATGTTGTAATGTCCTTTCTGTAAAATGCTACAACACCACCTCCTACCCAATTTGATCTAACTTATCCTCTAAACTTTTTGAATCATGCATGTTGGTTAAAGACAGAAACAAGTTTGTAGAAAAATCCAGTGCCATTTCAACATATGGCATTTCAAATCTATAGTGTATGTCACTATGGAAAACATGAATCAAAAAGGCATGGTCACTAAAAAATCTTGTTTTCATGTGTAGTCATGTCCAATTAAAACACCCACAGGCAGGTTTTTTTTTAGGATCAACCTGACTTGAATCCAAATTCTCCTTGTCAATCTCTTGTCAGTTTTTGTCTGACTTAAAGGTTTGGAAGCTAACAGCAGATAAAGGCTGTCCAAAAGTGATCAACCATGATCTGACCGTGATGCCATCTTCTCTTGCCAAGGAATTCACTTGCTCAGTAGACTACCTGAAGAAGAGGGGAGTTGGGCCACCCCCATCAACAACATATTTGATGTGACTAGATCCGGAACAAAAAGGACTGTGCATATGACTGGTTCTGTTGTTGGTTAGTTTGCAAATGTTCCCAGCTTCCACCAATATGTGGGGCAGACAACTGTAAAATAATGTTGTACAGTACAAGTAAGAACACCTTAGGTTCTTTCTCAGAGTGCAATATTGTTTTGCCTGTTAAGCTGTTCCCATTAAGCCTCTCAGATTTTCCCACTAAAAGGAAAAGGCAGAGCTCTGTCGCATCAGAGCAAGCACAGCTCTCTGTTATTTCACATGCAAATTAATTTTCTGGGAGCAGGAATATAGGCCAAGCTTGTGAAATCGTACCTTGTTCTGTTTGGATTGTAACTGCCAGGCTGTTGACGTCACTGCTGTTCACCTCATAGTTGCAAACACTTTGGGATGCAAGTGCCCCATATTCTCTGCATGTTTTTCTTCCAGTCCCCTTTACATCACTTACTATTCACACATATACATTTTTTTTCAGTTATTAATTTGGTCAACTTTGGCCTGATTTGTGTTTCCAAATGTCAGTAGTTCTTTCAGAACTGTTGTTGGTAACAAGAAAACTCTCATGATCTCACGATCTCGCATGATCTCAGTTAAAAAATGGAAAAAAAAAAAAACCAAGGTCATAAATCTTAAAGTAAACGATTATTACACTTTCTATTACACACTGAAAGCTCATTTTGAACCATATACCAATGCTTAAATGTAAAATCTTAAATTATGCAATTTCAGTAACTAACATTAACTGGACACTTAAAACATCTCATGAATAAAAGCTTTCACTTAAAACAAACAAATAACTGATATGAATCAGGTTATTACATTAATTTTCATTGTTATGCCAACAACACCCAATTGTATTTATCAATCAAAGCTGATGAAACCAATCAGTTAACTAAACTCCAAGCATGCCTTAAGGATATAAAAAGTTGGGTGACCTACAATTTTCTGATGTTAAATTCAGACAAAACTGAAGTTCTTGTAATGTGACCCAAACACCTCAGAAACTCTCTTTCTTGAGACTTAGTTACTTTGAACAGGATCACCCTGGCCTCCAGCTCCACCAGGATTTGTCCTTTAACGTCCACATAAAATAAATTTCGAGGACTGCATTCTTCCATTTATGTAACATTGCCAAAATCAGACGCATCGTGTCTCAAGTGATTTCAGAAAAACTAGTCCATGCATTTGTTACTTCTAGGCTGGACTACTGTAACTCTTTGTTATCAGGCTGCCCCAATAAGTCTTTTAGGACTTTGCAGCTAATTCAGAATGCTGCTGCATGTGTTCTGACAGGAACCAAGATCAGAGATCACATCTCTCCCATTTTGGCTTTTTTGCACTGGCTACCTGTTAAATCTAGAATAGAATTTAAAATTCTTCTCCTTACATACAAAGCTCTTCATGGCCAGGCACCATCATATCTAAAAGAGCTCATAGTTCCCTACTACCCCTCTAGACCGCTGCGCTCTCAGAATACTGGGTTCCTTGTGGTTCCCATAGTTTCCAAAAGTAGACTGGGAGCCAGAGCTTTCAGCTATCAAGCTCCTCTTCTGTGGAACAAACTACCTTTCTGGGTTCAAGATGCAGACACAGTCAACACCTCCAAGAGTAGACTTAAGACTTTCCTTTTTGATAGAGCTTATAGTTAGGGCTGGCTCAGGCCTTTCCTTAGTTATGCTGCCATAGGACTAGACTGCCGGGAATTTCATGTGCTCTGTCTGTCTAAAAAAATCTCTCTTTGACTCTAGCTCGGGTGTCTCTAAGATCAAAACATATTCAAAAGTAACTATTCAAACTACTCAAGGGAATATGAATCTAACTGTTACATTTCAGTTTAAGGACGTTTACGAATGCAGACTGAGGTGAAGTGAATAAATTTAACTTTAATGACTTGCTATGCATCACTTATAGGAAAACAAGCACCTGGTGAGTCCAGGCCAAAACAAACAGATTTAAAAAATTCAAAAGCAGTCTCACAAACAGAAGTCCAAGAAACAAAATCCATAACTGAGAACATGAGGAAAGGGAATACAAGACTGAGGAACTAGTGATGTGTTGGTCATGAATGATTCGTTCAACATGAACTAGTCTTTTATATGACTCTGAAGTAATTAGTCGTCTCAGTGAGTGATTTGTTCATTTTCATGCAGTACCTTCCCTCGCCACATGATAGCAGGCAGATGCATAAGCTCAGTCAGCAGGACAGGAAACAGAAATGATCAGTTCACGACTCAACTGTGTGTCCATCCTCAGGGCCTCGTTCATTTGTCACATGACAGCCAAGCCGCTCAGACTGAAGAGCAGTAAGTGCAACAGTTCGTTCATCTGGATCGTTCATTTGTCACGTGATGGGCAGCTCAGGTTGTGTGACGAGCAGTTTGTTCATTCTCGGATCGGTCTCTCGTTCATTTGTCACTTGACAGCTACCTAGTCATTGTCATGCTCTTAAACAACAATGGCAGGGGAATACAGGAGACAAGTCACTTTATGGTGCTGTGTATTTGCTTTCCTAGGTTTTCACTTGGTTTGAATTGCTTGTGGCATTTTGTTTATTATTTGTCAGCTGAACAAACCGTGTTGCCTTCAGTGTTTGAGAACCGCTGTCTTTTTTACAATGCCCACAAGAGGGCCACAGCGCCACCCACTGTAAAAATGAAAAATTATTCAAAAAAAGATTTGTTCAGTTTACTGTCCGAGAGTAAGACATCCGAGTCAGTAAAAAGAGTCCAACTTACTTACCAACACTATGCGGAACCAACAATGAAGCAGAGCTCAGAACATACACAAAACTGGCAAAGAGACACAGTCAGGGGGAGTTACAAAATAAAACAGGAAACATCAAATCAAATCAAATCAAATCAAATTTTATTTGTATAGCCCAAAGTCACAAAACACATTTTGCCTCAGAGGGCTTTACAATCTGTACAGGGAGTGACACCCTCTGTCCTTAGACCCTCGGTTCCAGTGAGGAAAAACTTGCCCACAAAAAAAACCTTTAACAGGGAAAAAATGTGGAAGAAACCTCAGGAAGAGCCACAGAGGAGGGATCCCTCTTCCAGGACGGACAGACGTGCAATGGATGTCACATGTACAGAACAATCAACACAAACATGTCGTACAATTACAATGAATTACAATGAATGGTAAAGTGATTACAGTAGCAGTTGAACCTGTAATAGAGATAGAGAGACACAGATGCACAGCAGCAATAAGTCATTAACCAACGAAGCTGTAGTGGAGATGGTAGCAATAATGACTATCTATGGCATATAATGCTATATATGGTGGACGTCAGCAGCAGACCACGGCGGCAGCCACGATCCATGAGAACCTGCTGGACGAGAACGCACAGAAACCCCGGGGAAAAGGTGTAGTTAGTAACATCCAAAGAAAAGGTGTAAGAGAGATAATGATTGACAGAACAATAAGACCTTAGGCCCCGTTTATGCAGACTCTAAGGGATATCCCGGCAGTCTAGTCCTATGGCAGCATAACTAAGGGAAGGCCTGAGCCAGCCCTAACTATAAGCTCTATCAAAAAGGAAAGTCTTAAGTCTAGTCTTGAAGGTGGTGACTGCCTCCCGAACCCAGAAAAGTAGTTTGTTCCACAGAAGAGGAGCTTGATAGCTGAAAGCTCTGGCTCCCAGTCTACTTTTGGAAACTATGGGAACCACAAGGAACCCAGCATTCTGAGAGCGCAGTGGTCTAGAGGGGTAGTAAGGTACTATGAGTTCTTTTAGATATGATGGTGCCTGGCCATGAAGAGCTTTGTACGTAAGGAGAAGAATTTTAAATTCTGTTCTAGATTTAACAGGTAGCCAGTGCAAGGAAGCCAAAATGGGAGAGATGTGATCTCTGATTTTGGTTCCTGTCAGAACACGTGCAGCAGCATTCTGAATTAGCTGCAAAGTCCTAAGAGACTTATTGGGGCAGCCTGATAACAAAGAGTTACAGTAGTCCAGCCTAGAAGTAACAAATGCATGGACTAGTTTTTCTGCATCCGCTTGGGACAGGATGCGTCTGATTTTGGTAATGTTGCGTAAGTGGAAGAATGCAGTCTTTGAAATTTATTTTATGTGGGCATTAAAGGACAAATCCTGATCAAAAATAACTCCAAGGTTCTTTACGGTGGAGCTGGAGGCCAGGGTGATCCCGTCTAAGGTGGCCAAGTCTCCGGAAAGAGAGTTTCTGAGGTGTTTGGGTCCAATTAGAAGAACTTCAGTTTTATCTGAGTTCAACATCAGAAAATTGTAGGTCATCCAACTTTTTATGTCCCTAAGGCATGCTTGCAGTTTGGCTAAATGATTGGTTTCATCAGGCTTGATCGATAAATATAATTACATTTCATAACAATGAAAATTAATGGAGTGATTCCTAATAATGTTCCCTAGAGGAAGCATATATAGACTGAACAGAAGAGGCCCCAGTACAGAACCTTGTGGGACTCCATGACAGACTTTGGTATGTATGGAGGATTCATCATTGACGTGGACAAACTGAGATCGATCTAAGAAATACGACCTAAACCAGCTTAGGGCGGTTCCTTTGATGCCAATCTGATGTTCCAGTCTCTGTAAAAGAATTTGATGATCTATGGTGTCAAATGCAGCACTAAGATCTAACAGGACGAGTACAGAGATGAGTCCTTTGTCTGATGCCATTAGGAGATCTTTGTGACTTTGACTAGACATATCCTGATAATAAAGACAGGTTAATCATATCCAGTAAAGAAGGGCTAACTAAAGGTAAAATGTCCTTGAGCAGCCTGGTTGGGATGGGGTCTAGGAGACAGGTTGACGACTTAGATGAAGAAATTATTGAAGTTATTTGATGAAGGTCAATGGGAGAAAAGCAGTCTAAATATGTATCAAGTTTTGCAGCTGTTTCCAAACTTGCTGTGTCAGAATGCAGATCCGTGCCTGTCGGAGGAGAGGCATGATGTATTTTGTCTCTAATAGTCCTAATTTTATCATTAAAGAAGCTCATGAAGTCATTACTTGTTAGACCCAGAGGAGTAGATGGGTCAATAGAGCTGTGGTTCTCTGAGCACAGAATTAAACATAAGCCAACAAACTCAAAACTGACAGCTCCCAGACATCCTTTCAAAAACTAGTCCAAGACAAACTAAGAGTGTGGAAGGGGGATTCAGGAGCAAGAGGTCCAAGAGCAAACAAAAGGCAAAATCCTTAGCTCACTTTGGTAATAAATTCCTTAGCTTAGGCATAGGCAAGGACACTCCCCATCATGCCATAGACCACAGTCTTTTTCTTCTCCATAGGTGTATTCTCCAGTAGCAGCACACAAGGTTGAACCTCATACAGGCCCTATTTGAAAAAGCCATCTGCTTTATTTATCGATGATTTTTGAGGACTTAGGGTCAAAGGTCATTGTGTTTGTACAAAGCAAACAAGATCTAATCAGTTCATCCTTGTTTGTGCCAAATATAAAAACGCTCACTCAAGGTTTTCCTGAGACATCACCTTCACAAGTAGAGGACTGACGTACAGGCGCTTGAACACATCATGCCTCCAGCCATGGCTGTCACCAGTGTGAAGGCACACCTTGGCATTCCAGCAACTCACACTTTGTTAATGACTACAGTCTGTGTGTTTGTGGAGATGTGGGAGGACAAGGAGAGAATAAAGAACCCTCCCTGCTTATTTTGACACACAGCATATCTCACCATGAAGTCTGTTCATTTTGCAGGAACATAAATTGCCTCCTTTCACAGACATGTTGGTCACAGCGAGCATTCAAGTATTTTCCATAACGAGATGACAAAGAAAACAGGTATACATATTTTCAAGTATGCAGTGAGCCGTCTAGCAATAGTGGATCTGAGTGTTCAGCATTCACATGAAAAATAGTAAAATCTCAGTACATAACATGTCATCTTTACCTGCCTCTGCTCTGTTTTTCATCACTGTGAAAAGACACTTAGTTTCAAGCAGGTGAGATTCCAAACTCTTTATAACATTTATAACAACAATATTTTCCATCTTCACTTTGTCATTTCAGTAAAACAAAAACAAAACAAAACCCAGTTTGAACTGATGCATAGCAAAGCTTTTCATAGTCTTTCATTTGGTGAATAATCACAATCAAAGTTTTGGAGCAGTTCCAAATGTTTTTTGTGCTGTAAATTGTAAATTAGTATAAAGTTGCCATATATTCAGTGACTTGTGCTGTGGGCTACATTTTAAGCCTGTAATTGCATTTTGTTAAATAAATTAACCTTGTGGTATATTTTATGATCAAGTTTGTCTTGGAATGATATCTTTCAGAAAAGCTTTGTGTTGCTTGGCACTGATCAGCAGCAAGAGGAAAACTCCAAAAAAGACCATTATTAGTATTTTAACATCACAAGCTCTGTACAAGTGAAAACCAAATTAGGTTTATATTCAGTTGTGGGAGCAAGTTGGTGCATGCAGAGTGCCCTGAGTTTACGTTCTGTTTGCTCAACATGTGTTTGATATATTGATCATACAATCTCCCCTTTGATACACTTTATTATGAGCACTGTCACTGACTCCAGTTAACAGTTGTTATTTTCAACATTGATGACATCTGCAGTCTGTGTTAGCCTTACTGACATTTGGCAATTTGTTTGCACTTAAGAACATGTCTTCAAAAGAAAATCTGAAATTCAACTCAACTGCAATAACAGTTTTTATGCATCCTTCTAGAACAATATGTGGAATCAGATATCTTATCCTACAATATCAGGATTTGGACCTGAATCCATCAACCTGATTAAACACACGCTTTTCATGTGAAAAAAGGTTTGAGGGTTTAGTTCCATGTGGCACCACACTGTATGTAGTAAGGCCACATTATGTAATAATTTTCATAAATAATAATAAATTTTCACTTCATCATGTAATAACGCCGCATTTAATAAAATTCTTGAACGCCATATGTAATAAACTTTGTAATAAGTTGTTACATATTGCATCAGTAATTGTAAAATGCAAGTGTTGCATTTACATTTTATCAAGAAAATGTAATAATTTGGTGCCTTATGTAATAAAGCACCAAAATGGATGTCTTAATTAGAAAAAAAACATCATACCATCAGAAGGACATTGACTTTAAGCGTACCAGCATGAGTCATAAATATGAATTAATTTTAAAAACTAGTAGGATGTTTCATGGGTCAAATCTAAATCGAATATCTGTATTCATAGAGAATGTGTGAAAGCTCAAAGAGACAATAACTGCACTAAATGAGTGTTACTGGCACAAACATTATCAGTGCCCTAAATGTTGGGAGACATACACACATGCAATCTGGATTATGTCATGCAAATATTATACGTGATAGAAAGCAGAGAAAACACAAAAACAAATATGGAATAGAATGGGGAGCTGGTAGTGGGTTTCTGTGGGCGTGTCTATACCTGCTGAATGTAATGGCTGTGAAACAATCAGTCAATTTCTCTGATTAATAACAGCTTTATCCAGGCCAAAGCTCGCTCTCTGTTATTGTTACTCTATTTTGTGGTGTAAATTGTGAGTCAGACTCAGATTTAGAAGCTGGTACATGAAATAAACAAAGTGAGAACACACACGCAGGTAGATTATCAGAGTTTAGTCCTTGGATCCACCTGGATAGTCTCATTTCATGCTGACTGTGGAGGTTTGACCAATCCGAGCGTCATTGGAGGCCACAGCGTGACGTCAGGCCCGTGGAGCCTAGGTCTCCCTCACATTATAAAGTGAAACTTTTCACTCTGACACTCTACCTGTTGTGCTCTGGCTTTGGTTATTTCATGAACACAGTTAATTTGATTTGTGCCTGATGGTTTGAGAGACAGAAAGAGAAAGAGAGAGAGAGAGAGAGCTTTGGTGAGAGACATAGATAGTGAGCGAGCACCGGTGTTCTCCCACTCAGAATCTGACTCCCCTTCGTGTGAACGTACATGCACTGCGCAAGTGATAGCCTACGTGTGTTGTTATAGGCAGGGAATGAAATGTTCTGGATTTATTTATATTCTGTATAGCCTGGTGTGGTTATGGTATGCACTGGATTTTGAAAACAAAATCCATGCGGGACAGTAAATAAGTAACACCTATCATTTTCCCTCTGCTGGCATATTGTGACGTCTGCTGCTTATGTATTAAGTTATTTGTAACTAGTGTTAACAGAGAGGAAAAAAGGAGGGGAGTCAGATTTTCCGGGTCACAATTTACATTCAATTAAAGCTGGTTAATCAGAGGAATAAAACCTTATTCTGATATTCTGATGGTTACATTCAGCACATATAGACACAGGCCCATCAGCCCACCTCAGCCCACCTCATCCGCCCTCACCCTCCACTCCCACAGCGCCTGATCCAGTCTGAATCAATGGGTAACAGTTATATTTCATTTAGATTTGACCAATGAAACATCCTACTAGTTCTAAAAACTAATTCATATTTACAACTCATGCTGGTATGCGTAAAGTTAATGTCATTCTGATGGTATAATGTTCTTTTTCTAATTAAGTCATCCATTTTGATGCTTTATTACATAAGGTACCAAGTTATTACATTTTCTTGATTTAAAAAAAGTGCAACACTTGCATTTGTAAATACTGATGCAATAAGTAACAACTTATTACATATTGTGTTCAAGAATTTTATTACAAAATGTGGCATTTTTTACAAAATGCAGCGTTATTACATGATGAAGTAAAAATGTATTACCTTATTACATAATGGGGCATTGTTACATAATGTGGCGCTACATTCTACTTTTAGTAATCGGAATGGTCCTCTATTAATTTAGGTGTGAGCATGTCAACATGAGACTGCAGACGACTCACAGAGCAGTATCCACACCACATCAGCCTCTGATGCAACAAGCCCAAGCATTCAGGTAATGGCCTGAAATTTTTCTCTGTGTTTTTACCTTGTATTTGTGTTTTTATGTAAGACATATTGTTTGCTGTACACTGTGTCTACATGCTCATCCGCCACATGAAGTCAAAGGGTCAGATGTACTGCTTATCACCTCCTTCTTCTCTATCTTGTTTCAAATGCATCGGTCCGAGCGCCGACACTGATTGTCTCTTCATTACTAATGTCAGCTTAATGGAATGTGCTGCAGGCCACCAGATGCACGTCATGTATTTATATCCCGACTATTAGAATGATCTAATAAAAACTTTTTGTTGCGTTTATATTCTTAAAATAATGTACACAGAAAACTCTCCATTGATTCTTCTGTCTGGTTGCAGTTGGGGTTTGCTTATTGCTGAAACTGAAGAGTCTTACACACTTTTGTGTGTAAGCCTAAAACCTTTCTTGGATAGTGTCTGTCAGTTAAAGAGCAACATGTTTTGAAAGAAAGAGGAACATGAGAAAGGCCTGAGCAGAGCAGCGTGACTGACCAAGAAGAGAAAAGCTGATGAACATCAACATCTTTTTGCAAACATTTGTGATAGAACAGAGTGCAGGGGTCAGGGACCTGATACTGTCCAGTTTTTTTTTTTTTATTAAAATCAAACATTTGCGAAAATTCTTAAAATTCTGTATCTTTGATTTAAAAAAAAAGGGAGGGGGGGCTGCAACAACAAATCGATAAAATCGTTAAATATCAATAAGTTCAGTTGTGCGCTGAGCAGAGCAGAGCGGAGGCAGAGGCCCGTAACTGTGTTTGAACCAAGGGAGTGAGAGAGTGAGTGCGTCCGTGTCTGTTTGCAAGTGTGTGTCTGAAGGAGGCTCACTCCAGCTGAACGCCAACGCCTGTAGTCCATTCCTCTCCAATCACATTCAGCTTAAGGGAACTGTTTCCTGGTCGAAGTAGAATCCGTCTTCCTGTCTTAGTGGACCTTCCCTCAGAGCCAGGTCTGGTCACCTACTGCTGAAGCCACTTTTGTTAAGTTTAAGTCTATTCTCCTCTGCACTTGTGTTATGCCATCCTGATCCCACCACAGTTCTTGGTGGAGGTTGATGCCTCAGAAACTGGTGTTGGGGAAGTCTTGTCTCAGGCGGGCGATACAGGACAATGAAAACCCACACAAATAGGATAAAAAACAGCTTTTATGCTAAGGTCAGCACTGCCCTAAATAACTACATTCTATTCTATTCTATTATCCTGAGTATTCTATACTCAGGATCAATACAGTAGTGCTTCTGTTTGCTCTTCTTCTGTCCTGTTGCTCATCAGACTGCATCTTTCTCCCTCCCTGTTTTTCACTGTCTCTAAAGTTGGATCTACTATTAAATCCACCATGATAACCAGTCTAGTGACGTCAGGTTACGGTACCGATATAAGATATAACAGTGAATAAATATAGCCGAAAAGGCACTGATGCTGGCAAGAAATCTGAACACTGAACATCATTCTCATAGCTTCATATAGCTTCATACAGAAGACACAGAGGAAAAGAAAATACAATATAAGTTTGCTTCATAATTCAAACAGTTACATTATTCTTTTAACACGTGACAACTGCTATATATATATATATATATATCAGAAATACTTTAATAATCCCAGAGGAAAATATATATGTGTATATATGTGTGTGTGTGTGTGTGTGTGTGTGTGTGTGTGTGTCTGTCTGTCTGTCTGTCTGTCTGTCTGTTGTAGGCGGACAGTCACAGTATGCGACTATATAAATGTCTGTTCACATCTACACTAGGCTGTGTGTACATGTGGACGCTTCTGTTTAAAAATGCATCAGTCTGTGTTGCAGGCCTGATTTGTCATTGTAATGCCACATAATCTTTCTTCAATTAGACCATACGGGTCCCCTCTCATGCTGTGAGAAAACAGTGGCACATTTTCAGGATAATACCAATTAGCCGTGTCTAATTCTCCAGATTTCAACCTCTAAGCTTCCTCCAGAGGAAATACAGCTGAATGTACTTTGTAATGTGCTGAAATTGTAGTGGTGGCTAAGGTCTTTGTGTATGTGTGGACACGTGTGCTCACTGTGGGAAATTTGATTTGACTGGTTCATATCATCTCATGTTGCAGCAATCCAAAATGTTCAGGTAATGGCAAGTGGAGCAATAAGTACAGTTGTAGAGGGGGATAGATTTATGTCCAGTTTTTGCTAGTGCTGGGGAGGAGGTCCTCACTGAAGAGCTGGACAGGAGGTTTTTAAAGGTAGAGAGGGACATCTCTGATCTGGTAGGAACTGGTAGGACGTTCCACCAACAGGGAACAACAGGCAGTTTACTAGTGGCAGGCATCAGGCACCAGGCGTCATTCAGGGGAGGATCTCAGCAGGCGTGGGATAACACATGGTTTGATTGAAAAGCAGGCACGCTGCTGCATTCTGGATCATCTGAAAGAGTTTCACTGTGCTAAATTTGGTTTGATACTCTCTGTAGGAGCCGGGGGCAGAGGGACGATGTTGTCTTTTCCTGTGGGTACAGTAGGTGGCACTGTATAAGGTGTTGTTTGACCCCGGAAGGGCTGTGTTTGTGGTTTGTGATTTAATGCAGAGACTCACAAATATTGTTCTATGTTGCACGGAAAATAAAGCATCATTGTAGCATCAAGAGCGACACACAGCCAGGAAAGAGGAAAGTCTAGCGTGTCAAATCCAGTCGATCCTGGGTCGAACCCTCAGTAGCTCAGTAATACACTAAGCTCATTTGACGCTATCAGTAAAAGTGTTGTCTTCTACCTTTTTATCAACTGCTGTGCCAAGTGAGGATTGCAATAATTCTTTCTTATTTGACAAGATCTAGGATGTCTACATCTGCATAATCAATAATCTGAATTATTATAATAATATAATATAATAATCTGGATTTCAACATGAAAATTCTTCAATAAAGAAATAACTTTTTTTTGTTTTAACACTCATGTCCTGCTATTTTAAACCAACAGGTTGACATTTTCTGAATTTACCATGAGGACTGCTCAGCTCTGATGTGTACTCTGTTAGTGCTACACTTGCAGCAGACAGTGCTAAGACTATTAAAGCTACTGCCTACTAAATGTTTGACATCTCTGAGAGCTGCTTCGGGGCTTTTTTTAATGCACTGGAATGACAAATACTTTTTCAGTCATTTTGCACCGAGTCAGACTGGGCTTAGTTTGGAAATGGACCGGCAAAACCAGACTCCGACACAACCTCATTAGCACCTCTAAAGTTCACAAATTAACATATTACTATACCTTTTTGTTTAGCCTCGTTTCCAACTGCGAAAAAGACAAATTGTCGTTGTATGGGTGGGATTATGTACCAGACTGCTGGTTTCCTGGCAACGTCACAGTGGCGATACGACTCCAAGAAGTTGTGTGTCTAATTTCTAGCAGCCTGTTTCTGTTCCACCGCTTCCTCTACATTTTATCTTGTACTTCTACAAGATAAAATGTCTAGTTCTTACCTCTCAAATGCCCATTTCAGCAAACACAGTCGTATTCATTTTGAATGAATGATTTCACAAACCATGTCACATTCTTCATCATCAACATCTTCTTCTTCTTTCCAGATGATTCATTGAATTCTGTGGACTACTCTCATCTGTTAATCAAACAGACCCAGGGCTGCTGTGATTGAGAACAATCATGGTCTTAAGAACAGATGAAGCCAGGATGATGAGCCTGACTCAAGGTTAAAAAGGTTGTGTTATTAAACTCTGACTGCCTTCTGATCCTATGTAAACTATCTCAAGCTGTCACAAAATGATCCATAAAGCAACACCAATGAAAAGTTTGTGGGAGAAGAGAGGAAGTACCTGCTTTTATTCACGAGGTACCATCAAACAAGAACCACACAGACAGAGACAGGTTGTTGAAATGGACTACATTTCAAATATCCACTGTGTTATATTAACATCTGCATGTGAGCGAACCTTTTCTGAAGCTTGCTAAAGCTGAAGCTTAAGACCTGCAAACAGTAAACACATTTGGAAAGTGAGTAGCTTTTAATGAAGAAGAAATGCACAGAAATGGTTAGATGATAAGCATCCTAAAGAATAATCAAAGATTGAACAGAGAATAAAATCTTGCATGCAATGCAATGCAGTGTGGATTTTCTAATGCAAAACCCAGATCTCAAAACAATGAAGAAGAAGATGTTGATGATGAAGAATGTGAGGGAGTTTTATGTCTCTGTCCAGTCTTTAAAACTAGGGACAGACTTGCCTTAAGGCATCACCCAAACTGCCTTCAGCAACTGACAGTAGGTCCATTTAATTCAGTTTTTAAATCTGTCCTCAAATGCTACAGAAAAAGCAGTAAAGATGTTAGCACTCAGTGTTTAGCATCCTCTTGTTTCTGAAAGTTGTTTTTCAACCAGTGCAGATGAAGGCTTTGTCTGGATATTGTCTGACATTAAGACTCAGACAAGACAAACTCTCAAGTTTTTATGTTTGAAACCAGACGGTCAGCTGATTTAGTCCAGTTTTTGTCACATATCTGTGTGCTCCCTTAGTTTAAAGAGTTCAAGCAGGGAAACAAAGAACAAAAGAGACATAGAATGTACACAGAATGTGCAATCGAATAGTCAGTTTTGCTTTGGAAGGTTCCTCAGTGAAATGATACAGAAGTATTAACGTAGCCACCATGATAAAAGCTGTTTGAATTCTCAAACTGTTAAGTAAAGGAGCTTCAGTGCTTAAAGGAGGTTGAGCGAACATATCAGCATAACAGACACTTCATCTGACTTCTGTAACAGGTGGACAATATTATATATTTATTGAACGTCGATGATGATGACACATTTTTCACCAGGTTGTCCACATTTATATTTTGTGCATGGTTAGAGCGCATGGGGATTATCTAGGTAGTATCTCAGATGTGCGTTTTGTAGTCCATCTTCTGGACTGTGTAGTTTTACCGCAGGTTACGTCAATAACATTCACCGTCGCATAATGACGTAGTCTAAGTGTAAGAGCAGTCGGATTCTATGAACACAGCGGTCGTCTTCTCCTAACTCCTTACGAATTCTCCTTCACATCTTTCCTTGACCTTGTGACATTTTCCATCAAGGTCAGGAAAAAGTTGTTAGGAAAGGACTTATGTTTTTTAACTACTCAACCGTACTCAAAGACTGAACTAGTGCTGTTCAGAATGTTATGGAATTTTCTATTCTTGTAGTGTTGTGAGTGACACATATGCACTTTTAAATGGAGTATAATAAATGCACACACATAGACACACAAAACATACAGACACATTACACAAAGTTACACCAAGTGTAGTATTAGTTGTAGTAGTTGCCTTGTTGTTGACTGGCAACAGTAGGTGCCAGTCTATCTAAACACTGTGGTGACCAGTATCAAAGAAATCTATTGCTGCATGCTTAGACATAATAGATAGCTTGCCATTGACATTCCAGTCTGTGTAAACAGACGTCTGTGTCTCCAGACTAGAATATGTTGACAATGACACCATCCTTGGTAAAATCATTCTCTTTTACCTAATTCTGGGCGTATACTATTTGTGGTGCTATCTTGGGGTTTAAAGTCTATCCACCAGCATGAGTTCAGCAGATTGTGAGACTGACTCAGGCACTTCTGATGTACTTTGAGAGTGTCTCTAATTCTCCTTGATCAAGTGTCAATAAATAATACAGCATAAGACATCAGAGGCTTCTTCCTGACCTCACCATTGACCTTTGACTTCAGTAACTTCACCACAACACAGGATAGAACAGACAAAACTGGTGGGAAAGTGCAGTCTCAAAATGATTTACTTCCAAGGGTATAAAATATCAGTGTGCACCTTTGTTAATTAAATGCTTCTTTTAAATGCACACTGAATGTATTCAGTGAATTCTTTTCTGAAAGATAGAGAAACATTGTTTTATTTATCACTTGTTTTGTCAGGCAGAGGGACCCAGTCACACAAACAACGGTTTGTGATGCTCAGCTGTCCATCACTTCCCTGCTGCCCTGGAGAGCTGACAAAACATGTCTCTAATGGGCAATCAGTGCACAAGTACCCTCAGGAGCATTGCTGTGTCCATGCAGGGAAGATGACGATCAACAAGCAGCAAAACATTCTGTCTGCCAGACATTCCATACTCCAACATACCATCTTTGTTCTCCTCTGAGGGTCCAGCAAATTCCATTTAACACATGACTCCTTGATGTTAAGCTGCACACTGAATTGTGTTATTGCTGTTTTATAATGAAAGAGTGTGAATACCTCTTTGCACTGCACAGTGTCTGTATTTATGTAAAAGAGGTGGGAAATGCAGATGAGCTGCTGTGCTACACTTGTGTGAATACAGTTTAATATTATAGTGGATATTAAAAAACAGCATGTACCAAACCAGTAGTAGTGGTTCGATCCCCGGCTCCTCCAGTCTGCATGTCATAGTGTCCTTGGGCAAGATACTGAACCCCACATTGCTCCTGAAGGCTGTGCCATCAGTGTGTGAATGTGTATAAAACTGATGAGCAGTTGACACTTTGTATGGCAGTCAGTGCCATCAGTGTATGAATGTGTGTGAATGGGTGAATGAGATATGTAGTGTAAAAGAGCTTTGAGTGATCGGAAGATTAGAATGGTGCTATATAAGTACAGTACATGTAACCTATAGCAGCAGTATATCAGACTCAGCCCCGGGATGCCAGGAGCCAGACTCAGCAAGAAAACCACCTTGTTAGGCTACTGAATGGGGGTGTACCACACATGTGCTATTACAGGACACACACACACACAGACCCCACCCACCAACTCCTCCATCATCATTATTACACTTTTGATTTGCAAAACTGTGTTGTTCCTTTTCTAGGCAGCCCGCCAGCCAGAAATAAACCTACACAAAATACCACTGGAGGCTGTCAAACAAACCCTGGTTCAGATGTTAATACTGTCCCATCAAAACTAGTGAATTATAAATAGCCAGGAAAAAGTGTGAAATACTGCATGAAATATTTATCACACCATACATTGTTGCATGCCTTTATGGATGTTACATTATTGTAAAGAGAAAAAGGATGGAAAGACAGATAGACAGGGATGCAGGAGGCTTTAAGTGGTGCTATAAGGACAGCAGCAGGGGAGCTGTGAGAGCACACTGAAAGCAGGAAATGGCAACCAGGGGGGTCCAAGGAAGATACTGTAAAAAAGGACATTAGACTGTATGGTGGTTAGAGTGAGTAGACAGAATGAAGATGAGGAAAACATATTACATTTACTGAAACGTCACCCCAAAGGTAAGTAAGTAAGTATTACACTGAAATTCAGTTAAACACATGTTAAAACATATTATGTTTTCTAGTATATTGTATGCCATCCATCCATCTTCTCCCACTTCATCCGAGGACGGGTCGCGGGGGCAGCAGCTTCAGCAGGGAGACCCAGACTTCCCTCTCCCCAGCCACTTCGTCCAACTCTTCCGGTGGGATCCCAAGGCGTTCCCAGGCCAGCTGAGAGACATAGTCCCTCCAGCGTGTCCTGGGTCTTCCCCGGGGCCGCCTCCCAGAGGGACATGCCCGGAACACCTCACCAGGGAGGCGTCCAGGAGGCATCCTCACTAGATGCCTGAGCCACCTCAACTGGATCCTCTCGATGCGGAGGAGCAGCGGTTCTACTCCGAGCTCCCCGTGGATGGCCGAGCTTCTCACCCTATCTCTAAGCGAGAGCCCAGCCACTCCGCGAAGGAAACTCATTTCGGCCGCTTGTATCCGCGATCTCATTCTTTCGGTCACTACCCAAAGCTCATGACCATAGGTGAGGGTAGGAACGTAGATTGACTGGTAAATCGAGAGCTTTGCCTTTCGGCTCAGCTCCCTCTTCACCACGACGGACCGGCGCAGAGTCCGCATCACTGCAGAAGCTGCACCGATCCGCCGGTCAATCTCCAGTTCTGTCCTTCCCTCACTCGTGAACAAGACCCCGAGATACTTGAACTCCTCCACTTGAGGCAGGATCTCAACCCCAACCTGGAGACTGCACTCCACCCTTTTCTGGCTGAGAACCATGGCCTCAGATTTAGAGGTGCTGATTCTCATCCCAGCCACTTCACATTCGGCTGCGAACCGCTCCAGAGAGAGCTGAAGGTCACGCTCAGATGAAGCCAACAGGACCAGGTCATCCGCAAAAAGCAGCGACCCAATCCTGAGGCCACCGGACCGTAACCCCTCAACACCCTGACTGCGCCTAGAAATTCTGTCCATAAAGGTTATGAACAGAATCGGTGACAAAGGGCAGCCCTGGCGGAGTCCAACTCTCACAGGAAACAAGTCCGACTTACTGCCGGCGATGCGGACCAAGCTCTGATACCGAGCGTACAGGGACCGGACAGATCGTATTAACGGGTCCGGGACCCCATACTCCTGGAGCACCCCCCACAGGGTTTCCCGGGGGACACGGTCGAATGCCTTCTCCAAGTCCACAAAGCACATGTAGAAGTGCAGTAGTACTGGTTGGGCAAACTCCCATGCACCCTCCAGGACCGTGCTAAGGGTACAGAGCTGGTCCACAGTTCCACGACCAGGACGAAAACCACACTGCTCCTCCTGAATCCGAGGTTCGACAATCTTGCGGACCCTCCTCTCCAGGACCCCTGAAAAGACCTTCCCAGGGAGGCTGAGAAGTGTGATCCCCCTATAGTTGGAGCACACCCTTTTTGAAGAGGGGAACCACCACCCCGGTCTGCCAGTCCAGAGGCACTGCCCCCGATGTCCACGCGATGTTGCAGAGACGTGTCAACCAAGACAGCCCCACAACATCCAGAGCCTTAAGGAACTCCGGGCGGATCTCATCCACCCCTGGGGCCCTGCCACCGAGGAGCTTTTTGACTACCTCGGCGACTTCAGCCCCAGAGATTGGCGAGCCCACCACAGGGTCCCCAGACTCTGCTTCCTCAGTGGAAGACGTGCTGGTGGGATTGAGGAGGTCTTCGAAGTATTCCCTCACCGACCCAGGACATCTCCAGTCGAGGTCAGCAGCACCCCGCCCCCACTGAACACAGTGTTGACAGTGCACTGCTTCCCCCGCCTGAGCCTCCGGATGGTGGTCCAGAACCTCCTCGAAGCCGTTCGAAAGTCCTTCTCCATGGCCTCACCAAACTCCTCCCATGCCTGGGTTTTTGCCTCCACAACCGCAGAAGCTGCGTTCCGATTGGCATGTCGACCACCTCAGCTGCCTCAGGAGTCCCACAGGCCAAAAAGGTTCTTCTTCAGCTTGACGGCATCCCTCACCACCTTGCGGCCACAGCTCCGGTCAGCCGCCTCGACAATGGAGGCACGGAACAAGGTCCACTCGGACCCTCCCCGTGATCGAAGCTCTCCCGGAGGTGAGAGTTGAAGCTCTTTCTGACAGGGGATTCAGCCAGACGTTCCCAGCAAACCCGCACAGAACGTTTGGGCCTGCCAGGTCTGACCGCCGTCCTCCCCCACCATCGGAGCCAACTCACCACCAGGTGGTGATCAGCTGACCCTCTCTTCACCCGAATGTCCAAAACACATGGCCGCAAATCCGACAACACAACCACAAAGTCGATCATCGAACTGCGGCTGAGGGCGTCCTGGTGCCACGTGCACATATGGACACCCTTGTGTTTGAACATGGTGTTTGTTATGGACAATCCATGGTGAGCACAGAAGTCCAACAACAGAACACCATTTGGGTTCAGGTCAGGGGGGCCGTTCCTCCCAATCACGCCAGTCCAGGTCTCACTGTCGCTGCCCACGTGAGCATTGAAGTCCCCCAGGAGGACAAGGGAGTCCCCAGAGGGAGCGCCCTCCAGCACTGCCTCCAAGGTCCCCAAAAAGGGTGGGTACTCTGAACTGCTGTTCGGTGCATAGGCACAGACAACAGTCAGGACCTGTCCCCCCACCCGAAGGCGAAGGGAAGCTACCCTCTCATCCACCGGGGTGAACCCCAATGTACAGGCGCCTAGCCGGGGGGAAACAAGCATTCCCACCCCCGCTCTGCGCCTCTCACCGGGGGCAACTCCAGAGTGGTGGAGCATCCAACCCCTCTCGAGGAAACTGGTTCCGGAGCCTAAACTGTGCGCCGAGGTGAGCCCGACTATATCTAGCCGGTACCTCTCAACCTCGCACACCAGCTCAGGTTCCTTCCCCGCCAGAGAGGTGACGTTCCACGTCCCCAGAGCCAGCTTCTGCAGCCGGGGGTCAGACCGCCAGGGTCCCCGCCTCCGACTGCCGCCCAACTCCCTACGTACCCGCCCCCTGACATTCCATTTCTGTTCTGACCTCCGTTTCTATGGAGATACACAGGGTCTGACTAATACCTGGAAAACAATCAGTCACAGCAGTAGACTCCTATATGTAATGGAACCAAATTCACTACTTCAGCAAGTAGCCCAAGCCTTAGTAACGACCTAGCAATGGTCACTTTCTAGTCCCCTCAAACTTATGGAGATTGTGGAGTTTCCCAAACTGAATAAATAGCACGGATGGAGGATGATCCAAACAGTCCACAGCATTGTAAAGTCCAAAAGTCAAAATGTATTGAACAAAGATCAAATTGAACATCATGTTTTTATCTAACTAAATATTCCTAAATATTCGGTCCATATTAGTCCACCTTTAGTCTTCAAAAACTACATTTTCTCTGAGCTCACTGAACTGTTACACACAGGTACACACCTGTATTAATGAGGTACACACCTGTATTAATGAGGTACAAACCCGTATTAACAAGGTACACACCTGTATTAACAAGGTATACACCTGTATTAACAAGGTACACACCTGTATTAATGAGGCACACACCTGTATTCACAAGGTACACATCTGTATTAATGAGGTACACACCCGTATTAACCAGGTACACACCTGTATTAATGAGGTACACACCTGTATTAACAAGGTATACACCTGTATTAACAAGGTACACACCTGTATTAATGAGGTACAAACCCGTATTAACAAGGCACACACCTGTATTAATGAGGCAGTCTAACAGATCCATAACACATTACAGTAAGCTGAAATTGTAAATTACTTTATTACATTTGACTTCCAGGGGACTTATTTTATACACATATTTGTTTACGTGTTTCTATTTTCAGGATGTGACAATGTGGAGATAGTGAAGTAGTATTTTTAGTGATGAGTCAGCTGTGCTGTCATGCTGATTTGAGCACAACTAAACGTCTGTTGACGTTAAAAAATCTATTTTATTCACTTTTATTTGGAAAGTGATGATGGCAGAATAGAGCCATGCATCATGTGATGTTGTCAACTGAAAACTAGCCTCGCTGATTTTCTTTATTGTGTGTGTTGCGATAAATTTCACTTTTCGCATTGACATTTTTTCAACGTTTCTGCACAGCCAAAGCAAGCCAAGTTCTGATCTCACATACAGTTCAATCAACGCATTTTTTAAACTTGGCTGTTCAGATTGAAAGTACATGTGGGCACTCCAATTGGTTTGGTATATTAACAGTTTCAATATATTGTTGTATTGTTGTATTCAGGTAATATTTTTCCAAAAGACTGACAAAAGAGAAAAGCAGAGGTTCTTTGTGCAGATCTTTACTTTTAATGTAAAGCAAGGCAAACAAAAGAATACAGAACTGTAGGTGATAGAGGATGCAGATGCAGTGTGGTGAATCTGCAGTGAGGTTCAGTTTTTCTGTCACAGCACAGTCTGTCAGAAGCCAAAATACAATTTCAGTAATATTAAAGCGAGCTTGCTGCAGTTTATCTACACTGCAGATCTGATGGCAGCCATGTGGGAAATCAGATCAAAGAATTGCTCAAACTGCAAGACCTGCCAGAAATATATCAGAACATCCACCTGAGCCAATTGTCTGACTGTTTGGACAATTAATCCTCAATGATTAATTACACTACAGTGTCTGTCCAGAATCAGGTAAACAGCGTGATTTCTTTGCCGTCGTTCACTTTCCTTTTAGCTCTAGTTTGATCTACACACACTCAATGCCATGCAATGCTCATCTCTAACTTTGTCTGTCTTATTTTTGCCATTGCGAGTATTGCACTGTAGTTCTGTCACTGAAAACATCTGCCTGTTGCTGCTACAGACTAGGTTGATGATTAAAGGAGAGTTTTCAGGTTGTAAAACCAAAACAATGAACTAAAAGAGACTAAAAGCTGGTGATAATTCTGTGTGGGTTTGGCACTGAAAGCAACATCTTATTTTATGTACTGTAGAACATTTGATCCATTTTTCTATAGAAATGTTTCAGCTTTAATATAGACTGAAGCAGATTTAATAGAATGTCACCCCTGCAGCCATCCCCTCAACTCCATCCAATCCACAGTGGACGACACTGATTACACCTTCTGAGTGACTACACTGACTAATAAGGTGGAGAAGAAAAATTACCAGGGTGGTTGGTAATGGAAGGGCAGACAGTTGCCCCTGGTGAAATAATAAATCCATTAGTATGTCCTTCTCCATATAAAAACAAGTAAAAAGGTTAATGTAAGTGATGGCTTCTCCTTTCTTCCTGCAGCCAGAGATATTTATGGAAGTTGAAATATAACCTGGGGATATCTGTATCCATGCTGCTGCCGGGGTTTGACTCCCTGTTCGGTTTAATTCTCTACTTGGATTAGCTTGTGGACTAGAAATGCACAGAGATAACTGCATACATGGAGAGCATTGTGCTCTCTGCTCACACCTCCAGTTAGACAGCATGTAATGTCTGATTGGTTGTTTTCTATCAGCTGCCCTCATTCTGAAAACCATCCGTGCGTCTGCATTTCTTGAGGGAATGCTGCCATCTAGTGTTCAGAGAGAGACTACAACGACCACAGCGGACAGGAGCCAGCGTCTCATCTGATATTAACTAATATGGTCTGTGTAAATGGAAGTGAAGCAAACCAGTTAAAAAAAACTAAATTAAAAAAGTAAACTCACACCTGACAGACCTCAGCCCACAGCCTTCGTTCATTTTTTTTTCTGTTTAAAATGAAATGATTATTTACACACAGAGGCAAACTGAGAAAGGAGAAAGTGAGTAAAACTGGGCGGCTGACAATAAAATGATATCTCACAAATGTTTATGGAGAGAGATTGTTCTTTTTATTGTTTATTTTATTCTGTGTTTTAGTTATAAGTAGTTATAGAACAGCCTGTTTTTTGACATTTTGACTGATTTGGTTCAAGTTTTACCTGAGAAACAACACAATATAGGGTGTAGGCTTACATTGTGTTGGCGTTGTCAAACAAAATTCCCAGTTAGTAATTTAGCCAAGGCCTCTTTTGGGTGAGCTGCTGGAAAATAGAAAAAACAGATTCACAGAAACTTTATGAACTTTCAGACTGGAGAGAGCTTCACTGCTGCAGACACCTGGGTGCAATTACTGATTCTGATCTGAGTGTGTACACACACACACACACACACACACACCAGAGACAGACAGAAACACAAGGGAAGTGGAAACACTGGGTCAGGTCACAACTCCAATGAGCCCTCTGACAGACGACATCATTCTCTATCTCTAAACTAACTTACTTTTAAACTGCATTTAACTTCCACTCTCACCTGAGCAAAGAGCAGACACTGTGACTCATGTCTTCTATCTACATTTTCACTGCTTAGTCTGTGACTGGTTCCACTAGCTTTCATCTTCAGAAACTAAGATAACACCTTGAGCTCATTCCATTTCCACACTTAAAGGTCTTAAGCTCACTGAAACGCATATCAGAATTTTAAATGCACAATTCCCAATTCCTCCAAATTGGACCTGTACTCAGAACAGTCATTCTAAAGTTTCAGTCTCACATGCACGTATCTTGGAAAATAAATGAATAAAAAACATAAACTCTGATGTTTGAACTGACTTCCTCTGTATTTCAGGATTGATTACACATGTTGGTGTCTCCAAAGGCTGACATTCTCTCATTCAACAGTGTACACTATGTTTGACATACCTTCAGTATCATAACCTGATTTCTTACATCTGAAGTTAAATGAAACACATGTGGTGAATGTTTCTTTAATTATATATTTGATTTGATTTTATGATTGTCTCATTCATAAAGTATTTTTCTTTGTTCTCCTGCTTCTGTAACAACCACGTTCGTGTCTCAGACCTACAAAACACATTTGGCCACATTTTGTTAAATATATACTAACTCTTCATTTCAAAATAGAACACATCTTTCTCTGCACAAAAACTAACTTTACCAAAACACTGGAAATCTGACTGTAAATGAAATTATTCTAAATTATTATTATTAACACTTGTTTTCACTTCACAAGGTACATGTAGTCAATCAAAGTACAGCATGATTCAAAATGCTGGCTGTTGTTGACATGACAAAAAATGCATAGACTTGTATGTTTCAGTTTTATAGATATTTGCATACAAAACATGCAATCCACTGTTTTTACACTAAATTTCTTGGTTAGGAACTGTTTGTCCACATGTAATGTTCACACTCAAAATCAGTCCAGTAAAAAGCAAATCATTTTTCCCTTTACTGTTTACTACAGGAGTTACAGTAGAAATGCTGTTTACAGTATGACAGAACAGGAAAAGTTTTACAGTACTGCTTACAGTGAACAAAACATCCATGAAACACACAAGAACGTTCTGAACACAACAAGAACAGCAAAAAGCCCAGATAAAAAATGACTGTATCTAGTGTCTGCGATCTTCAGGTTTAGGCCACATGTTTTCATCAGCATCGCATCCAATATTATCCAAGGCGATGCACCTGGATAAAACTGCCTGGTGTTTTATCCAGGTGCATCCATAGCTTCAAGGGGGGACATCTGGTCTGGTCATGTAGCTGATGGTCATAAACCTTCCACCTCCAAAAGAATGGGGCTGAGGGAAAACTATCTGAAGTATGGGTAAGCGCTTGTTAGCGATTAAAAACTGAAAATACAGAAAAACTGTATTATCAGCTGAGGTTTATTGTTTTTGAACTGATATCATTGCAGAAGCAGAGGTTTTTATACTGTATCTAAGGTTTGGAATATTGTAATGTTGTGTGTTAACATTTGTAAATAATACAAAAACAATCCATCATTTTGTTGGGAGGTATAGCTTGTCTGTTAAGAAAATGTAAGCATTGTGGAAATGTGTTCACTGACGGCATATTGTGTGAAAACAACATGAAATGTGTGATGTGTGAGCCACAAAACACTGATTCTGTGCTAATTATGTTTAGAGTTTTGAAAATGTGACAACTTTAAATCATAAATCAAAGCCATCAGTCTTAAATTCAGTTACTTATTTGTAGTTACAGCATGTGGCCTCCAGGGGGCCATAGTACATAGTACTGAAGTACAGTACTTGAGTAAATGCTCTTGTTGACTTTGCACCAGTAGAAATAAAGAACTGAACTTGATATTTCTGTTTATGTCTTTTAGTTGTGTTCATGTCACAGGTTTGAACTCAACTTGTCTCCCTGTTTGCTGTCTGTCTGATGCTGACTGTTGGTGCAGCACCACCTGCCGTCCAAACCAACAAACTAACAGCTGAAGTCACATCTGCTCTCCATCTAATGTTGAATCACATCACAGATGTCCTTCTATGTTCTACAGTTGTATTTTCTGTTGAAGTCAAAGTACAGAGGTGTTTATATCCTAAAGTATTCAGAGCAAAGCAGTCATTGTCCAGATGCCAGCAGTATTTTACAGTTTTTCTCTGTTGTTAAAAAGCCCATTGACTGAACAAAGTTCTCAGTTGCCTGAGCTCATTTAGCTAATTGTGCAGTCTGTTGTCACTTTACAGCATTTCACATGGTAAAACACAATTTGCAGATCTCACTTACACGTTTCAGCAAAACTCTGAACACATTCTCATTCTCAAAACTCATTCTGCACTCTAATGCACGTGTCATCCAAATTTAGAAATACAAATAGAGCAGACATGTCATTGATTAAACACAACCACTCAAAATGGATTTCGCTCGTTTCAAATAATGTGACACAACCAATATAAGCCAGTTCAGAGATGATTTTCTGTGTCCACCATAGTAAGGACATTCAGAGAAGAGGACAGCTTGAGTATACTACTGTATTTACTGTACTACACTACATGCAGCTGTTTAATAGACTTTTGTAAAGTTCATGGCATGGAACTGCACATCTACTTGTCTACTACTGTAGACTTGCAATAAACACATTGTCTGGCCAGGAACATTGTGTTTTCCATTTGTTTACAGTACTGACTGCTCAATACATTTTGACTGGTTGCAGGTTCATATCTGTAGAAACAGGGGTACAAGGAGGAGGAAGAACAACAAAAAAATGCAAAGAGTATTAGTAAGAGATCAATTTTGAGATACTACAGTATGATAGGTATGTTTTTGTTCATGACGGAAAAATATGAAATTTGTTCTGACATTAAAAATGTACTTCTGCCTGAGAACTATATGTTTTGAACAAAGTATTTTCTGTTTTTTTGGTGTATTGTTTACTGACTGCTTGATAGTGTATATCATTTTGATCGCTGTGTTTATGATTTGAGAGCAGTGTTTGGTTATGAGCACAGGTAAATCTGTTTTAAGGTGAAAGTTTCATTTTGCATGAGTCAGAGGTTTTGTAAATAGTCCTTGAAGATGAGGTTTTGTGTTCAGTGTTTTAAGAAAATGGAGCAAGGTTTCAGAAATTGATTTCTGATTTCTGTATTCATGAGAATTATTCTTATAGAAAGTAAAAAATGGTGGACTTGTTTCAGTGTATCAGTAACTGGGATTGACTTAAAAGCTGTATGAAACCTTGAACTCCCAAGATGAGATCAATTACAGTACACTTGGAGTGTGTTCTGTGATGAGCTGTGGAGCGGTGAGGTCACTTAAGCTTCTTGAGATTTAGAGTAGAACTGCTATCATGTCCATAGACCTTGTGTCAGCAGATGGAGTTCTGTAGACCCCTGACACAGATACTGGAAACATTTGGTATGGTGACAGGAACATGATCTAACTTATAACCAGCCCACAACATATTTGGTCTATTATATGTAAGTTATAATCCTTCTAAGCTACAAGTCCTCTCCAGCACTAATATATCTATATATCTATATATACTATATCTATATAGTTATATAGAATATATAACTTCTAAAGTAAACTTCTGATTTGAATGAATCTGAATTTTTATCTGAATTTGCAGAATTTGCATCAGGCTTGATCCTTAAAACAGATAAAGTAATCATTGTAGGTGACTTTAATATTCATGTAGACAACCACAATGATAGCCTTAGTACTGCATTTATCTCTTTATTAGATTCAATTGGCTTCTGTCAGATTGTAAATAAACCGACTCATCGTCTGAACCACACCCTTGATCTCGTTCTCTCATATGGCATTGAACTTGATCATCTTATAGTCTATCCACAGAATCCTCTTCTCTCTGACCATTTTTTAATAACCTTCGAGTTCATATTACTGGACTATAAGCCTTTTTGTAGAAAGTCTTACAGCAGATGTTTATCTGACAGTGCTGTTGCAAAATTCAAGGAAGTGATTCCTTCAGTACTGCCATGTCTCAATGTAGCAGAGGACTTGTCTGCTCCCATGAGCCCCTCACAAATAGATCATATTGTTGAGAGCACTACAGGCTCATTACAGACAGCACTTGACTCTATTGCACCTCTGAAAAAGAAGAATATTAAACAGAGGAGGTTAGCTCCATGGTATAGCCAGCAGACTCGCAAATTAAAGCAAGTGGCACGTAATTCTGAACGCAAATGGCGTGCCACTAAACTGGAAGAATCTCGCTTAGTCTGGCAAGATAATCTTAAAACCTACAGGAAGGCTCTCCGTAATGCCAGAACAGCTTATTACTCTTCTTTAATAGAGGAAAACAAGAACAACCCCAGGTTTCTCTTCAGCACTGTAGCCAGGCTAACAGAGAACCACAGCTCTATTGACCCATCTACTCCTCTGGGTCTAACTAGTAATGACTTCATGAGCTTCTTTAATGATAAAATTAGGACCATTAGAGACAAAATACATCATGCCTTGCCTTCGACAGGCACTGATCTGCATTCTGATACAGCAAGTTTGGAAACAGCTGCAAAACCTGATACATATTTAGACAGCTTCTCTCCCATTGACCTTCATCAAATAACTTCAATAATTTCTTCATCTAAGTCGTCAACCTGTCTCCTAGACCCCATCCCAACCAGGCTGCTCAAGGATGTTTTACCTTTAGTTAGCCCTTCTTTACTGGATATGATTAACCTGTCTTTATTATCAGGATATGTACCACAGTCCTTTAAAGTAGCTGTAATTAAACCTCTTCTTAAAAAGCACACTCTAGATCCAGAGGTTTTGGCTAACTATAGACCGATATCAAACCTTCCCTTTCTTTCTAAGTTACTCGAGAAGGCTGTAGCTAATCAGCTGTGTGAATTTCTTCACAAGAACAGTTTATTTGAGGATTTTCAGTCAGGATTTAGAGTCCATCATAGCACAGAGACCGCACTAGTCAAAGTCACAAACGATCTCCTAATGGCATCAGACAAAGGACTCATCTCTGTACTCGTCCTGTTAGATCTTAGTGCTGCATTTGACACCATAGACCATCAAATTCTTTTACAGAGACTGGAACATCAGATTGGCATCAAAGGAACCGCCCTAAGCTGGTTTAGGTCGTATTTCTTGGATCGATCTCAGTTTGTTCACGTCAATGATGAATCCTCCGTACATACCAAAGTCTGTCATGGAGTCCCACAAGGTTCTGTACTAGGGCCACTTCTATTCAGTCTATATATGCTTCCTCTAGGGAACATTATTAGGAATCACTCCATTAATTTTCACTGTTATGCTGACGACACCCAATTATATTTATCAATCAAGCCTGATGAAACTAATCATTTAGCCAAACTGCAAGCGTGCCTTAGGGATATAAAAAGTTGGATGACCTACAATTTTCTGATGTTGAACTCAGATAAAACTGAAGTTCTTGTAATTGGACCCAAACACCACAGAAACTCTCTTTCCGGAGACTTGGCCACCTTAGACGGGACCACCCTGGCCTCCAGCTCCTCCGTAAAGAACCTTGGAGTTATTTTTGATCAGGATTTGTCCTTTAATGCCCACATAAAACAAATTTCAAAGACTGCATTCTTCCACTTACGTAACATTACCAAAATCAGACGCATCCTGTCCCAAGCGGATGCAGAAAAACTAGTCCATGCATTTGTTACTTCTAGGCTGGACTACTGTAACTCTCTATTATCAGGCTGCCCCAATAAGTCTCTTAGGACCTTGCAGCTAATTCAGAATGCTGCTGCACGTGTTCTGACAGGAACCAAGATCAGAGATCACATCTCACCCATTTTGGCTTCCTTACACTGGCTACCTGTTAAATCTAGAATAGAATTTAAAATTCTTCTCCTAACATACAAAGCTCTTCATGGCCAGGCACCATCATATTTAAAAGAGCTCATAGTTCCCTACTACCCCTCTAGACCACTGCGTTCTCAGAATGCAGGGTTCCTTGTGGTTCCCATAGTTTCCAAAAGTAGACTGGGAGCCAGAGCTTTCAGCTATCAAGCTCCTCTTCTGTGGAACAAACTACCTTTCTGGGTTCGGGAGGCAGACACGGTCACCACATTCAAGACTAGACTTAAGACTTTCCTTTTTGATAGCGCTTATAGTTAGGGCTGGCTCAGGCCTTCCCTTAGTTATGCTGCCATAGGACTAGACTACCGGGGGACCCCCCCCGCCCCCCCCCCCCCTTACTAACTAAACTTCTTCCCCGGAGTTTCTGTGCTTTCTCGTCCAGCAGGTTCTCATGGATCGTGAGTGCTGCTGTGGTCTGCTGCTGATGTCCACGCCTTACTGTAAAGCCTCTCTCTCTCTCTCTCTCTCTCTCTCTCTCTCTCTCTCTCTCTCTCTCTCTCTCTCTCTCTCTCTCAATGTAAAGCAGTTCGATAACCCTTAGAGTCCGCATAAACGGGGCCTGAGGTTTTATTGTTCTGTCAATCGTTATCTCTCTTACACCTTTTCTTTGGATATTACTAACTACACCTCTTCCCCGGAGTTTCTGTGCTTTCTCGTCCAGCAGGTTCTCATGGATCGTGGCTGCCGCCGTGGTCTGCTGCTGACGTCCACCATATTTAGCATTACATGCCATATATAGTCATTATTGCTACCATCCCCACTACAGCTTTGTTGGTTAATGACTTATTGCTGCTGTGCATCTGTGTTCCACTGCTACTGCAATCACCTCACCATTTATTGTCATTCATTGTAATTGTACAATATGTTTGTGTTGATTGTTCTGTACATGTGACATCCATTGCACGTCTGTCCGTCCTGGAAGAGGGATCCCTCCTCTGTGGCTCTTCCTGAGGTTTCTTCCACATTTTTTTCCCTGTTAAAAGGGTTTTTTGTGGGCAAGTTTTTCCTCACTCGAACCGAGGGTCTAAGGACAGAGGGTGTCACTCCCTGTACAGATTGTAAAGCCCTCTGAGGCAAAATGTGTTTTGTGACCTTGGGCTATACAAATAAAATTTGATTTGATTTGATTTGATTTGATTTAAATGAATTTGCCCTGGGTGTCTGGACTGTATGATGATGGCCTGAGCAGTTACTAAAACCTGACAAACTTAAATAAGAAATCGACCAACAAATAGTGATAAAAACTACAGTATATAGAATTAACAGAGGTTGTAGACACTGAATGGAGCTCACAGCATTAGCAGAGGTAGTGCAAATTAGTCGAAAGTGACAATAACAGAGCGTGCAGTAGTCAGTGCAAGAGATTGTTGATAGTTTATTGCCCTGTGTGTCCTCCTGTCCTGACTGAGAGCTATTGTACCGTCTGGATGTTCTACAGGCAGGATAGAGGCAGCAGTCTGCCACTGAACGCACTGCTCTGCCTGATGAAGGTGTTGTGCAGAGTGTGGTGGGTGTTACCCAGTATGGACAACAGTTTGTCCAGGGTCCTTCTATATGCCACAGTCACCAGAGAGTCCAGCTCTGTGCGCAGCCCCTGAGCCAGCCCTCCTCACCAGTCTGTCCAGTCAGACAGCGTCCCTCTTCTTGCTGCTTCCTCCCCAGCAAACCACAGCCTAGAAGAGGATGCAGGCCACCACAGACTGCTAAAACATCTGCATCAGTTGTTTGCAGATGTTGGAGGGTACAGTCACAGTATATGACCTTCAGTGGTGGAAAGTAACTATATACATTTACTCAATACTCTACTTAAGTACATATTGAAGGTATTTTACTGTAGTATTTCCATTTTCTGACACTTTTGACTGCACTACATTTATCTGACAGCTTTAGTTAATAGTTGATTTAAAAGTTGGGATTTGACAAAAAAGAAGACATGATGCATTGTAAAGAAAACTACCCAACAGGATTTACAAAGTGAACTTTAACAATTAATCAGTGAGTCACTGATCAGCTGATTAATGGATTAACTGATTTGTTATGAATCATTTCAGGTTTTCATTTCAGGTTTTCAGCGTGAAACATTGATTGAATATTGAAATTCCATCAGAATCATCATTTTTGTTGAGGTTGAATATTCAAAGATAGAGAACATTGAAACAATGCTGATAATTATTTCTTTTCAAATCAAAATAAAAAAACAGATAACAATGTTGGTCTGCTAGCTATTTAATTGTTGATTTGTTTAATTAATGTTATTTCAGTGTTGGTTCAATGATAAAACAGTGACTGATTTTAAGTTGAACTAACATTGATTTTATGTCTATCTTGATCTTTTTTTCATCAGTTTCATCTCTGATCTGTTTTCTGACTTCAGGAACTTTTGAATCTCCTCAGACAGATGTTGATGCTTCTGATGGCTCTCTGGATAAGCCCTGAACTGCTCTTTGTCTGAGCCAACAGTCCTCCTAAGAGTCTGTGGTCCATCCAGAGATGTGGCATTTCCAAAATACTGAGAGATCTTCTCTTGGAAAGATTGTGGTTTTGAGTCACTTTGTTTGTAGTATTTCCCTGGGAAGTCCTTCAGTACCTCTATCTTCTTGTTGGTGTAACAGTGGAACAGCTAGACTGCAGCCAGAAACTCCTGAACGCTCAGATGAACAAAGCAGTAGACTGTTTTCTGGAAGATCACACTGTTGCAGATCTGCTTTACTAAGTTAGTCTTGTAGTTAAGTCTGCAAACAATATGTTCACGTCCAACGTCTGTTATACTTAATATTTACACAACATAAGTGGATATGAATAATGTGATCTTACAGCACCATGCACTTCCTGTCCACATGCTTAGGTGTCCTTGCGAACTGAACCTTAAAGGTCTAGTGTGTCAGACTCCAGGTACTCTATTTACGGAATCTACATTACATCTACACTTAGTCATTTAGCTGACACTTTTATCATGAAAGAAAATGAATGAAATATAATTACGTTAGGGTTTCTCATCAGGTTCATGTGTTATCTAATGTCAGTGCATGTAACGTTAGACTGCTTTCATTTCCTGAGTGGAATCCAGAGGATTTTTAGCTATATATATATATATATGTCTCTGACTGTGTAAGAAAATCGAAGCACTCGGAGGGGGACAACACAGGGGGACTGCTGCACATTTCTTTCCTTCTCTTTCTTTCCCAAACAGAGAAAGTGTCAAGTTTGTTTCCATAAAGAAGGCTTCCTCGTTGTTACTGCAGCGTTCTTGTCACAGCCTCAGCCTCTGCATTCATGTCTGTGTCCTCAGAAGTGGAGGGAGAGTCTTCAACCCCTGGCTCAGGGTTCTGTGAAATTTAGCCAGACTCTTCAACCACTAAGTCCTGGAACACACTGAAGGAAGACTGTTTCAGTGTTGATATCCATGTCATACTTTTCCTTCATCTCTTCTACTTGGCGGAGAAGCTGTTTCTTGAGTTCTTTCTCTCGACCTAGTTTCTTGGTTAAACGTTCAACCTGTTCACAGAGAGTCCTGTTATTAGCGCTCTCTGATTCCAGTTTGTGAGCGAGCTGCCCATAGCTGCTGTTCAGAGATGTCGTCTTTTGTCTTTTGGAGTTCGGTTTTCAAGTCTTTAATCCTGTTGGCGCAGATCTTTTTGACCATTTCAAGTTTTTTCTCAAGATTGGCAGTCATTTCTTCTTTTGCACTGATGTCCATTTGATATTTTTCCTGGATATCGACATGTTCCTGACAGAGGTCATCGTGTGAACTGCGGAGGCTATTGTATTCCCTGGTAAGGATTTCAAGTTCTCTTTGGGTTACATTTGCCTCAGACATCATGCATGACTGCTTTCTCTGCAGGTCTTCTACCTGCTGGAAAAGCTGCGTCGTCAGAGTGTTCAGTTCCTGATTCTTGAGAATTTCTTGTCGGTACAGATCTACGTGTCGCTTTCTGCCATCCCTCTCCTTTCCAAGTTCCTTGGTTAAATATTCAACCTGGTCCCAGAGAGTTCTGTTTTCCGTTGTTTCATGTTCCAGGTTTTCAGAGAGTTCCCTTACCTTTCTTTCCTGAAAGGTTCCGTTTTCCTCTGCTCTTTGGAGCTGGGATTTCATCTCTTCTGTCTGTTTAGCAAGGGCTTCCATTTGGTCCCTGCCAAGAACAGTGGAAATCACAGTGGGGGTGGCAGCTGCATAAGCCAGTTTTGAAAGCATCTTGTAATGATGTATAATCCGTCAGAATAATAAAGATTGAACATGACTATTTGTATACACATTTAATGTTTCTCATTTATGCTAAATATATTAATTTTCTATCAAATAAACAGATTTTTTAAATTCTAATTTAATGCTTTTTTTTTATGTCAATGTTATCTAAATATTTCCTGTTAAACCAACATGACTTGTTTTGTGAGTTACATAACTTTCTCAAGTTAATCTAACACTACTGAGTTATAAAACTTCACATAGCATACTTTATGGATCCATATTACATTACATTTACACTGATCAGCCTAATCTTTGACCTAGATTTTTAGAAAGCAAGTAAACAAAACAAAACAAACAAAAAACAAAACATGCATTTCTTCACTCTTCACTCAAATCTGTATTTGCTGTAACAAGATTGTACATTTGTACAGGTTTGGGCTGTTCCTTCCTGTCAAAAACATCCCTTTATTAACTAAACTTTTAAAAGTCTGTGAAAGAAAAAGTCAAGACAGAAGAATTTACTAATGTCCACCTACGCCACTATACTGCATCAAGTATTACAAATAAGGGAGGAAAAACACATACATAAACATCCTCTCAACCAATATTACAAACAATTATAGCTGAAGTATTTTGTCTGGAATAATAGAGGCCCATTGACCACTAGTTTCTATGTGTGTTTGTGTTTCTCTTCTTTCAGATTCACTATAGTAGGATGATGAGTGCAGAACCTACAAGTACTAGAAAGTAAAAGAGGAGCAGTCCACCTTACTGTAACTCTGTATGTCGGTTTAAACACTTATCAAGTACCTCAGGAAGAATAGCTGCAGTTCTGCTGCAGCTGATGGGGATCCAAATAAAACAATAAAACAAAAAGTCCACTGAGTGTGCATGTTAAGGTGTGTTAATGCATCTTAAGTGCTATTTAATACTTTTTGAAGCGTACTGGGCATATATACACAAATCTTTGAAAAAGCACCTTTTAAATACATTTCTCACATATATCAAAGTGTAAGTGTAAAAACATCCACAACTGCTGACAAAAAAAATAACTAAAAAAAAATGAAGTACCTACTTGTTTGCTGACATATAGTGGGGCTAAATATTGCATAACGTTTAAATGCAAAGTATGCATGTGGTGCAGAAAGTTCTACATACTTTCCATCACATCACTGGATGAAAAATGTCTCTTACATGGAAGCAGGAGGTGCAATATGTCAAGCAAAGCATCTTTCTAAGAGAAAAGAAAACCCAGTGATGGAAATTGACAGTTCACTGATAAAGTCTGTTTTCAAAGGATCTGCACTTTCTTGGAGAGAGTGTTGCCTTCCATCTCCATGACAACCTTCTGAAGCACTTCACAGGTGTACCAGAGTTCAGGACGGTAGTTCAGGTTTAAGGTGTACATTAGGCCAAACAACATGGCAGCGGCTAATGCAACGTTAATCTGGCCCTCAAGGACAATCCTGATGGTTTGGAAATGTATATTACCACTGTGGTGTCCTCAATAAATTCTGTGAAGGCAGCACTAGGTTTGCCCACTGTGGTCTCACTAATGGTTAGCACTCTGGACTTTGAATCCAGTGATCTGACTTCAAATCTCAGTGGGACCTGAATTTAAAGGTCAGGCATCTCAAAATTCACAGACAGCAACTTTACTAACAACTTGCTGAAGTATAACACAACAGTTAAGTAGCTTACTGGTAAGCCCTGGTTCTTGATAATTCTGTCAGTGAGGGTGGCTTTGCTTTCATTGGTCAGACCAACAATGATGTACTTCATGTTTGTGGAGAAAAAGAGAAGTTGCACTAATTGTCTGTGAATGTAGATGCACACAATGTGGTCCCATGGTGTAATGGTCAGCACTCTCGACTTTGAATCCAGTGATTTGGGTTCAAATACTGGTAGGACATAAATTTGAAGGCGTCTAAGAATTTACAGACATCAAGCCTAACAACTTGCCAAGGTAGTAAGTGGGAATTCAGACAGGATCAGCAAAACTGGAGGTCATTTAATTAATTTCAATCCGAGTCGTGCATTTCCGCACCGAGAAGCTGAGCCATATTCAGCTTTTGGGAAACCAGAGCCCTATATCACATTCCACAAACCAATCAAAAAACATCAGTCAAACTGGAAGATTCCCACCGGAAGACATCCACGGGAAGATGGGAACAAAAACCTTGTTCACCATGGGGCGTAAACACTTTGCATTCAAGTGTCTTTGGGTTCGAGGATAGGAAATGAAGGGACAGCTCTGGGTCAAAGTTCTTATGACCATCTTCTTCTCTTCCTCTTCTTCGGGAAAACATATTTGGACTCACTACTGCCACCTTCTAGTTTGTGCCAAATAGCAACACCCCCCTCCACCACACTCCCCAACCTATGCTATGTCATTATTCACCCGCGAGTGTTATTGTAATTGATCTGTGGTAAAACTACAAAGTTCAGAAGATGGACTACAAAACGCGCAAGTACTCCCTGTGCGCTCTGACCATGTTGTTTCATGCATGAAATATAAACATGGACAACCCGGTTACAAATCTGACTTCATTATCAACATCAGAATTTAAATAATAAATTAATATCATGAATGAATATCCACCCATCACAGAAGTCTGTGCTATGGTTGCTCACCCTCCTGTCTACTCATATATAAACATATAGATAAAGACAAAGATATATATGATTAATCAGCAACGGTAACTGATGATGATGATCTGCAGGATGCTGCATGTCACAGTTACAGACAGTTTTTACTCTGTGTGAACGCAGCTCGCAGTTTTCATATCACGTCTGGAGCTGTGCCTAAGGTTGACACTGACACTAGATCATATTGTTATCTGCAGCACAGCAGGGAGCAAAGATCACAGTTTGGGTCAGTTTTGTCCACCAGAAAAAAATCAGTTTAAAAAAGAAATGACTGATGAATGATGAATGATGAAATGGACTTGTCACACCGTGGTGAGGTCAAGTTGGGGTTTTGTCTTGCCTTGTCACTTCCTGTTTTATTTTGAAAGTTAACTCTCCTCTCGTTTCAGGTCACTTGCCCTTCCTCATGTGTCATCGGTCTGATTGTCTTCCCCGCCCTGATTGTTTCCACCTGTTCCCTATTACCTGGTGTATATATTGTCTGTGTCTCCCTTTGTCTCGTGCCGAAGTGTTTCATCTTGTGTAGCGTGCACCCAAGCCATCTTTTCACAGTCCACAGTTCATGTATCATAGCTCTTGTGCTCTTTTGTTTTCCCTTCCTCGTAAGAGTGATTTTGTGTTGTAATTTTGTAGTCTAGCTTTTGTTTCTTTCTGAATATCATAGTCTTTAATTTTCAGCCTTGTTGGAGCGTCCTAAGTTAAAGTTTCATAGCCTTTTGTTTTTCCTCCTTGAGAGTGATTTTGAGTTCGTTAATCTTAAATAGCGAAGTTTAGTATTTTTTCCTCCTTAGGAGTGATTTTCTGTTTTCCTTAGTTTAGGCCTTTTTATAGCCTCACTCAGGCGAGGATTTTTTTGTGAGCTAATAAAACTGCTCTCCGTTCAACTCTGCATCTGAGTCCTCTTTTGAGTCCAGGCCTGACAGGACTCAAACAGCAAACAGCAAACTTCATCCTGTGAAGTGAAGCCAACGCAGGAAGTGCCAAAAACTGCAGTTCCCTGAATAGCCACTCGAGGCTGGCTACATGGGGGCTTCTTGAACGAGTCACTCTTTCCGAATGTCCAACTTCACAGCAGAAATAACCATGTTTACAGCCTGGTACAAAAACTGTTTTGGTCTCCATAATTTCCCTGGTCATGTACAACTGTTCTATGGATGAATTTCTATTTAATGAGCTGTTCAAATTATATTAAGGATTAAAGTTATTCATAATTTACAGCTGTTACAGAGATGATGACAGATGACTTGATTAAAAAAATAATCAGATTTTTTTGGATTGTTCTTTTTGATGAATGAGATTTGATTTGTCGTCTGTTGACGTACTAAACAGTTAAAATCAGGTCCCACTGACATTTAAACTCAGATCAGATCGCTGGAGTAAAGAGTGCTGACCACTTTTCAGAGTGCTTTTTGTTGCGTTCACAGACAACTGGTGTGAGTGGGAAACGCTATAAAGTCTTGAAAGATGATCCTGAAACTGCTTGAACTAGCTATGGAGGTTAGTTATCTAACATCAGTTTCAGTATCATCCTTAAAACCTTTGGGGTGATAATTGGAAGTCCCACCCACAATAAATGTCTGTGAAGGCAGCGATAGGTTTGACAACTGTGGCCCCATGGTAAATCCAGTGTTTACAGACAACAAGCATTAGCTTAACAACTTGCTGAAGTAGCAAGATCGTGAAACTATTTGAGCTAGCTATGGAGGTGTGAGGGAACATGTTGTATCAGGCTAACGTTAGCTAACATCAGCCCGAACACCTTCAGTGCCCCTTCAGTGATGATCTGATCTATAGACCATGAGGGGTTTGACTGACAGGGTCATTAGCCAATGTTGAATATTTTTAATAATTTATAGTTCAAATTTAACCTGAAAACATCAGCTGAACTCAGACAAATCATCATCAGTCATTATGTCGTAAGTCACAAGCCTCAATTCATTTATTTTCTGTCACACAATGCAAGTCGTCAAAACTCGAGTCCAAATCTCAATAATTCAAAAATGATAAAACCTGAGCTAGAATGCCGTGCAATGTGTTCACACATGCTATACACTCAAATTGTAACAGGATTGTCCTTACCTTTGTCCCTATCACCTTTGTGGTGATAATGGAAAGTCCCACCCACACCAATTGTCTGTGAAGGCAGTGATAGCAGCTTGAAGTGTGGTCCCATGGTGTAATGGTCAGCACTCTGGACTTTGAATCCAGTGATCCGAGTTCAAGTCTCGGTGGGACCTGAATTTAAAACTTTGGTAGATCAGAGATCTCTACAGACCTTTAGTCTAACACTGGACAGCAAATTGAACTGACTCAGTCTGACCTGACATAGATGCAGCGTCTCAGCGTCGTCTTGAAAGATGATCCTCAAAGTATTTCAGCTACTTATGGAGATTAGTTAGCTAACATCAGGGATTTTTCACGTGGAGAAACATAGTTGCTGCAAATCCCAAACGTCAAACAACCTGTTCAGAATCACAATGATCAGACAGGAAGAAAGTTTAAAAGGAGAAGTTGCACCAGTCGTCAGCCATGTGCACAACGTGGTCCCACGGTGTAATGGTCAGCACTCTGGACTTTGAATCTAGTGAACAGCGTTCAAATATTGGTGGGATCTGGAGTTAATGCATCTCAGAATTTACAAGCAGCAAGCATTAGCCTAACCTCACAACTTACTGAGGTAGTAAGTGTAAACCAATAGTTAAGTATCATGTCGCTTACTGGGACTCAGCCCAGGATGCCATGAAGCTGTACCTAAGGTAGTCGCTGACAGTGGGTCATATTGTTATCTGCAGCACAGCGAGAAGCAAAATAAATCACAGTTTGGATCAGTTTGGTCCCCAGAAAAATGGGTTTAAAATGTCCCATTAGAGTATTTGCTCATGATCTCATATTCAGCCTGATCATCAGAATCAGGTCTCTTTTCAAGGATATTCCATTTGTTGTATTAAATATACAGTGTTTATATGATGCCATATATTTAGAACAGCATTTTAAAAGTCTGTATGAAAAGGAGTAGCTCCTGCTAAAGAAGAGAAAAGCTGTTAACCATGATGTCTATCTATGGTGATTGTGTGATTTCATGATTACTTGTGCAGGTGGAATGGGGAGCAGTTGTTGTAATTGAATTAACAGATAACATGAGTGATTTTCAGGAGTTCAGGTAGTGATTATTCAACCTGAAGCTTAAAATCAGGTCCCACCGAGATTTGAACTCGGATCGCTGGATTCAGAGTCCAGAGTGCTAACCATTACACCATGGAACCGCCGGGTGAGAGACCGTCTGCTGCATTCACAGACAACCTGTCAGCGTGGGGAATATGACACGTGATACTGTTTTAAAGTGTTTATTCCCTCCTTGTGAGGTTGACATACATGTAGGACATATATACCGTATATACATCGTGTATGTGTGCGTGTGTGTATCCTCATGTGCATGTCGTTATATATATATATGGGCTCAGTGTCAGTGTTCAGGATATGTAATAAACTTACAGTCTTCATGTTTGACTAACCTGCGGCTCACAGCAGGTGACGCCGTATCCATGGCAACAGTAGATCCAGTCACAGGTGACCCGTGAAGCGTGTACAACATGACATGCACACAGAGAGAAGTCTTTAAATGTGTGCTGTCTGGAGACCTGGAGTCTGTGAAGGAGCTTTTTGAACGCGGGGAGTCGCAGGAGGAGTCGCAGGAGGAGGACGTGTTCGGACTGAAAGACGAGGCAGGGAGAAACGTCCTGTTAACCGCCGCCATGTTGGGGAGGAGCGCCGTCGTCCAAGAACTGGTCAGACACGGAGCCCGGGTCAACGAGCAGACCGCCGGCGGTGAGTGAGTGGAAACCTTCACTAGGTAACACCAGTTTCACTGGGCAGTAACTGTGTCCAATGAACTCAGACTGTTCACATGGCATTAGGTTGAAAGTGGGAGAACAACTGAAAGCGCCTAAGAATTGTTCAATAAGAAAATGTGTAAATTGGATAGAAATAAGAAAAGAACACAGAATCAATGAGTAAATGTCTTTTAATGTAATTTAAAAAGTCAAATTAAATTTAAAAAACTAAATAAATATGAAATATATTAAGTTTGCCTAAAATGTTTTTTTTCTAATATTCAGAATGACTACTAGATGGATACATACAACCAGACACCGTAATTATCATTATAAGTAGCATTTATGACATTTCCTCATGTCCAGGTCAAATAACCTGTCTGTGCGTCCTTCCTTTTACTATTAAGTTGTGTTGTAGTGATGATAGATTTAAATGCTGATCGTCTATAGAAATACTATATAAAAAACAGAAAGTCACCGTACAACTATAAACAATATTAAAGATATAAAGTGACTGTGCCGTCCCTTTAAGGGAACAGGGGGATTGTGGATTCCGCATGCTGTGCGTCTCTTAGTTTTTCTCCGCAGACAGAGAGCTTGAGTGAAGCTGTTGTTGTTACTTTTTCTACTCATTCATTTTCTCTCAGCTGTATCCTGGAAGGCATATATGTCTGTGAGTATTGGTTGTTCTTGTGTTGAAATTACCCGTTGCAGATTTAGAAACAGTTCATATTAGATTTATATGTGAAGAAATGTTAAAAAACGGGGCGATGCTAATGCGCTAGCTTGTTAATGGAGTTTTCAATGTAACGTTAGCATTAAGCTAAGCGCTAATTATTCTCTGTTGTCAGATAATGGACAATTTAACTTGTTTATATATATTTGTGTCCTGTATTATTATTAAACAAGAAAGCCATACGACATGTAACATTTTATTTTCTATTTTTGTATTGCAGTTCACAGTGTTTCAACAGTAAACATCTCAAAACTTACCTGATGACTCTGTGTTTATTGAAGAACCCTGTTAGCTATCTGACAAGTTAACATCAGCAACTAACGAGGGCAGAATAGTGACTGTTGAAGTAAAAATGTTTTATACTAATATGGGGATGAGGGACTGTGTCCAGTTAAATTATGAATGAATGAATGAATGAATGAATGAATGAAGGTCACAGTCACAGCATGTAGCAGAGGTAGTCAGACATGGCAATGACAGAGTGTCCTGGAAGTAGTGCGAAGACATTTGTCCATTGTCTGTTGTTCGTCCTGCCATCACTGACAGCTGCTGTACAGTCTGATGGTCAGGGGGACCAAAGAGTTCTTGAGTCTGTTTGCGGAGCAGGATTGAGACAGCAGCCCCTGAACACACTCCTCTGCCCGATGAAGGTGTTGTGCAGAGGGTGTGTGTGATGTGTCGGTTGTGAGATGTGTCATGTGGGTACATGAGCTGTTGAGTGATAGTAGAAAAAACAGAAGGAGCATTTGGACCCATTTAAAAAATCTTGAAAACACAAAGGCAGAATGCAGAGTTTGCAAAGCCAGGCTGTCGCATCGAGCTGGGCCCACAAACAACCATCATAGACACAGGTGAACTGTGAGTTACAAGGGTCTGTCAACGCAATGAAAACTACTGGCTGCAGCAATTATTGATGTTAGAAAATGTAATTTTTACTCTTGAATGCTTCAGTACAAAGAATGTATTGAATATATACGTGATATATGTGTACACATGAAATCATAAGTCAAATCAGCACTAAATTTGGCTGAATTTCAGTATGAAAGGCCTAAGTGGTAAAAATGACTTCATAGTGAATGACTTCTTAAAAAAAAACAGACTTGCCATGACTGTTGTGTTGTCCTTGTTGTGTGTATTCCTGTGTGAGCTGGCCTGCATGGCCCCTCAGAGCAGTACCTGCACAGACACCGCTCAGATGATTCAAAATGAGGAGAATCACCTCAGCAGTTATGTGTTGTAGACTGACATCTGCAAAGTCTGTTCAAAGCATACTGAAGTCAGGTGTTATCCTGCTGCTGTAATGTTTGTGTGTCAAACAAAATCTGTGGGACTAGTTGTGAGTTTTTGTGGTGAGAAATAATTAATAATAGTTGTGCTTTGCACCATATGTGCAAACATATGTAATCAGCAACTGTGTGACAACCTTTTAATCATTTTACATAACCAATTCTCCCATGTCACTCCCAGCTGACATCGGGTATACCCTGGAAACCCTGGACTGGCTGGTTCATCACAGGCTGACATATAGTGACACGTCACCAGTTAACCTGCATGTCTGCAGGACCTGGAGAGAACCCATGGGGAAGACTATAAGGAAAACATGCAGCCCCAGCCCCAGAAAGTCCCAGCTGGCTAGCGGGTTTGAACCCAGAATCTTCTTGCTGCGAGGCACTGCACCTCCTCAGCAACCTCATAAAGACTAAATACATCAGTGTTGTAGTCTGCCCTCAAGTGGCTAAAAGTAATATCTTTAAATAACCCAATAACCTTAAACTCTTAATTCAGCTTTAAATGTATCAGCATTAGTATAGACATTGGTCATACAACTAGTGATCTTCATGTCATGAACATCACAGACACAGATTGGGAAATAAATTACTACTGAAAGTTGGACGTTCAGTTTAAGTGCAGCTAATCTCAGGTCTGGAGAATTCCATGTGAAACACATCTCGAGCAGATTACTTCTTCCTGGAACCGCTTACCTTTGAAGAACGTTTGCATAACTAATCTGCATAACTCCTGAGCAGATGTACTCTGCACTCAATAGACTTACAGAAAACCGCTGGGGTCCCAAATTTGCTCAAATGCAATCAACATATTTATCAGTATAATCTTACAGTGCATTAAATATGCTGATGTGTATCAATGTTTTATAGCCCTTGAGTTGGTAATATAATACATTTAGGGAGATTGAACTGTGGGCTGTCTGCCTGTGAGGCTAAACTCAAATGAAGCAATGATTGCCAAATGTTTCCTCAGGTTACTATATAATATAAAAAATATAATTTATTAATGTCATACTTTATATCCATCCATGAAAATATAATTGGCCTTAACAGTCAGTTATAACAATCACATTAACTCTGCATGAATTCATCAGACCTAAATACATGAATCATTCAGCATTGTCTTTGAGAAAATGAACATTTTCATATCCACCATAAACAAGCATTCTGTCAGGAATACAGAAGAAAATAAATAAATATAATTTAGAACAAGTTTTCATATGTATATGTAGATGTGTGTATATGTACATATATATATACAGTAACAGTCAAAGGTTCAGTGAGACCTTCTCGTTCAGTGGTTTTTCTGGTTTTATTATCTTCTACATTGTAGATTTTTAGTTTCGTCTAGTTTTGATGTCTTCACTGTTAACCTACATTGTAGACTGTAACAAAAGAAAGAAAAATGATTGAATGAGAACTAAATTCCAGACATTTTACTATCTATGGCTTCCACATAACATTTATGGCACATTTATGACAGACAGACAGACAAACAATCACATGAGGACTCATTAAATGGCCACATACGTGTCTCAATGCCGTCATGCCCTTAAACTAAGTCCCATTGAATTTGATCCTGTTTTTTCCCAGACAAATTACATGATCAAACTGGACTCTGGAAACTGGCTCTATACTGTTGACATGAAGGGTGGCATCTACTTTACAGGATGTTGTTAGTGCAACATACTTGATGAATGAAGACTCCAGGAGAGCAGAGGCGGATTCAGGATTTGTTTGGCCTAGCTTAGTGCAAAAACTGGAAACAGTGGGAAATTGCTAGCATGCCTTCATGGAACTTCAAACACTTCAAATACAAATGCCATTCATTCTGCCCCAGTGAGACAGTGAGTATTTTACTTGAGTAAAATATTCTATTACTGACCTGGAAGAAGCTGCGTCTCTGCCAACATGCTGCTTTTGCTATACAGCATGACACATTACGCATGAAATATGTGTAGTCTGCAACAAAATAAGCAATACTATATTACTCAAGGCATGTATATTACCTGTAGTGGATTATTACAGCCCATTTGACAATGTTTCAAATGTTATCACATTGTCTTGCATGGGTTCCCAAAAAGGACTAAATGCTAAAATGTTTACAATAATAAAAATCAAGAAGAACGTTGGACTGCTCACTGATCTCACTAAAGCCCAACAGGGAACGCAGCATGTGCAGTCAGAGTCAGAGACACAGGAAGTACAGGACAGGGTTAATGTGAGGACCAACAAGTACTACAGTTAAGTGCATAGAGGGGGGTTAGCACCCTTGTAACTACTGTATAATAACCCCTACCCCCTAAATGACAATGTCTAATAATTTATTTAGAAATAAATATTATATAAATATCTAAAGCATAACTTTGGGGTTTGCTTGGAAAAGCATGGTATGTAACTGTTAATGCAGCTAGGCTAGCACCTCTCACTGTTTTAAGTCTTTGTCCTATGGTTCTGCACATATCACTGAACATGTATTAGGTGCACAGAAAGAGAAAATGTTCGCATCTGACACCAAATGAAATGACAAAGAAGATTTCCAGAATAAACAAAATGTGTGATTATTTCTATGGTAACCCCACTTTCAACCTGGGTGTCATTTTTGTAGTTTTGGCCATCTTTCCTCTCTCCCCAAAGTCATTATTGATATCTGGGAACATGGTGACATCACTCACTCAATGAAAGCAAAACAATCAAGTGAGACTAACATTTAAACAGTGTATTAACAGGTACTAAACAAACCCATGGTTAGTCAAACTGAAAACTAAGAAGGCTGTTGAGAAGAATGATGGCCAAAACTACAAAAAGTTGGGACAAACCAGAACATACTAAAAACTGGGTTAAAAAATAAAATGTGTGTGCTCAAAGAGTGTTTGACAAAGAGTGTCAAAAGTCTTATCAAAGCAGAGGATTCTACGGGCTTCACAGGCACGCCCAAAAATCTATTACTTAAATGTTTAGCCTTGGGAAAGGATTGGGCCAAAAACATGATTATTTACTCCACTGTGAACGTACAGTCCATTAAAGCATACAGCTACAGTATATCTCAGCTTTGTGGGTGAAAAGAGCTGCTGTCCAAAAGCCAACCTCCCATATGGTAGAGGAGCTCTGGATACCAGTGAACACCATCCACTTGATGAATACTGCTGAGCTCCTTCACCATCCCGACCAGTGACAAGAATGAGTGCCATAGTCGTACTGGTGCAAAAACCCAATGTGCAAGGTCATGATCCTCAACCACTGCATAGCAGGATGCCAAAACCTGGTCGATTATAATGGTTCCGTGACATGTGACAGGTGCATAAGACCCTTCATGATGCTCCACAGAAATTTTTGTCACTCTTGTAGGAATGAGGTGGTCTGATCGGTTATCCCCAACAGTAAGAAGCCACTGTCCTAGTTTTACATTACTGGCGAACACAGCTCTAATGTCACTGCTGTTGGTGTTCATAACAAAGACGAGGTGAGTTGGAGTCAGCGTCAGTCTGCGGCGTGGCTCGTCAGTCTCCAGGACATGGAATTCTCGTGTAATCTGCCGGTCCTGGTCCATGAACATAAGAAAGTCACTGGGAACAAGATTTCCTTGTCGGTCAGCTGCCAGCACCTTGTTCCCCACCTGGAGTTCCTCTAGTGGTTTAGTCCTCCCATCTGCCAGGATCACCATGGACGAACCACGGAAACAACCACCAGATTTGGCTGCCACAGAGTTTTCTGTAAGGTCATACCACTTATTAGAATTCATAAATACTAATAATAATTCTATAATATTACACCCTCTCACTCAGAGCAAACATGGAGGATCTGATAAGTCACTGATTGTGGCTAAAATTTTGAATTAGACAAAGGCTAAAATTTGTTGGATTTGGTAGAACTTTAGATGAAAACAAAACTAGAAGAACCAAGACCAGACTGAGAGAGAAAGCAAATCACCATCTGTTTTGGAGCAACACAAGTCGGAAGTGGGTAAAAGGTCAGGGTTTAGGCATTAAAGTTGATGCACTAAAGATCCTTTTACACAAACTGTGTTACAAGTAATTACATACATACATACATACATACATACATACATTGTCTATAACCGGTTAACCTCATCACAGTCACAGTGGGGCTGGAGCCTATCCCAGCTGACTTTGGGCAAGATGTGGGTACATCCTGAACAAGTCACAGGGCACAAGTAAATAGCATGCAACAAAAGTATTACATCTAATTTGATGCTAATGTATAACAGTCCCTTGAATATTTCAAGAGTTTCCTACCACATGAGGACAAAATGATGATGAACTTCCTTAAATAAATTTGAGAGATATGAGTCCTGCATTGTGACATCAGCCATGCCCACTATGGGAAATTGATGACAATGCCAGTGTGTTGGCCAGGCAGTCCAGCATTTTGTCTAATATTTTCAATTATGCAGGGAAATATCTCAGACAGTTTCAGATGGATTGGCACATAATTTCTTTTCAGACATTTATTCTTCCCAGATAATGAATCCCTCTGACGTAATGATCTCTGGACTACTACTTGGCCACTTGGATGACATTGTGTCCTCCTTGTGTCCTTTCATACAGTATGCCTATGTCAGAAGACAAAAGTGTTCATAGCTGTCCCACACAACCACGCTTGAACTGGGTAAAAAGCATGCTGTCATGGAGAAGACACAACAATCTTTCACATGGGAATGATGCACATTTAAGAAAATATTGCCTTGAAGACAAAAAGTGATTTAGTTGTCTAAGAAATGATAAAAAAAAATGCTGCCACTTTGATGTCAGAGGAGGCTACATCAGAAAATGTTTGCAACATTCTTGCCCAATTAAGGCAGTGATTGTCCGGGTTTACAGACAGCCACTTGATGTCAGAAAGGTGCTGAAGAAGAGGTTTTCAGATGCTGTTTGAGGATCCAACAAGTGCTTTAAGTGAAGCATACTAACCAGTTTACACAGTGTGGAATAGTCTGATAAGACCTTTATTCCTAGGATTGACTAGATAGGTTGGATCTTTAGGCTTTTATCAAACTGCACCAGATGTTAATAATAAGGTTGTCAATGTAGAAACATGTAGCTGTTATAGGTGAACCTGTGTCATTGTAGAGCAAACCAGAAGAAAATTGATCAAGTAGAACATACAATAAATGCTTTCAGTCTTCTGTGGGAATTGTATCATTCAGTGATATGTTTTTATATCACAAAAAGGCATTAAGTCATGACATCACAGATCACCCACCTGCTTTCACAGAGCAGTGGATGTGAGCTTTGGACTCATAGTAGACCCAGTCGAAGCCTGCCTCCACAGCCAGCCTGGACAGCATGCCATACTTGCTCTTGTCCCGGTCTGAGGTGGTGATGTCCACCGCTCGGCCCTCATAGTGCAAAGACTCCTCAGAATGATGGCCATCCTCATCCCAGCCTTCTGTGACCCGAAGTTTAACCCCGGGCCACTGATTCATGACTGAAATGGCCAAAGAGTTCAGCTTGTCCTTACACCTCTGAAAAAGGACAGACCTTAGATTTAGATCAGACATTTATCTCACATATTCACTTTTTAAATTTTTTTTTAAAATCATACAGTGACAGTATCACTTCAACGTCACTCATTTAAATTGTTAAATTGGCAATAGAGTTTGTCACAATGTCAGTGACATTTTCATAGTTTTGACCACCTAATAACTTAAAAGGGACTCATAACTCATCAACATCATCAACTTAAAGGATTGTAAAATATGTAATCTTGTGCACCCAGTACCATATTGACCATGTGCAATGTGAAAAGTGATCTGGAGTTATCTTGTTCACTAGTTATCAACTCCGCACTTTCCTTCAGAAACGTCTGAACCCATTTTCTATTAATTTGGATCTCCTCAACCTGCTTCTATGCAGCGACAAGCAGCTGTGATAAACCCCCTGCAGACTACGGTGTTTACTGTCACGTTGCTCCAAAAACAATTACATAGCTATAAGTTCACTTTAACTGGAAATCACCTGCATGCATCTTAAAATGATAACACTGTCACCATTCAACGCTCTCCCATGGTGAGACATACACTGTTCAAGGGACTTGTCTTGTCATTGATGACTGCACTTAAATAAAACTGGGGGCCACATGAGATATAGGGGGCAACAAAGAGTAAAAACAGAAGGAACAGAGGCCAAGATGGACCGTCCAGTCTGGTAAATATCTAGTTTATAACCTCAAGACATCAGCTGCTGTCATCAAAGTTACTTTCTCAGATGATAAATGATTGTTCTTCATCTCTTTTAATACATTAATAAACTAGCTAACTGATTATTTGTAATTATGGAAACCATCTCTTCATCCACTAAGCAGCCCTTGTTTGTTTGTGTAGGTCTGTGGACAGTTTGTGTGTCCCAGCTATCTTGGATGAGCCTCGGAGCACTCTTTGGACAGGTTGCCATCACAGGGCTGGACAGACATTACGATGCAGGTTTCCGTGACCTGCATATCTTTGGACTCTCAAACAAAATCCGAGTAAGAGGTGAAAAGTTATTTTTATCTTTCAATATTCCGATTCTCCGATAGCTGCAGAACGCTTCAGTGTCGCTCACTCAGTTTATTGACAAGTTCACTTATCATGGTCGGCTGGAGCCAACTGAAAACGTACAGGCATCACGGTTTACCGGCAAGAAGGAGACCGATGCGCTTTCGTACTGCTTCAGATCCGACTGTCGGTCATGTGGTCTATATTATCATGACAATATAAATAAATTCCAACAAACTGACACAGACTGAAATATTGTCTCCTACTTGTGTCATGAGCCGGTCTGCGTTGGTCTTCTCCTCATCTTTAAATATGATGTCGGGGTTGTAGTTTGGAGTCAGGTCCTTGAACCTCTCCGAGTTGCGGGTGATCTTGCCTTCGTACTTGCCACTGGCTCCCAGGGTCTTCTCTGCCACGTTGGGAATAAACTGTTTCAGAGACAGCGGTGTCAGCTTCTTGGGGTGCCTCCGCTTCCCGTATCCCCTGCCCGGTCCACAACCTGAGCCGACGGACGCCAGCAGCAGCAGGCAGAGGGACACCGACAGCATCATCACTCGCATCAGGACCATCTTTGATTCACCTGGAGGAGCACGGAGCAGGCGAGGCTGCAGTGGATGGATCTGCTTTATCTTTTCTTTTAACTAGGTTTCCACTACAACTGTGGTGTGTACTGCAGGTGCTATGACTGCTGTAGGTCTCTCTCTCTCTCTCTCTCTCTCTCTCTCTCTCTCTCTCTCTGTGTGTGTGTGTGTGTGTGTGTGTGTGTCACCCACATTCTCTCTATACACAAATCAACACAGAGCTTATGAGTTCCCTAAACAGCAGACACTGCAGAAGACTCACATGTCTATTTCTAGGGAAATATCCCCTTTCCTGTCACCAGCAGAGTGTAAACTTGGGGGAAAGATATCACACTGGAAAACACAGGGTTACACTTTATAACTATATTAAAATAAGTTGTTTGGACAGTTACACCTTCTTGAGACAATTTTTGTTTTTTTAATATTGTAGAATTAAAATCTACTCAGGCATGCTTGTCCCCACATTTACAGAGCTCATGTGTTGTATTTTCTGGTCTCTACCATTTAAAATGAAACAATGAATACATAATTGTCAAATATATGATGAAAATACACAACATGGTGCAGTTAGCACTGTCACCGCACAGCAAGAAGGTTCCTGGTTTGAACCCCTGCTGTGACCTTTCTGCCCGATGCCCCCTGAGCTTGATGAGGAAGTGATAAATAATGTCATGCTTCCTTAAGATGTATGAAGAAAAAATTCTTTCAGGAATCAGAAATAATTTCATAGGAAGCTTTTAGTTAAAGTCATTGACTATCAGGGAATTTAAATATAATGATTTAAAATTTTAATTCATAAATTCAATCATTTATTAAACCATGACTGACCACATGTTTTGAATCCCTGTTGCAGCCATTTTGTAAAACGCATTAATCATGAAAGTTTTCACTGCTGTTAATTTTCTTGATGAACCCCAATGAAGACCAGTACAATCAGTCTCATGGGTGTCACTGTGTTTTTTCTTTCACATTAAACAAATGTATCACATTTGACATAATGGTTTTAAATGCATTAAATTTAGCTACAGTCAAGAGTGACATTTTAAAGGACTTCATGAATAAACATTATTCAGTCAAGTTTCAGATTGGATTCAAATCAGATCACCATGATACACGAGTGATGAAAACACACTTCATGTGGCCTTTAATAAAAATGTAATATATATATATATTTCAGTTTTTTCTGTATTTTCATAATCTCTTTAAACATGGTTTAAATGTCAGTTAAATGTTAGGAAAAAATGTGATGTTTCTGTAGAATAACAAGATAAAATACTGTAAATTTTCACATTTTACTTATTCAGTAAACAATTTCTGGGCATACAATAATTCATTTTTAGTTAGCATTGAGTAAAATACTCAGCAGAACATGAACTCATCATAAATAAATCAATACAAGAATAAATCAAAAATATCCATTATTGTAAACAAAGAAAACTGATATTTACATTCCGTGTTACTCACCCAAAGTCACTCTAACACTGAGGTCTAACAAACATGTTGAATGCATTTCCTTCCTCCACTTGTAAAAACCAATCATATCATCGTAAAGGTAATAAATCACCTTTACTTTGTCAATTCTGTGTGTGTGTATGTGCGTATACATTGTTTGTACTTTTTTGAGCATCAAAAGTAAGTTTAAAGTATTCAAAGTTTAAATTTTAGTTCATTTTTAGTTGGTGATCGTGTCAAGTCACCCACATCACACACAACCACTATGTTGTGGGCCATGAGCATGTTAGCCAGACCCATCATGCACCTGTCAGTGAGGATCAGATAAATGCATTACTACAAGCCTGTGATTCTGAAAACCTCTAGGCCAACAAAGCGCAACTGGTCTCCACCAATTGGTGTCCACTAGTCACTGAGTAGTGAGTGGTAGGCACCAGTGGCCTTCTGAAAACAACTCTGAATAGCAGATTCCATATCCCCGACCTCTGGTGGAAGTTAAAAGACCCTGCCAGGCTCGCCCAAGTGAGTGCTGAAGTAGAAATATAAAGTCCCTTTCCAGGACCAAACCCAGAGACAGAGACCCTTAGAAGGTCAGATAGTCTGAACTGCTCTTTTGGTGCATAGGCGCAAACAACAGTCAGCTCTCTCAATGACTCATAGTCACGTAGATATGACTTCATTTTCTGGCGAGAACACCTGCCTACTAAAAGAGCTACTCAAACTCAATCACAAAATACAAAGTTTGTCATTGCCTTCCAGAATAACACACAACTCTGAATTAAAGTCCAAGGTTTTGGTAACCCCCCCTGACCTCTCTATGCAGGCTTAATCTCTCTATAATAACATCACCTGACTTCCTCCTTTGCTTCCACTCATTACTACAGCATCTAAATGGCTTTGTTACTACAACATAAACAGATAATGTTTTAGCTATCATTGGACTGTGTCTCTTTGTATGCTGGCTCTACATCAATTAGCAACAAATTCAGAGGCTGCAGGCATGAATTGTTAAAATGCTGGAATTAGAATAAGCATTTCTCATAATCCTGATCCTCAAACTATGTTAAGAGTCTTAAGTGAGGAATCAGACCGGTTAGTACTTTTCAGTAGGAACAGCCAGTTTGGGGCCTAGGTCCATGTGAAATACTAGATAGCTGTCGCTTTATAAATACAAAAATTTATCAAATTTAATTGTTGTTGTTGGACCATCCCTGGATCAGAGTGTTTGACTGTATTCCATTTTGGTGTGGTTGCACTTAGGCAGACTGTTCAATTCCTGTCATTGATGGGTGATACCAAGATCTATAGCAGCCAAGCAGCAACCTGAATTACCTACAGTATGCCTGACAAATGAGCTGTTGTCAAGTGGCAGTAAGGTAATAATTTTGTGTTTCTGAGGTTGCTCTGGACTGGAGTGACTAAGTGCATGTTGAGGCCACCTACAGCATAAGATAGAAAACATGCGTACTGTAATGTATAAAGGTACAGGCTGGGTTTGGGTCCTTTAACTGTAGTCAAATCAAATCAAATCAAATCAAATCAAATTTTATTTGTATAGCCCAAAGTCACAAAACACATTTAGCCTCAGAGGGCTTTACAATCTGTACAGGGAGTGACACCCTCTGTCCTTAGACCCTCGGTTCCAGTGAGGAAAAACTTGCCCACAAAAAACCTTTAACAGGGAAAAAATGTGGAAGAAACCTCAGGAAGAGCCACAGAGGAGGGATCCCTCTTCCAGGACGGACAGACGTGCAATGGATGTCACATGTACAGAACAATCAACACAAACATATTGTACAATTACAATGAATTACAATGAATGGTAGAGTGATTACAGTAGCAGTGGAACCTGTGATAGAGATAGAGAGACACAGATGCACAGCAGCAGTAAATCATTAACTAACTATAAACTGTAATGGAGATATGGTAGCAATAATGACAGTAATGCTATATATGGTGGACATCAGCAGCAGCCACAATCCATGAGAACCTGCTGGACGAGAAAGCACAGAAACTCTGGGGAAGAAGTTTAGTTAGTAAGTAGTAGTAGTAGTAGTGTCTTCAAACTTTATATCCTAAGCATCGCAACGTTTAGGGCTTTTTATTTAAGAATGAACAATCATGGTGCAGTTAACTCTCTGTCGGTGGTGGCAGACTTTTGTGACATACTTTTGGTACTTTGGTAGTCCGGCTGGCCTGGTGTACCTGTGGTGCCTTATATTGGATGGGATCAGAAAGAAGAAGATCCAAGGAAAATGTATTTTGAGACTTTGGGCTATACACATAAAATTTGATTGGATTTGATTTGAAAGAATACATTGTCATACATTATCAGTAGGTGTGTTAGAGGCTCTGACATGATTATTGTCTAGAAACACAGACTTATACAGCTCCACAAAAAACATCTGTTTATGCTGAAGGTACAGTACAAAGCCCCATAGAGGCTTTATTACAGGAGCAAAGGAGAAAGTCAGGTAACCATGTGGACCATGTGCAACCTAGGTAAAGTCATCTTTTAAGCACAATCTCGCCCTAAAACAGACTTACCCAGATGGGCAGTGCTAAATGCTCTCATTCTTGGCAGCAAGATTAAAGTGCGCAAATGGATTGAAATTGTTACACCCTCTATTGCACCTCTTCTCCCATTGCAGTGCATGACGAATTACTAAACCAGTGCAGGCAAGGAAATAACAGTGCTCCATAATTTGCAATCTGCGAAGAAGAAGTACTTAATGAAGCACTTAATATAGTCTTCAACAGAGTCCTCAATATAGCTCTTAATACAGAACCCCAAATGAAGTGCTTAATGAATGCTCAATGGATGATTTGAAAACATTTATTTTCAAGTATACCAAATGAAAGTGCCAGAGTTCTCCCGATTTCAGCATTTTCAAACAACGTGCTTGGTGGATCATGTACCTGTCTAAAATCTTCTTGAAATCTTCAACACCTGTCTGTGTCACTGTATGTGTTTAACCAGGCAGCAAAACCATGAAGACCTCGAGTCTGAGGAGGCAATATGATACTATGAGGATAACTACCTTCCAGTGAGGTTTCAGGACAAGCAAAAATACTTTTGCTTTCATAAATGGTCTAACAGCATGTCATATGTATGAACTAGTTTAAAAAGGCACATAGGCCGCCCTGTATCCTTTTATCACCACATGAACAGCGACTTCTATTCTTACATTTGTCTTTCAGTGTGCACTGAAAACACTACCGACAAGCTACAGACCTTTGGTCTTCTGCTTACAGGACAGGACACCCTGCAGCTATTATGTGACAATGTTACACAGAAGTCATGTTACTTCTTTCTAACAGTGTCCAATAGAAGTTGTATTATTAGATAAAGACAGGTCATCTTTATTAAATGCTATCAATAATATTATTGAATGAAAAAATACTAGAAATGATCTGACTTCAACTCAAATGCTCTGAAAACAACCTTCTAATGAAGACTGATCAATACATGATGTGGAGTGAAAGAGAGACCAAAGAGGATGAGCTGTATTGTGTATTTGTGTGTATCCGTGTGTGTGTGTGTGTGTGTGTGTTTGTAGAAGGGCAATTTGCAAGATTGAGTATTTGTCTTGTAAGAATGTGATTTAAACTGGCTTGGCTTAGGAGCAGCCTCTAGCTGAGCTCCCTCAGTCCTGAGAGACCAAGTGTGTGTCTGGTCACTGAATGGATGCTGACCTCAGTGCACACACCAACATGGCACTGACATGACGAATATACACCCGTGAGAGTTTATCAGCTTTTAATTAGCTGAGTTAGTTATCGGTCGTCATGGTAATGCTTACAGATGGTAGTGTGTACACTTCATTCATACGACTTGACAAGCAACCCATACAAACCTTGGAAGATGACATGACATGTCTTTGGAGCAGTTAAATAAAACCCATATATGCTGAGCAGTTGTGGGCTGCTTTTCCTTCACACTGCAGTCCAACTCATGCTGTGGGTATATGAAGTGAGACCATAAATGGATTTCATGATTGATGATGATTAATGTTCAAACTATGAAATTGGTCAGATCTTTTTGTCACTCTGCATCTTATATTTTGATGGATTTGATTGGTACTGATTACGCAGGTCTGATTAAAGTCAATAAAATGACTTAGTTTTAGTCATCACATCATCTTATTTCAAGTTTCTTCTTCTTGAGTCTTTTGTTTTGCTTGATGGTGAGGAAAGTTCATCTTTTCTGCTTGCCACATTCCATTGATAACTTCACATGGTTTACATCCTGTTCAGTGATGTAATTAACAGAGCTACAGTCTCATAACTCTCATCAGTGTGTGTGTGTGTGTGTGTGTGTGTGTGTGTGTGTGTGTATGTGCGTCAAGGTCTATTTTCATCCATCACCACATTTGTGGTCAGATCAAACTGTCTGTCACCATGGAAACACCTGGGAGGAGACACAAAGGTGAAAAGACAGGAGGGAGATTGGGTGATGAAAAGAGTGGAAGGAAATGAAAGAAGAAAAACACAAGACAAAAGTGTGACAGAACTGAGCTCTGTTAACAGACGAGCTGTGTGCTGGTGGAACCATTTGAAATTTCACATGAACAGGATAAACCAGCAGGACAAAACCTAAACTGTTGTCATGCTCAACATGGCAAGTTTATCACATCAGTATATCATATTATGTGCATTCCTCCAAAGAGAACAGAAGTTTTCACAATAGCACACAAATAGTCTTCATGTTGTGTGATTACTTACTTTCAGACTGAATCATTCTGCAGCAAACCACTGATGTCCTGAGAGCATTTGTGATTTCAGAAAGTGCCCAGAAAAAAACAGATTTGATTCAGTTTTATTGCACAGAAGTATGAGAAGTACCAAAAGCAGTAGAGCACAGAGTAATGTAGAAATGTATAGGGTCAATAAATAAAGAAACAGTAAGGGGTAGTTTAGAACACGTATGAACATGTTCAATAGTTACAAGGCACAATATGTAGTGCACAAAATATGCAAGTAGAATGATGCACAACAGACATCTGTATGTTGTATACACTATAGATCAGATATACAGATACAGATAGATACAGTATGGACAGTAGTATATATGTATGGGCATGTGAAAGCATATACACATACTGTAGTATAGTGAAACTAAGTGCACGTACAGCCATGAGTAAGTAAGGACCAGCAGTACACGTTTGGTTTGAAAATGAAAAAAGAAGTGAGTCCATCAGACCTGTGGAGCTAAGCCACATTAGCCGCTACTAGAATAACACACTTCAGTCTTCTATTGAAGTGTTCACAGTTAGGTTGTGTTTAGGATAATTCAGGGACCAAGGAAGATGATTGTGTGGGGTCAGTACAGTATCTCTGCTGCTGCATCATAAGTCAGTGTGAATGGAGCCCAAACAAGCAACCTGTAATGCCACCCACCTGTCAATCAAAGCACCCATGCTGTTAATTCTGCATAATATTAATCTAATTTGAACAGGTGAGTTCTATAAAAATTCACCCTCAGCACAGTTACAATTGGACACTTGACGAACTGCAGTCTTGGCACTTCTGTGCTGGCTTCAAAGCCACAGAGGTTGCCGCTTAGGAGTTTGAGGTGAAAGTTGACAACTCATGATTGTTGTTGAACTCATGTTAATGTTCACAACTGAAGTGATTGGAACTGTAGATGTACTTTATAAAGGTACTTGCCTTTTTAAATATAGTTGTACAATGTGATTTCCACTCTTGTGCTACACTGGCTGAACATCTTATTGATCTGTGTTCTAGTTGTACAGCCTGTTGCTTTAAGACTTTTGGACTCCTCCATGACCTGCAGCCACCCTCTATTTACTTGAAGTATAACTTAAACCTGCAGGGATTAGAATGACCTCCTGTACAAGGGGGGAAAACAACAAGAAAACTGCTTAACATTTCTGACCTGCTAATAAGGGTTAGGGGACAGTTTGGAATTCGTTGTGGATGAAGGAGTCTCAAAACACACTCAGACAGTATTCAGACTGCCTGGAATTTTCTCTGTTTGGGAATTTTCTCTATTTCAGGAATCTTACCAGACAGGTTCATAATTGGTAACAGGATGTAATTGTGCTCTGTAAATATTATCCATCTTTAAAATGATACACAACAGCCTAAGAGGTGAACACAGTAGACCTGTAAACATCACTGTGTTAGCATTGCCACTGTAAGTTTGTTAGCATGTTGTCTTATGTCCACATATTGTGGGTTGAATTCAATGTATAGCACCTGAAGAACATTATTGTAAAGTATGTGGTGCTAACTGTAAAGCTGACTACATAACACATTAGCCTCCATAAGTCCCCATGTTCAAATGTCCAACTTTACAGCAGAAATAAACATGTTTACAGCCTGGTACAAAAAACAGTTTTGGTCTCTATAGCTAATTTCCCCATTCATGACAACTGTACTGAGGGTGAATTTATATACAACTCACCTGTTCACATTCTATTAAGACTTAAAGTTATGCAGAATTAACAGCGTGACTGCTTTGATTGACATATCAGTGCCATTAGAGATGGCTTGTTTGATCACTAAGTCTGTCTCAAATCTGCCAATGATCCATGTCTTTGTCAATTTTTAGATTAGCAGGGAGGCAGGACTGCAAACATGGCAGTGGCCAGAGCCAGAGATTATGAGCATCAAAACAGCTCTTCAGAACATTGCAGGTGACGTCACGCATATGTACAATACTTTCTTGTTATGCAAATGCTGAGCCAAGATTACACTTTTTTGAGAAAAGCTACTTAAAATCAAGGCGAAAGCTCTGATTTGCTGAGCAAGAGTTACCCCCAGAAACAATAGTTTGGCAAACAGCCTTCAATATGGGTTTCATTTCACTAAAATGTAGTCTGGGTGCAGGCACAGGCCGACCTGTACACTGCATTATTCGTGGATGAGTGAGTATTGTGACAAAACAACATTAGGTGGAATTAAATCAGTCATGCACACTTTGTGTTGTGTCACAACTCAAACTTTTACCTGACCAATCCTATGTTCAAAGACGGGAGATCAAAAATAACTTTTTCTGTCTTTTAGATGACTGGTTAATACTAAGTTCAAAACAATGCTCAGATGATCTGCATGACCACTGTTCTGATTGGTAGAGGAATTTCAGGTTCCCTGATCACTCCCCCATCCATTTCTATAGTGGGAACAACAGAAGGCTCCAACCCTGGGCTGGCAAAAGAGGATTTTATGGGAAATGTTTATGGGAATTAGTCACAATTCGAGCCACTAATGAGATTTCTTTTTATTTCCTAATCTTTCCTCAAACCACCATTCAGAGGATCAGGGCAGCACAAATAGCTTGAACCTCGTCACCTTTCACATTCACATCAACGACAGAGATCCAACTGACCAGTCTGCTCAGTAATCAATTAAATAAACACAAACCAAAACCAACAGTGCCTTAAGTAAAAGGGACCTTAATAAAAAAGCTTTAATGTGTCCTAGCTGTTAAAGTCAGTCTTTAACTGATAACATTAATACTGTCTGTATTCTGTGTTCAGTACTGCAGATAATCAGTGTCTCCCTTAAGGTAAGGACTATAGGTTTCTTAAGAGCTTCTGTAGCCAGCCTCAAGTGACATTTGAGGAACTGGAGTTTTTGGCACTTCCACACTGGCCTCACTTCACAGCCACAGAGGTTGCTGCTTAGTAAGAAGCTGATGAAGTTTTATTAGCAGCTATCTCACACATTGCAGTCAGTTTCTTGATAAATGACGGAAACTTTAAAGGTCCTGGCCTCACAGTGCGTGAGGTGTTGAGTTCTAGGACAATTAAACAAAATACAGGCGATTCCTGGATGGACTGGTGTCTAACAAGATACAACTTGTCAGAATTTTTTACTTTTGTTCACTTTTTATGCGGCTAGGCTAGTGGTTATTCTAAAACAGGCTAAGCACATCTGTCTGTATGAAATGGATACAGATACAAATGACCATAATAGTAATTCTGGGCAAGACCAAGTACAATATTCCTTTAATTTGTGCTATAGTATATCCAATAATATTTATATTATCCAATATTGTTGTACAATTCACAGTTCTGTTTATGGGGCACCACATGCTAACATTTAGTACAAAATGACAGAAAGATTCAGAAGTCTTTGGTCAAAAGAGAATATAGTAACATTCCATAGACTTCCATCTCCAGATATTTCACATCACTGGTTTATTACTTGAACATGGAGTTTTCTTTCTCTCTTTACATGTTGTTTATTGTCCAATATGTTATATTGGTGTTTGTCTATTAGGATACTGCTGATGCCACCCAGCTGTACCTAAAACAAACAACTGACTCTGGTTGTGTAGGCATTAAAGTAAAGTGAAGTAAATGATGTCATTCTGCAGTTTTTAATTCAATCACTGACCTTTATGTTGAGTTGACAGCATTATTTAACTGTTTTATTTAACAGCCTTCATCGCTGCTGGAAGGAAAGCGTAATGGCAGTTCTTAGATATCACAGAGGAGCCCATCTTTCTGTGCCAGAGATCCTCAGGCCGATAGAAATGCCCTGTCATTAAAAACCTGCTGCAATGCAAAATGATGTGGTTCTGACAGACAGTTGCAGCAGGGTGTTAAAATCTAACCCTGAGGTTCTGAAACTCTGTCATGGACAAATCAGAGCAGAGCTGAATTTGGATTATGATTTTAAAAGAGTTCAAATTTAGCATGCAGTATAACGCTCTTCAGATTCTTCTTTAAAAAATGGCTGCCTAAATGTGGTTGGCAGTGGAAGGTGTTATGCTTGTATCGGCAAATAGAGCCAGGAGCCTCTAACCTGCAGCACAGACGAGGAGTGGGCTACAGAGTTCCTTGTATTTATAACTTCACACCCCCAGACTGTTTTCATTTTGAATCTTGTAGAAATGAAGCTGACTCAAGTGACATCACTTGAGGACTTTTATCAAGGGGCGATCCCCAGCTCCCGGGTTTACAATCTTATCGATGGCCGAAACACAAAACCTCCTATCTGCAAAAGGAAAAAAAAATGCACATCTGTCTTTGTGAGACACTAATAGTTCTAGTTCGTGTTTGTTAACATAAGAATGTAGTAATACAGTCCAAAAACAGTGTGTGTGGTATTGGATACACTTGACAAAAAGCATTCTGCAAGAAAATAAGTTTTTTGTCTAGTTTTCTCAAAAAAGTAAATTTTGCAGATAGGAGGTTTTGTGTTTCAGCCATCGATGTGGAAGCTGATTGTATGAGGTAGAGCCTGATCCACCGTGGAGAGTGGAAAGAGACAAAAAGTTGAACTTAAGTTCAAGTGTTTGTTGCTCACATCAGACATCAGAGAATCACCATCAGTAACCAGGGCAGTTGTACTCCCCATCACCTGGAGACACATACTGATAACTGATAAACCAGTGCTGGCACCCTTTATACAACAAAACATGAAACACATTGAATGATCTACAGGAATGACACCATATCATCTGAGTTGTTGAGGCTCGGGCATGGTAAAGAAGACTGACGTGATTAATCAGGATTAAGTAAAGACACTTTTACAACCAACCATCTTCACATGCTTATCACTCGCTTGTATCAGGGGACATTTTTCATCAATAATCACTTATCAACATTCTGCACAGCAGCTAACATATAATTAAGATAATCACTAAAGCCAGCCATTGAAAACTAAACAATATAAAAAAGAATAGCAGTGTGTGAGCAGTGGCTATAGAAGTTCCACTAAATCAAATATATGGCTTTAGAATTAGCAGCCATTTTTCTTTTTTATGGATGGCAATAATGAGTCGGCGTTAGGGCGTCCCAAGGACACCTGCACAACTGTTTTTGTTCCATCTATCACTCATTTCAAGTACCTCCTAACAGCCACCCTATAAACTCAGAAGAAACCCTGTCCCCAGTGCTGGCTGGTCATTAACTGGCGTGAGACAGAGCGTCAGCACTCATCCTGCTCCCCTGTCTGTAACCTCACATCATTACCTCATTTAAACAATAAAACCAGCTGCTCATAAAGCTGACATTCATTAAACATTGCTGACTCTCTCTGCTCGCTGGTAGACACAAAGAAGTCCACCATGAAATTATAATATGCCATTATTCACCCTTATGTATGATCAAAGATGTTTTGTTATGTCATTGGTTCATTTTATTGAGAGCAATTGAAGAGTTTGAGTTTAGCTGTTTTAGCTGCTTTCAATCCACGTGTTTCTATGTTTCCGCCAGTGCCCCAATAAAATATCTGTTTATGTTGAAAAGTCCTCTAGAGGCAAAGGAGGAAGTTATTAAATAGTGACACTGACTGCCTCCTCACTTGTCCCACTCACTTTTCTTCACATCTTAGCTCCTCGCAGCAAAGATGCAAGAGAGATATACAAGGAAGAGATGCAAAGAACAAGGGAGCAAGAAATCTTACTGTTCCTGTCCACTGAGTTGATGTGTTCTGTGAAAGCTTGGATCTCCTGGGACCTGATCTCAGCCAGTGGCCAGTTCAGAGCTCTGGTCTCCAGACATTCTATTAGAGGTTGGCCACAATAGGTGATACTGGTGAGCCCATGGCACAGCTGTGCTTCTGTCTGTAGAATCCACCATTATTTTATGAAGTAAGTGGTGTTGAGATAGAGGTCCAGCAAACCACAAATCTGGTCTGGGTGGAGGTTGGTTCTGGAGTGTAAAGTGCTGTCCTGTGGTAATCTTTACAGTTTCTACTGGCTCAATGGTGGGAATGCAACAGTGAGGTCACATTATAAGACACAATAGTTTCATCAAGTCCATGGAACTATGGATGTGGTGAGGAGTCTTGCCAACCAGTGGAGCCAGGATGGTAGCTGCAAGTTTGGCAATGTTGTATGTTAGTTAATGTTGAGTTAATGCTGCTGATGGTGGGCCCAAACGGTGTTCCCTCTTTGTAAACCGTGGAAAGTCCAGTTTTTGCAGTAACTGTCTTCTTTTATTTCTTTTTCACTGCTCTTTTCTCTTACTGTGTTTATTGTGATGGTATAAAAAGAAGATACAACTGATGATCTCAAACTGATGATTGTGGAAAAACATTTCCTCCAAAATATCTGTGCTTTAAGACAGCTCTAACAATGTGACTTAATGTACAGAATCTGTGAGGTAATATACTGGGTTTTTCTTGAATTCTCAGTCCCACTGGGAGTTTAGTATGACATCACTGGTTGGCAGTGGTGACTGGTCTTACCTAAGCTGCCCTTCTGTCTGACTTCACTGCCAGACATGCACCATACACACAATGCTGCTTAATTGATGGCATCACTTAAAAGCTTTAGTCCACTGAAGTTGGCATCTAGTTTAATATCCTAAGTGCCCTGGCCCGTCTCACAGTCCCAGAGGTTCCATACCCAGACATTCAGTCAATACAAGCTGATGGACGTCTCTCTGTTCCCCTCAATGTCCAAATACAAGACTTCTTCTATCTGTCTGAGCAAGCTGACAATCACTTTATGATAATGAGACAGGACTAACCATTGGTTCCAAACCTGGAACACCTGAACTGAATGCTTTTGTGTGGAACAATGGCTGGACAGGGCCAGAAACTAAGTCTCAGTCTTTGCCACTCAGACATTATAAAATGTCAATCACATTTTATTTTAAGTGTATATGCATATAGGTAGTTCCTCCACACTATCCACGGGAGCACATTAGTGAAACCCTCATCCTTTTTCATTGTTGTAGCTTTTTGCTTTTATTTATTTATATTTAATACTATACAAATAAAATCTGTTATTGTTATTATTGAACCACTTGATGCAAATCTCATGATCAAGTCCTGGACTTAAACGGTGATAACTTTTGTTATGTTAATTTATGTTATGTCATGTTTATTTGTTTAACAGATTTTATTTTTAACAGATTCAATATATAATTCATCAGTGGGATTGAGGAACACAAAGTAAGGTGAGAGTCAGTGAAACGCCACACCACGTCAAGAGCTCATCAAGTGATGAAAATAGGAACTCACTGTTTGTAGATGTAGCTGGCTGTGAGCTGGCAACTTGTCCCAGGTGTACTGTGCCTCTCGCCCAAAACCAGCTGGGACCCTGATATGGATAAGTGGTGATGGATGGATGGACGGACGGACGGAACAGAATATAGGAAACTGCACATAAAGTTACAGTTTTTAGAACAGAAGTGAGAGTGAGATATTCTGGTAGCTGAGTCTGAGAACACACTGCTTGAATTTTAAAAGACATAGCCAAATAAAAACAGTTTAGTCCACATTTACTCCTGTAAATGTGTGAAGAGATTTGAAAATTGTTACTATCGCATGCATGTTCCTAATGCATGTGAAGACTTCAACAGACAGTCCAAGTTAAGTGAAACCTTTTCTTTTCCTACATATTATAAATCTGTCCATCTTTTACTTTATGCTATTTTGCTTAAGAATAAATCTCGCTAACCTCAACCTTGCTAGTGTTTCTAGCATCAGAACAATCTTTGTTCAAGAAGGGACAAGTTGAACAAATGTCAGTAATGATATTACTCATATCTGTTTTTGATTAATCAAAATGTCTGCTTAAACTTCAAACATCAGTTTGACTCCTGTGTCATTTGTATCAGCACTGTTCACACACAAGAGTTTTGTCAGATTATGTGTTCAAGAGCAACTACTACATATATTATTATATTCTGATGCTGCTATTTTTTCTTCTTTTATGTGCTTCTTAAACTAACCACTTCCCATGTACTTGTACAGAGCATGACTCTAAGTGACTCTGTCTCGGTTCCGGTTTGATAGCTCTGACCCCGTTCATCCCTCTCAGCGCTCCTCTCTGTCACATGTGATCTGACGATCTGGTACAGACCTCCAAGCTGACTCTCTCTTCTTATGTAATTCATTCAAGGCTGACAATTAGCTATAAAAAGCATCCATCTATCTGCGCTCTCACTAAAAATGTCCGGTCTGGATTCATCTAGCACACTTTCTCTGAATTTAACTGAATGAGGTGAAGCAGGCGCAAAGACAAAAAGTTTTCATTTGTACATCATTTACATATATCATACAGCTCATACAGACATGACAGTACAGTCAACATGTTCAGTCAATATGAATAATTCACTACGAAGTGTTGTTGTTTGACAAACCAGACTTAAAGCTTTAGGCATTGGAGCTCCTGAATTAGTACTTAATGAGTACACCGAGTAGAGCATTCACACCTGAGCAGGTTTATTGAGTCAACAGTGCCACTTTACTGCGCTTTAACTAGAGACCATATAGGTACTGAACAGTGAGTATAAATAGATCCTACATGTTGTCAAAAAATTATTATTAATTATTATCATTATGTAAAAAAATACATGATGTACACAATTAGCATCACGCTAACCCTTAATAACTTAACCTTAAAATCTGTATAAAGACAACTCTGAGATTTCTTTCAAAATACATTAAATATGTTGGAAAGGAGTTCTGAAAAGGATATATTACTGAAATGTGGAGTCAGAGGTTGAAACAGTTTTTCATCAGTTTTCAGCCCAGCATTCTGTGGGCGGTCCTTAAAGTGTGGCTCGATGACACACCGAGGCCACCCTGAGCAGAGAGATGAATTCATCTCATCAGAGTGCTTCAAAGTTAGTCATGTCATTTTCTGAACTCATCTGACACGTTTCAGTCGCTTCAAAATGGCTGCTTGACTGCTCCCACGAGTGGGCGTGGCTTCAGCACATTCAGTGTACACGCCCCCACAGTCCTGGAGCTGAGGATTCATTTTTACCTGATTCTGACACTTAATTTCATAAACTTGTTGATATTTTTAATCATTCAAATTTGACTTGGTGGTTAATAATACTTTCTTTCTTGGTCTGACAAACTTAGAACACGCATCTATTCTTACTTTACATGGACTTTAAAAACTGCACTGATTTACTTGACTTTATGTCACTGAAAATCATTGATTGTTTCATAAAACACAATTTTGATGGAAAATATGCAAACCTCAGCATCAGGTACAAATGCAGAAGCTCAGGCCTTTTTACCATTTCAGTTTTCATTGTAGTTTAGCATATTTCCAATATAATATATTTCCAATATATTTCTGAGACAGTTGCCTGCCATCCCTGGATGATAGTGCAGCCTCCGTGCAGACTACTTCACAGTGATGCTGACAGAGAGTGAAGCAGAACAGGTTAAGCTTCAGTCTGGCTTGGTGCTGCTGAGTGAGGCTGCAGGATGGAGCTGGGTGGAGTACTTCAGAGGGACATCCAGACCCACCACAGGACCCACCACACTGAGCCACGACAACACGTAGTTCACCGGTCTGGCCAGACACACACATACACAGTGGGCACTATGGACAGATCCAACTTAAAACTACTGTTACATGGTTACATGGAACATTTTCAGTGAATTGGAGGGAAAAAATCCAGCAGGACACAAGAAACAGCTTCATGTATAACAGACCTTCCACCGTGTTTCCGGATAAGAGATCGTACCTGTTTTGGTCCTGAGCTGCCTGCAGCACAGGCCTCATGAACTCCTCTGTCCTGCAGGGATGGAGCATGAAGAAAGGCTGACCCAGCAGGGGATGCTCCTGACACACACACACACACACACACACACACACACACACAGAAGACCTCAGTAGAGCTGAAGGATGTAGTTATAAAGATGAGGTTAATGCTGATTGGCTGCATCGTTCCTGGTTTTACCTGCAGAGTGATTGTATTCAAAGGACTCTTCTGAAGTCGGAGCCTGAAGTTCGGATGAACAGAGCTCCACACGTCTTCTAATGACAGGCTCTTCCCCTCTGACACAGGAAGAAAAAGACGTGATTCTAGCTGTGCGGTCATGTAGTAATCAGAGTTCAGAGTTGCTAGTCCTGTCACGTCCAAGTGTCCTTCAGCAATATATGAATATATACTGAACCCCAAGTTGCTTGTCAGTGAATGAACGTATGCCACTATGAGTGCTATGGACTGCAACCACGCAGTACCACGCCTGCCATCAGTTATTAATAACTTAGATCATTTGTGTTGATTATACAAAGGCAGATTGTCATGAACATGCCAAATGTTTACTTATTTCTTGTAGTAATATGAAACAAATTCCTTTTAGAATTACCTAGCTGAACTCTGTTTATTTATTAGCTTATGTGTTATCGTTCACCTGCTGTCAGCACCACACAAAAGCATAGATTTCATTTCATATGGTCCCTTGCTTGGCAGCAGTTAAGCAGTCAAAAGTCATGAAGTTGAATCATAACTCACAAACCCTCACCATCTACTTCAAACCACACCATCTGAAAGTATTCAATAGATCATATGCTCTATGTCCAGTGAGAAATACATGCTTAGAGAAGCTGTGTGTGTGTGTGTGTGTGTGTGTGTGTGTGTGTATCTGTGCAGTGATGGTCTTACATGTAACTAACCCAGAGTGGAGGCTCTGAAATAGAGCACAGGAGTACCATAGCTGCAAGAGTACACGATGTGATACTCGCACTGAAGCACCTGGCTGCTGCCTTCAGACACTGTACAGGTACCCTCATCTTCATCTTCATCATCATCTATGTCACCTTCAATACTGTCACCATCAACTGGGGCAGCAAGACCAGACTGTGGAGGAAGAGAGGTGATGTTCAGTAAAGGCACGAAAGAAAAATAAAGCACGTGACAGAAGATGAATGTTTCACCTGATCCAGCCCCGTGTGACAGGAAGTGTGTGAATCTGACTCTGAACTTGATCCTTCAAGGTCCCACACGGGCCTCGAGTCAATGACAACTGACCTGAGAGCAGTCTTCCTCAGGTAGCCCTCCTCTGAACCCTGAACCCAGACCACACACTACCATTAGCAACATTCATGGACCACAGCAGGCTTCCAGGCTCTGACTCCACTCATGACAGTGAGAGCACAGACAGTACAGGCAGCACACAGTACAGACAGCACACCGTACAGACAGCACAGACAGCACAGACAGTACAGACAGTACAGACAGCACAGACAGTACAGACAGCACAGACAGTACAGACAGCACAGACAGTACAGGCAGCACACAGTACAGACAGCACACCGTACAGACAGCACAGACAGTACAGACAGTACAGACAGTACAGACAGCACAGACAGCACAGACAGCACAGACAGTACAGGCAGCACACAGTACAGACAGCACACCGTACAGACAGCACAGACAGTACAGACAGTACAGACAGTACAGACAGCACAGACAGTACAGACAGCACAGACAGTACAGGCAGCACACAGTACAGACAGCACAGACAGTACAGACAGTACAGACAGCACAGACAGTACAGACAGCACAGACAGTACAGGCAGCACACAGTACAGACAGCACACCGTACAGACAGCACAGACAGCACAGACAGTACAGACAGCACAGGCAGCACACAGTACAGACAGCACAGTACACAGACCTCCTCACCTGGACTGCTTCCCAGCTCCAGCCATCTTTCAGCTGCTCTGACTGCTGCAGGAGGAGCCGACAGCAGTGCCGGAAGTTCTGCTCATCCAGGACACTGGAGCTCATCTCTGCAGGGGAACCTGGTGGGACTGAAAGAGTTCATGTGGCTAGTGAAAAATAAATCCAATGTTTACTTCAGTGACTCTGTGGACAAAGAATCATAATTATAACCTCAGGACCTGCTGCTTGTCTCCTGAACGTGGCTAAACCCACGTGACACATACAGCACCTGTCTGTTCTGAACCGTCTCTGCACACACTCTCCTTCCCTCTGCCTGCAGATACTACACACTGTTTGCTGTATAAACACACTGCTCGGTCGTCTGCTGTTTCTCCACTTCATTACGTGAGCTTAGTTCACTTCCTATGACGTCACATACGTGCACACAGGTGTTTTTGTCTGCCAGCTGTCACATTTAACCCTTTAAGTTTTCGGTCACACCTGAAATAAATCGTCACGTGTTACAAAGCTCGCATAACAAACTTACAGCGTCTTCACTAAAGTGTCTGCCGGATAAATGTTACACCATGACGCAGTTTGATGATTAAATATTCGAACTGAATCCATTCACTCTCTCTCTCTCTCTCTCTCTCTCTCTCTCTCTCTCTCTGGTATTTACTTACTGCTCGAAGCTTGGAGGCACAGTTTCTCTTCCGGGTCGCGCGATCACGTGACTGCTGTCCTTGTTTAAAGCTATCGTGATATTATACTATTATTAATATTTGATCTGTAAAACAGCCCGTTCATACCGACCGTCTGACTAAAATGTCTCATCTTATGACGTGGCTTTTATTCGAATGTCGTTGGCGTTCTTCATTTCATCTTTTAAACTGGCAGTAAATGGTGCTGTTTGTCTTTTCGACCGCTAGATGGCAGCAAATATAACAGAACCGCTGCAGCATGAAGCAGTCAACGCGCAGCAGAACAAACGGTACAGCACCACTGTCAGTGTGTGTGTGTGTGTGTGTGTGTGTGTGTGTGTGTGTGTGAGGCCAGAGAAAACAGACTTTAGGAAGGACAATGCAAAAACACTTAATGGGCCATGAAAACCTGGTTGCCGTCACCACTTTGAGAAGCAGCTAAGGCAAACAGAACCTGATCTTAAAAGTGTGTTGCCTAATGGAATGTGAGAAGAGCTGCATATATTTCTGTGCTGCAGAGGGAAGATGAAACACTGAAACACTTGTTCGGTAAGGTGGGGGAAGAGACAAATGGAAGTTGTGCTGTGCACCACTGATGATGTATACAGACGTCTTGTAATCCCTGCAAGCTGCAGACCACTGACCATGCACCTAGCACACACACTCCCATGGGCCAGACACCTTGACCGCAACAAGACATACATGCACATCAGTTCATGTTTCTATTGGTCCTCCATGTACACAGGCATCCAAAAATATTGCACTACATGCCCCACATATCAGAAAATAAGACAGAGCTTGCAACCACTTGCAGTCATCTCCACTTCATTTTGCCGGATTGCATGGACATTGTAGGTCCCATGGTGAAAAGCAGTGGGGGTCACCAGTATGTCCTGGTTGTATGTGACTATGCCACACGTTTCCCTAGGCCTTCCCCTGGAGACCATCACTTCTCCCACGGTACTGTATTTGTTGGTGCAATTGTTCTCCAGAGAGGACACCAGGTGAGACCATGATGGACCAGGGGACCAACTCCACTTCTCGGTTCACACACCTTTTCCAGTAGCAACTGGTCAAAACAGTCATCAAGACCACGTTATACCACACAGACGGATGGCCTTGTTGAAAGATTCAACCAGACGATTAAGAAAATGCTAAAACAAACAAACAAAAAAAGGTGGATGACACTGGTAAGGACTGGAACCACTGGTTACCATTTCTGCTCTTTGCCTACTGGGAGGTTCCCCAGGTGACTGGTAACTGATTTCTCCCCATTTGAACTGTTATATGGCCGGGAGATACAGGGACCATTGGACCAGAGGGGTGGTGCAGTTTGTGCTGGAGAGCTACCAGTAGGAGACCATGATCAACCTGCAGGAGGCCAAGAAAAGCCAGAAGGCTTTTCAGCCAACACACCTGACACCATGAGCTCCAGCCTGGCCTGCTCCCTTCCTCCAACTGCAAGATTTTGTCAAAATGACAAGTGCTATCCAGGCTCCAGAAAAAGTGAAGACAGAACCGGGAGCCCTAACTGTGCCTGCCGCTCTGGTGCTAGAACATCTTGAACCGCAGCAAGCTTCACAGCTCATTCAGATCTTGCCTCTTTTTGACAGTCATTACCTTCTGGTGATGTACGCTGCCATTTGAATTTTCTTCAGTCCTGAATGATGTTAAGTTTAGTTGTGTGCTAGAAATGAAGTGGACTAAATCCTACTCACTGGCTTCTTTTAGGCAATACAAGTGAAAGTAGTTTCTTATTTTATTTAAAAAAAATGATTCTAAGATATGGCAGCTGTCATACTCTTTGGAAATAAAGGGAAATTAAATGTGCCATTATGCCGTGACTGCCACTTGTGGTCACAATGGCTGCCGATCAGCAGAAGTTACACAGTCTCACTTAAAGAGATGAAAACACATCTTTGGCAAGAGATGGCAAAAGAAGCCATTTATTGAAATAATCAAAAAGAAAAAACTAAACATGAACATGTTTTTTTTTTGTTTTTCAATCAAGCAAAATATAACAGTTTCCACGTCGAAAAACAGTCAACACTAAGTCTCTGAAACAATCCTGCCCACTTTGATCAGGCAGTTCTGTACCGAGGGCAGAGAACGAAACAGCAGTTTTTTGTTCAGAATCTTTTGTAACACATAAACCTCCAGACAGAGAGAAACTGAAATCCAACACATTGCTTTTTTTTTTTAAATCAAATATAGGCCTATACATTTTTCTTACAGCATTTACACATAGAAGAAATAAAAAGAAAACAAAGCAATTACCACAGAAGAACTCTATCTGTCAATTCAAAGATTAAAACAAACAGAAAAACACACCATGTAGACAGAAGTGAAACTGAAGCATGATGATGCTGCCTTAACAGTACAATATTGTCTTTGTTAATGCTGACAGTAAGAAGCAATGGGGTTTCCTGGGTTCCAAAGGGGAGATCACTGGGAAGACAACATGGGAATGATGGATCAGGGATTGGACAGGAACATGCTAAGCACAGCCCTGAGCACAGAGCAAGGAGATGGGCGAGGGTCTTTCCCCCAACTGGGTTCACTTCACTTCCACTAGTCAAATTTAGGAAGATGGAAAGCATCAAAACATGAAATCATGCACGTTTGCTCTCATTTAAGCTAGCCAGCTTCATGAGCAGGTCAGTGATCATGGTGTTTTCAATACATGTCAAGGCCCGATGGAAACCATCCTGAGACTTTTTCAAAAGTGGAATAATAACTGAATGTGAATCTCATGAGTGTTCCAATAGGAAATGTTTTTATAGGAGATCTTTGGATACCTTCATATCCATCTTCATACACTGATCACTTATTATTCCTCCTGTCAGTATTGGCAATGAGATGACAACAATGACACTGAAATAGAATCCGCAGTCCTCTCCAAGTTAAAGGGAAGCTTTGGTGACTTGGTGATTAGAGCAGGTAACAGAATCTGATTGGTCATGAAATACAGTCTAACATCAGCTCAAGAAACTCAGATCAAACCCAGATCGACCCAGGTGTCTAAACATTACCAAATATAAATGTGAAGAAAATCCATATTTGAGCTGCATTCCCTGCAGTGCATAAAATTCTATGTAGTTGTGCCTTTCCAATGACGTGCACCTGAAATGTTCTGGTTTGTAAAACACAGTGGAAAACGAGGTAGAGCCTGGAACCTAGACCTGACTGGTTCTTAAAGGTTCATGTGATGCGAAGCTCCGGGTTACAGGTCAGTAACTTCCCATAGTGGAAAAGAAAAAGGCCTGATAATAACGGGATAACGGTGCACACTTTCAGTCTCTCCTCAAAGGCATTCAGTGGTTGTGCAGATAAAGTCATGAAGTAGTCATGTGATGAATGAAACTAGAGTTTAAAGAGAAGTTCTAAGCCTTCCTGCTTTCAGAAGTCCAAACAACTGACCAATCACTGTGGCTTGACTGTTGGATTGTCTGTTATGGGGGAGTTAAAAAAAAAAATGTTTCTCAGTTCAACTGTTTGAATTGGTGCAGACACTGCTATAGGACTGAACGAGGACTTTGTTTGAAGCATACTGAGGTCTTAACTAACCTATCCTCTAATCTCTCTTTAAAGAGGTCTAGTGTTGCAGGCCCACAATGACATTTCAAAGAGTTTGATTGGTGAGTTGTGACTTGCATCAAACTAATACAGTTTCAGGCTAAATGGAAACAATAAGCCTACATTTACAGTCTCTGGAAACATTTTGACCAAGATTTGGCTCATCAATCTGTCCTAATTAAAGAAACTACAGTTGCCTCATGTTGATGCTTCCATACTGCCAATATCACCAAAGTTGCATTTTGTCTGATTCAGCATATTGTGCAAGGAAATGAACCAAGTCTAGAAGGGCTGTTGCTGTTGTTGGACATGCTGAAGCAGACCTGCAGCACAAATCTAAAGTCGAGGTGAAGGGAAGGGTTGCAGGGCAGACAGACACTGACAGTTGGTTGACACTGACTGAGGCGCTGCATTCACACCGATATGGCTTCAGGCCTTGAGACATGTCAGCAGTATGCAGACATGTAGACAGATGACAAGGATAAGGGTGGAGGTGAGCTCGGTAATGAATCCCCCTTCATTATCAGATAACACACAAGGGTAAAGCAACGACTTCCTCCCTGTGGCTGGTTTCGAGGACAGACAGGGCAGTGGAGAGAGAAAGCAGAGATGAGGGCATTAACAAGGTGTTCATCATTTGCACAGCCTAAATCTTCTGTGTGTGGTTGTAGGGTGCGATCTATAGAACAAGCAACTCCAAACACCCTAAATGTTAAGTGGCATTTGGAGAGAACACTGACACACAATGACCACAATCTCCCTCCCGCCTTCCTACATACTGTTCTCCTATATGTGCTGTGATAGTGAAGACAGCTTCATTAGTATTGCTTTCAGTGTAGGTTTATAGTGCCTGGTGGTCTACATAATCACAGAATTTTACTAACATTGATTTTAAAGGAGAGTTTTGGTGTCCTGTAATGTTTCCGTTGGAAGATTCTTGAGGCATTGTACGTTTGAATCCCAGATTTCCAGAGATTGAAGGCCACTTTTATGCTTGTCAAACTCGCGAGTTGTGACGTACTTGGGGATTTTCTGGCTCTTTAGCTTAGGAAGTGTCCCACAGATTTGTGTGTGGACTGTGAGGATTTCACTGAATAACAAGTGAAATGGTATTGTGTGTTTTTGTTTGTTTAAGTTCCTTCATTAAAAAAGCTGTAGTTTAGGTAATTTGGTTCATATGAAATCATGTTGACTGACTGCATGGACCGAGGAAAATACAATTTCAATTGACATCAGTTCACGCTGCATTTAACTGAACATGGTGCATGTATTTATTTAATAACATGCACCATTAGTTGAGACTGCAACAGGACCTTAATGTTATGATATTCCTGTTATGAACAGGAAGAGACACATATCCACAAACATTTAGATATTCCAATAATTTGAATCATTTGTCACAGCCACCTTGGCCCACATTCCCTACCATTTTCTGTATGGTAGCTTCTATTGTGTCTTGGCTCACAGAAGCGTCCTCCTTCCCGTGTTCAATGGGATCATATCTTCTGATATGAGCTGGCTGATCTCTGCTCTGCTAGCATCACAACAACATTTGCCAACAATGCTAATGTTGCAAACGAGGTGATGAGAGTTTACCATTTTCTACTTGTGCTTAATGTCAATTACTGAAATGTTATAGTTTAATGTTTCACTGGACGCCATTCAGTAATGTTGTGAAGCCCTTAAATGCTACAGATGGCTGTACATGCAGAGCCAGATACGAGTATTTGATACATTCAACAAAATATGTGTGTCCTATTGAATGAATCGAGTAAGAAAATAGAGTTTGAGTTGAGAGTTTTGCCAAGTTTCATTTCACATGAGCTTAAAAAAAGACTGGATTGAACAAACAAGCTAGAGTTCAACTGAACTTTTATGGTGTACAGGCATCCTAAGACACTGTCGTTGAATGTTTAGTGCATTACTATTATTATTAGTACATTATGTTACATTTAACTTCTAAATCTCTGTTTACCAATGGCCAAAAAAATCCCCTGAATTACAAACAGTCAAGATTGAAATATTAAATATTGGTTGTCGTCAATGTGTCGTGTGTCAATCATATCACATTACAGGACACTAAACCTTTCCAGTGAAATGTTTTGCTGGCTGACATGGAGAGGTTGATGACAAATTTGTTAATCAGCATAATGATATGATAGCGTCGCCTTAAAAGATATCATATTTTATATCATATGTGTAACTGTCCACGTCACTGTGTCAATGTCCTGTTCCCTTCATCATTTCAGGCCTTTACAATATCTAGCTTAAAAAGTTCCTCAACATTTCGCAATGTCATAGTTAACACCGTGATGCAATAATAACCTCATCTTTGCGACCCATAAAGTTAGTGCGGCAATTGATCTTCTATCCTTCGGCGGTCAACTACAACAAATATCAAGAAGCTTCACTGAGCTGACTTTGATCTGGTCGCACAGCGTTAGCATCACTGACTCTCCAAAGTGATTTCTAATATTTGACAGACAGAGTTCAGTATCTGTTTTGCAAAGATGTCAGGACCTTTTTCGAAGTTTAAACTCAGACATCAACACTGTGACAGAGGCCTTTTTCAAAGTTCTACATTTTGACTTGTCGTTGCCGGAACCAACAATGGTTCAATGGTGCCTTTTAGCCAACATGAACTGTGGCAAAAGCCTGGAGCTAGCACACCTGTATGACTGACACTTACAGTTCAGTTACTTTTTATTTGAAATTCAAAGTACTGCTCAACCATGGGAATCAATCATTTGATCTGTAATCAATTTAAAATGTGCAAAGTGCAATAGGCTGTCATATAATCCAATAGGCATATTTGTTAACTACACCCTCATCTGTCAGTAAAATTGTTGCTCTCTTTGCCAACATAAGCAACCTGCTGACAGGACAGCTGCTTCTGAGGACAGAGATGGCAGAGCAGAGGCTGGTGACTGTGTGGAGTGAACACAAGTGATATTGGAGTGCTCTGTTTGTTCACGTCTCACTATTGGTGAAGATTCCTAGTCAGTTATTATTTCTCTAAGTAATATGCAAATATTTGTACAGATGTAGCGAGGTAGCTAGCAAGCTATGTAGGAACCTGTGAATGAGCGTATTGGGGGTGATGATTCAGAGGTCTGCACCTAAATGGAATGTGAGTCAAACCTGTTGGACAAGTCAAGATGTTCTCTGTGAGAAAGGCCTATAAACCTTTGTAATGAGGTGGTCACTTTATGGGTCCTTGGACAATCGTAGTGCATTTCGCTCTTGTTGCTCAAGCAACCTGACAGACTGTCTGTCAGAAGAATAGTGTCCATAGAGAAACATTTAATTAACAAGTTCATGTCCCATTGTCCCGTTTGTTTGTTTGTCTCAGTTTTGTTCAGACGACCATCCAGCTTTTACTCCTTTATGTTCTCAGTGTTCATGTTGAACTAAACCAGAATCCTTTTTCTCATTTCTACATTATTGAACATTTTGCTGTTTTCTTTCCTAGTTTGTGTTACACTTGTGAGAATTTCTCTTCCATCCATTCTTTCATCCATTTCTACATTTTAACAAACTTTCAGTTCAGCCCCAACATTACAGTCCCTAAACCCGTGAGCCAATTCTTGAACATGGGGCAGTTTGTCAATAGATTACAGCATTACATCCAATCCACTTGTCCTAAACATGTGAGACTTTCTGAGTCTCTCTCGCCTGTTTGATGCTGTACAGCCATTTAATGACTCTTGCATTTCGCTCCACAGCTGAGATGCCATACGGAACCCGCTCCCCGGCCTCCTCTTCCTCGTCCTCATCCGCATCTGATAGTCCATCATTGGAGGACCGCCGTGACCGGTCGCAGTCGGAGGAGATCATAGAAGCTGATCGGAAGTTCAGGCTGACGATGTCCGAGTTGGCCCGTGCAAAGTTCTCTGGACCAACTGCCTCCAGCTCTTCAGGGTCAAGGCCGCAGTAGTTAAAAAAGCGTTCGACGTCAGCTCCAGCCCGGGCATACCGGTCTGACAGGTCTGATTTAGATCTATGTAGGGAGGAGCGACGTGCCACGGACGAACCAAGCTCAAGCTCCAGGTTGGGGTCGGCTGAAGTATTGGAAGAGTCTCCGAAATCACAAGGTAGTGACTGAGGGGTGGTGTTGTCGCAGGGCGACGGAGATGGAGTTGGACGAGGGGGAGGGAGTGACAAGGAAAGTGCAGGAGGAGGGAGGGAGGCTGGGTTGGGTTTTGGAGGAAGGGGTGGAGCTGAGGAGCTGCTGGATCGGGCTGCACGGAGTGGCTTGCCATTGCACAGGCGCAGGAGGTCGGAGGAGGAGTGAGATGTGAGCAGAGGTGGTAGCGGGGAGCGAGATCGTTCCATAACTAATCCTTCACCTCCTCTCTCATCCAGGACTCGTCTGCTGAGATTGAGGTTTCCTCCCTGTTGTGGACTGCGACGTCCCCCACTGTTGATTGGAGGGACCTTCAGGGAATGGGAGAAGGATCGGAGGGAGTGTGAGGTGCTTGGACTGGGAGCCGAGTCTGCTGGTTGCTCATTGAGTGTCATTGTAGATCGGTAGGTTAACGGCATCCTGAGTGCAGAAAACAGAAAGAAAAGCATAAAACAATCCTTTCTTGTTCCCCTAGAAGAGATATTCAGGTGTTACAGCAGCACAAGCACAGAATAAATATAGATAAATAATGAAACTTAAAGAGAATAAACAATTAAATGCAATTTAATTAAATGTCTGTTTTTATAACTGGCAGTTTGCATGGGGTATTTTATTTTGAAAATCCACTGGGTACACTGGCAACAGCTGCGTATTTCACACGGAGCCAGGTGGAGGCCCGCTTCTGGGATGCTTCTGAACCGGACTGCAGCAGAGTTTGATACACTGACGGCTGTACATAAAACTCATAAATGTGGATTTAGTATTACATTGTATTATATCACATGGCCCAAGTCTACAATTCATCACATCTAGGTCATTTTTAGATTTTCCTAGAAAAGCCTTCAGTCTGTTGTGATAATGTGTTAAAGGCTCACCTGTAAACTACCCTGTGACTATATGGTTAGTGATCAACTAGCATGAATGATACATAGCAAGCAAATCATGTTCAAACTGCATAACCCCTGTATCAGAGGAGACATATTCATTTACCCCGATGGTGTCCAACTCCTGGGCATTCCTCCTGATGACCTCATCAGCACAGCACTCTTAGCTCCTCCTCCCAGTCCTTCTGCTCCTGGAGCGGACGATGAGTTCAGCAGATTTTTTAGGATCTCCAGGTTTAAGTTCTCTCGTTTGCTGCCGCCGCTGCTCGTCGCACACGTGTCTGACTTGGCGTTGTTATTGGATGCTTTGAAAGGCATCCCTCCTCCATGTCCTCCTCCGCCGACCCCGGAGCCTCTCTTAGACAGGAGGGCGTGGCCAACGGGGGGCTTAGCCAGCACGGGTGGTTTGATTGGCTCTTGTTTGGCATTGATAACTTCCTGACTCTTGACATACTTGGCCTTGTCAGCTTCGAGTCTCTCAACAGCACTGAGACGCTTCGGGTTAGGTTCCACCTGAGACACAGACAAATGAAAACAATACAAGTTAATGATCTAGTCTCACTTAAACCTGCAAGTCTTTGGACAATGGACAGAGATACAGGTGATTCCATTGAGTCATGTACTGTAACAGTACCTGTCTCCTGAAGTAGTCAGGGCCCTTGTTGAGGATGCGGAGGGGCACGGTAGAACTGAAGGGTGTCACAGGTCCGGCGGCCTTGCTATCTGGCAGGGCAGGAGCCAGTGTCTCTGTCGGCATGGCAACAAGGCGACTGGGGTGGCCGGCCGTGGTGGCAGCGGGTGCGGGGGGGTTGACAGAGGGCGGGGGCACCAGAGGACCCCCAAAACATGAAGACACAAGGTGGAAGGAGAGAAAGTCTAGAAAGAGAGAAACCCACGGGCCCTCCTCATTGCCTGTGGGAGCCTGTGGGACTGAGCCGGACGACGGGCTGATGTGCTGCTGAAGGGCTCTATTCAAATACACTGCTGCATCACCTGAGCACGACGATCTCTGTGGGCAGCTCCACAACCAAAACTGATTTCACTGTTTCTTTACTGCGAGGTCTGTGCTGGTTTGTGGAGTCTAGGTTCCACTGACCTATTCATCAAGCGAGATGGACAGATAGATGGATAGAAAGAGAGAGAGAATGAGTGCCAGAATGGAAAGAGGGTGATGAATGTATTTCAGTGCAGTGGTGTGGATGAGTGCTTCCACAGGGCCCAAGGAAAAGCAAACGATGTTGGGAAAGGAAAGCCCCGGCGTCTCTCCTCCACTCTGACTTCAGCTCTCCCTTCAGCCTGCGACACGATCTGAAAGAGAGAGAGAGAGAGAGAGAGAGAGAGAGAGAGAGAGAGAGGAACAGCCAATGCAGTCAGAGATGAGCTGTGACATCACACACCTAGCAACAATAGCAAGAATAGCTAGGACATCCAAATACAGAGATCACAGTGTGTATGCAGGCAAGGGCACACCTAAACACATATTGCACACTCACACACGCAAAGTGTAATATTTATGATGTATGTCTGTGTAAAGAAAGCTGTACTGGACAAAAAGTTCCTGATAATTAAGAAATAAAAGAATAATTCCTGATGAAATCAACTTTTCATTGAAATGTTTCCATGCAGGAGAAATCGCAGAACTCTGCGCTGTGTTCCAGAATCAGACCACATTCCCACTGGGAGCTTCCCACTTAACCACTCTGTGGTCACTGGAGCAAACAGGGCTTCAGTGCTTTGCTCAAGGGCACCTTAGTGTAGTTATTCATTGAGGACACCAGACTGGACATGAACCAGTACGTAGCAGTTACCTTTTATTAGTTAGCTTAAATTAGCTAATGTGAGAAGCTGTGCAACCCTGTGTCTTGTATCAAATATGTTTACTTTATATGTTATCATATCAACCTTTGCCTTTATTAGAACTGAACAGGTGAACTGAACACACACAAACTTCCTGGAAGAATGGGATTGGGAGCAGTTTTTATTTGTTGAGCTGTTATTTTTCTTTAAAGTCAGTGATTCCAGTTGAGAAGCAAGATAGTATGATGGAGCGCAAAATGGTGACAGTGCAGTGCAGTCAGCCCTACAAAGGTCCTGTGTCCAGTGCACAGTCCTTCAAAGTATTTCACAGAGCACCAACAGGCAACAGGTAGAAGTCCAAACCATCTGTGCTACTTCCATCGTCAGTTTCTATAATTTCCTGATGGTGTAAAATGGTTATATGCTAACTATAAAAAACAACAATACAACAATCTAAGGTCTATTGATTTACTTTTAGTTGATTGGAGGGTGGGTCTTGTATTCAGGGTGTGCCAGCAGAGATCTTCAGGTGCTGACTGTGAGGGACTTAGGGTTAGGGTTCCTCGCTGAGTCTGCAGTCTGTCTGTCATTACTTTTGGGTATTGTCTCGACTCTGAAGCCTTCTGGTCTTTTGTTCTGACTCTAGCTTCTTACTTTGTGTGAGGAAATTCAGATTTGTCCTTTTGTCCTCTGAGAGTTTGATCAGTATTAATAAATGTTGTGCACAGCATTATTGAACGTTATTAAACCAGATTAGTTGGAATATTTAAGCTCACAGTAGTTCCCCTACACACACACACACACACACATAGACACAGTGTGGATTATGTACAGTCTTTTCTAATCTGCGAATATAAAGCCGTCAATATTGGATTGGGAAACCTGTATGGAATATTAATTATGAATATGTAAATGGCTAGTGATTTGTGTGTGTGTGTGTGTGTGTGTGTTTTATTCTTCTAAAACAATGTGTGTGTGTGTGTGTGTGTGTGTGTGTGTGTGTGTGTGTGTGTGTGTGTGTGTGTGTTGGACTGATTAGGATCTTCTAATCTGCCATCCAAAAACCATCCCTTCTAGAGACACACACACTCACACACAGAGAAGCAGTATTTCATTATAAGCAGCTGTGTGTATTACTTAAAGGATCATTACAGACTGTCCATAATGGAGGTGCATGATGTTTTGTTTTTGTAGATACATACATAGATACATATAGGGGGCTTATGGAGACTAACTCTTTCTGTAGCCAACATCAAGTGGTCATTTGAGGAACTGCAGCTTTTGGCACTTCTGTGTTGGCTTCATTTCACAGTCACAGTGCTGTACAGGCCAAAGGCACTGGAATGAAACACACTGTGGAGTTACTTTCTTCACCTGACCAGAGCTGACTGAAGGTTTACAAACAGTGTGTGTTGGTGTGGTGTTGAGTTCAGCGCTTAGTCACAGTGACGCCGTGCACAGGTTTCATAAATTATTTCACCTTCTATTGCAAAGCTGATTGTTAAACATACTACAAGTTCTGAGTAACGAAACAGTATCAGCTTAACATTTAATGTAATGTAAGATTCTTACTTCAATTACAAAAATTAATATTTGCCATTTGTGAAATAATTCAGGATGGTAGAAGATGAGAAATAGGAGTGTTTTACCCTCTCTCTGCTGTAAGCACACTTTGTTGTTTAGGCCTGAAGCATGTGGTGTGCAGCATTGGAGAACATTTTAAGGATCTGTGAGAGTAATGTATTATGTGATTACTCTGTGGTTCCAGTACTGAACAGGACCATATGTTTCTGTTTTACCATGAATACACACACACACGCAGACGGACTGCAGCACTGATTTCATTTGGATTAGGAACATGTGTCCTGCTCATTTCCTGCAGAACACAGTATCAGACAAAGAAAGGAGAGAAAGGCGGAGAGAATGTGGACAAACAAAATATCCTGCAGACATTTTCTATCTCTTCTTCCTTCTTCGTACTCTGTAACCTGGACTTTCACAAACTGAGCTGAACCCACTTTAAGTGTACCATGCCCAAGCAGACATGAAAAAAAAACACTGCCCAGGATTAGTCTGCGTTTCTCCTACTTTAAAAATCAAAGCAACAAATCAGCTGACACACACACACACGCTCACACACAAACACATGATAGTCATGAGAAAGAGAGACAGTGGGTTCCAGTGCAAGATGCCTGCAGGCCTATTCTCTCCCAGAGAACACTTGGCTCTTGTTCATTTCTGGCTTTATGAATTGTTATGTCTTATTATTCTGTTTACCAGAAATCAGATGTGGGCTGCAGGAGAGCTGAGACAGGGTCACAAAGTACACACACTGGGGGTATTTGGATTGTTTTAATCCTTAAAGCCTCCTTGTGCCCTCTGGGTGTTTCTGTGTGTGTAGAACTCAGAGAAAATTGAAAGAATCCAGGTTGTATGTGTTGTTTGTGATGCGTTCACTGAGTGCTGTCAGGTCAGATCCTGGGAGGGTTGTGCATGGATTACATTGTGAATCGAGGTCTAGCCACCATGGGGGTTGTGGAGATATCCTGCAGGCTATGGTGGTTCTTTCCATCTTCTCTCACATGCATATTTACTGCTTGTCTTCCTTGACCACTTCTCGCCTTCGAGTGGCGGTCAGTGAAACTCAACTGACCGCATCGTGTAGCGTTTCATCGTTTACAGACGTCTGTAACACACTGTGTCGTTAACACAATGAGTGCAATGATGAATCAAACCTCAGTGTATCATTGATGACAAAATGACCCCATTTATCCAGAGTCAGCATCTAGAAATTGTGTACGATGTCATTTCAGTGTCCCTTCCTCCTTGTTTTAGGTCTCTCTCCTATGTATCACCTCTAGGCAGAAAGCCAAGACACAAGAAAACACACACACACACACACACACACACACACACACACAAACCCTCTAGCTCTTTCTATTTCCTGTGTTGGCAGCATGTTGAGCGGAGCCAGCAGAGTACTGCTAGGAAACCAACCACATACGGAGCAGGAGCCAGTGCACTCACACACATTCCCACCAATATTCACTCAGTGTTCTCTTTAAGGGTTTGCATTGATAATGACCTGAGCAAGAGCAAATGCTGATTTACACCAGTCTGAACCAGATGTTGTTATATTAGACAGTTGCACTGATACAGACATCAGTGTTGTAGTCTGTGGAATTGACTGCACTTTTGACCTTGTCTTGGTCTCAGACATACAGAACTCCATTTCCTGTCAACACCACAACTGTAATATCATTAACTTGTCTGTGAATTGTGTGAACACTTAATACTGTTATTGGATCTGAAACTTCAAATGCAACAAATTGCTTCTATTTTGAAATCTTTGTTACAGTTAACGGCTGTCACCCCCTCACACTCCAAATAAGCCTTTGTGGGAGATAGAAGAAGCAGCTGTGGCTTTCTGGGAGATGTCAGACATCTTTTGTACTGAAGAGTGTCTTCCTACACGGCAGCATGTAAATCCTGCTGAGGGCTGGGACCATGTTACACTTCTGCACTTAGAGAGGAAGCACAAAGACACACAGGCTAACACTGTGTCTCAGTTCAGATACTTCCATTAGTTGACTCCAATGTCTGTGACTTATACTGTGTATACAGTGTGGGCAGGGCAGGCTGTGGCTAATGAGAATAATGTGGTCAGTAGGTCATTTACTAATCAGATGATCACAGTTCGATCCCCGGCTCCTCCTCCAGTCTGCATGTCCAAGTGTCCTTAGGCACCATCGGTGTGTAGGGTTGCAAAGGGGCAGAAAACGCCCCATGTGCATTTGTCATACTGACGATACTAGGGTTGCAAAGGGGAAATTTTCAGAAACTTTCCATGGGAAGTAAGTGGAGGAATTTGGGAAATATTCCAAATTGTAAACTCCATGGGAATTCTGAAAATTTATGGGAAATTGTGGGCAGTTTAAACAAACTGTATCATATGCAAACATAAATCTAAACATTTTGTTTTCTCATAAGCAGACATGCAAAATAAAACAATTAAACACATTTCAACAGATTTATTTGTAAGTAGAACTTTATCAAGTTTGAATTATTTTATTGAACAATATTATGTAGTCCACAAGCTGAAATGTGTGTCTTCAATAGTCTCTGTGTGCTCTGGCCTCTAAAGTGTGGTCCAGGTACAGAAATCACCTGTGCAGGTAGGGGGCGTGGCCTCAATAGCCCTGCAGTGTGCAGCAGTGTGCTATGTGCATGTGATTGAGGAATAGCAGATATTCAATGTACCTGCATACATTTGGTTGTTTTAATCAAAGTTATGCTAAAATATATTTTCCACAACTATATTTAAGCTTGCTGTTAAAGGGCCAACCTTCAACAGAATTTCGCAACCCTCTGTGTGTGTGTGTGTGTGTTTATATATACAGTATATATATATATATATATATATATATATATATATATATATATACACATATATACACACATATATATATATATATATATATATATATATATATATATATATCTCCTGCTTCAGACTCGAAAGACATTTAGTGGGAGGTAAATCAGGCTGATGATGCTGGACCGGCCAGTCATCTCACCAGCGGGCTTGCTAGCTGCTGAGATTGACGGGTCAGTCTCACTGGGTCAGTGGGTATTCACATGAAAACAATGAAACTAGAGGGAGCCAAGAACTACGATTGGTCAGCCCTGCCTGCGTTTTCTTCTGTGGGTGTGAGTGGAGATCATTGACAATAAAGACGACATGAAAGGTGTTGAAGGATCAGTAATCTGTGTTCAGTAATCTGCTGGCAAACATCACTGCAGACCTTCTGCTCAGTGCCATCTAGAGTTGCACGATACCCACGGTACCCATGGTGCCAAATCATAACGGTTCCTACCATCATTAGAAATTCTACACAACAGTACTACTGTGGATTACTATATTACCGGTACCAGTTTCCGCTACATAGCACCGCCTCTCCTCTCCTCCCAGCTTCTCACTGCATGCTACTCCCTTGTAAACAAACCCACACAGCAACTACTGGAACACACAGTTGCTGAATGATTGGCTGTTTGCCTGTTACTGGTGATATCCGGTAATATGATGGCTGTTTCTGCACGCTGGGTCCGCCCGTCTGTTAGCTGATTGGTCATTTCTGCCAGCAAGAACAAACTCCATGAAGACAGCTCGGCTTCGATAGAAATTCGCTTCAAAACAAACAACAAGCTAGAGTTCTGTCTCGCCCAGACGCACAGAGCACATCGTCAGTGGCACCACTAATTTTACTAAAAACCAAACTCGTTTCAAACTTGTTTTAGTCTAATTCTTCCTTCAGCAGTATTATGTTTATCATGCACCAGACAACATTATAAGTCATTAATAAGTATTTATAACTTGTACAAATACATTGCAGTTCATAAAAATAATAAAAAAAGGCAGCAGTATAGCAGCAATACCCTGAACCGTGATACTTTGTCTGGTATAGTATTGTGGTTACTCCTGGACCGCACCTGGAACATGCTAATGTTATGATTACAAATCAAAAAGTCAAAAGAAATGTTTAATCTTCCTCTTATTCCACTAATTTTATGTAACACTCTAATCTTAATCAGTATTTTATTGGATTTCAGTCTGTTAATACACGGAAACAGGAAGGCATCTCTGCTTTTGTAATAAAAAAAAAGTTTTACCAGTTAGGAGTGTTTAAGTTACTGGCCGTTGGAACTGGGCGCCTCCCCCTTCTCCTCCAGGTGCTGCAGGTTATCACTGGGTGTCACAGCTGCTGAGAAACACAAAGCACAAAGACAAGACACAAAGAATGAATCATCTGAAGCAAGTGCCAGAATGTCTGTGTAATAATTAGTCAAATTATTGACAGCGTGGAGGCGGCACCACTTCCTGCACATTAGTGCATCACTGGTGCTGCCTTGAATAAAGAAACAAGAGGCAAAGTTTCCAAAGTAAAGAGACAACAAGATGTGAAGACACAAGCAGGAAAGAAGCCATGAAGTGAAGTAACTTCTTTTTTCATCAAAGACTGTCTCATGTTCATCAAACACTTCAGTAAAGAACCATGTTTACGTCTCATCCATGCTGTCTGATATTTAACTATATATATAACTGTCTTCTTTATTTTTTTGTGTCCGGTGCTGAATCCCTGACATCAGGACTACTGTCACAGTTGGCATATAAACCATCTTTTCCCTGGTCTGTGATTTGTGTGCTTACTGACAGAAACTGATTTCCAGTTTGCAGCGTGCAGGATAAAGAACAAGAATAATGTACAGGCAGGTGGAGCCACATGAGTGAAACACAGCTCAATTGGACTGGCTGATCTCAGGTGAGGTTTTATGGTCCAGGTCAACACAAAGAATTCAAATAAGACTAAAGTGTGCGTGAAAGTGCAAACCTTCCTTCAGTCCTTCACCTGCTCACTCACTCCTCTTACTGATTTATTTAATGTCTAGTTTTCCTGTTTACTGTGAAGCTTCTCCTGCTTCTAATCCTTCTTTCACTTGCTGACATCATCACTTAGCCCTACACTGATTGGTTTTACATTAATGACTCACTGTACTCACTGTAGTGCCTGTGTATGCGAGAGCTCAGTGGTCCAGATGGTCACTCAGTGGGAGCTGGAGTCCTACCAAATGACCTGCTACTACAGCCACACACACACACACACACACACACACATACCCCACACACAGAGCAGTGCTTCTGCTACTGTACATTTGTACAGGAGAGAAAATAAACTACGCACTCTTAACGTCAGCAGCACTGCTTCACATTCTTCCAAAAATATCTATTGATTCTGCAGTTGGTCGCACACACAGTAGTTTGGTTTTCTCTGTTCCCTTGATGTGTGATGATGTCATAAAGTGTGCCGTTTGTTAAGAAAGGTGAAAGAAAACAAGAGAGGGGTATATGGATTATACCATTGCATATGACTTGTGCTTTACTACACACTATTTCACAGACCTGCAACACGTGACATCACTAGAACTAGAAGTTGTATTCTCATATAACACGATGACCTTGCTAAAAGTGTGTAAACGAACAGGAGCAGACATATTGGAAACAGTTGAGTGATGATTTAAACCCCTGCCTGTTTGGAGGTCAGACAAACACAAACTGTGACGCATGTTTGAAAGAACTTTACGTTCACTTTCATTTTCTCTTCCATGAGGCTTGTTTCCAACCCGCCTGTCTGCTCATGTTTGTTGACCCGTCTGACTTATTTTTAGCCCGGTCCTGTCTCAAGATCTCAAGAATGAGCTTGGTGAGTACATCTGGTGATTATTACTGATTGCAAAAAAAACAAAAAAACAAAAAAAAAACAGGTCATATTAAACAGGATGTATCCTTTTAAAGTAAACCACATTCAGCACAGTCACTGTTAGAAAATGTGCCTTTGGAGACAATTTATTCTCCAGCTTTCATAAAGACTCAACATGGCTGATGTTTTGGACATGAAGACCTGTACTACAATCATAAAGTTTAAAAATTCACTTCTACTATTATTATCAGCAGTCACTACCCTGCTAAAGTACCCTGCTGTCCACTTGCAGAAGAGCAGAAGCCAGTTCAGACATTGTTTAGAGATGAGCTGCATATCCTGTGTTACTGTGTACTAAGATTAAAACTAATAGTGCAAGTGACAAAGTGATTCAATGGGATTCAGTCTTTACATGATTAACTGTTCAGTTAATTTCTAACTGTGTGTGCATGAACATGACACTGTCATATATGAGTGTGATATCTTTCTGGTTAGTTAAAGGTTTGAAATTCTTGTCTTGATCAGATAAAAAGGAGCGAGGAGCAGCTACTCTGACATCAGAGTCCTGCACAGTGAAATGTGGAGGATGAAGGGAAGATGAGGAGGCCCAATACACTCCAATGAGCAATTAGGGTTGCAAAATCCTGGAAGCTGGAAAGCTGGAAACTTTCCATGGGAATTAACAGGAGTAAACCAGGAATGAGGAGGACAGTTGAAGGTTGCTCTTAACAGTGAACTTAACTCTTAACTAAAACAACCAGATTTCATGCAGGTACATTGAATATCTGCTATTCTTCAATCACATGCACATAGACATAGATACACTGCTTACTGCAGGGCTATTGAGGCCACGCCCCCTACCTGCACACGTGATTTCTGTACCTGGACCACACTTTAGAGCCCAGAGCACACAGAGACTATTGAAGATACAGATTTCAGCTTCTGGACTGCATAATATTGTTCAATTAAATAATTCAAACTTGATCAGGAAAGTTTCCAGAAATTTTCTGCCCCTTTGCAACCCTTTGAGCAACCTATGAGTTTCATACATTTGTCATTGGTCCAAATCACAGAACAAAGTGTTGTGTTGTGCTCCTTATTTGAAACACTTTGCTTCTATTTGCTGCTGAATTTAAACCTGAAGTCAAATGAAATGTTGAAGGAGGTCAGCAGGATGATCCCTGTTCACTCCTTCTGTGTGCATTTATTAATACAGAGACTGATCTGAGTCCACAGTGACTATCTTACAAACTGTCACCAAAACATGAGAGAAAAGCAGCTGTGTGTGCTTGAGTGTGTGTGTGTGTGTGTGTGTGTGTGTGAGACGGGGCTTTTCCACCCCACTGAGTAATGGAAGTCTAGCTCCTCCAGCCTGACTCAGCAGTATTAAACACGTCACATCACTCCTATAGAACACAGTGTTCTGTTCTGTTATTCAGCTTCCTGGACTTCTTTTGTTTTTCAGCTTCATGTTCATTGGCCGAGTCGTGTGCAGAGGACACAAGTGTACCGAGCACAGATAATGTGCCGTCTGCTGATCATGGCTTTACAAAGCACATGTGCAATAGCTTATGAGTCCTTTACAGTATAGAGGCAAAGCAAGGTTGTCATTGCCTCCCCTGTCTCTCTCCGTCCTTCCTCCCTCTCTCTATCCTTTGTGACCCTCCACATCAACTCACCTGAGTCTGTTTTCACTCCTATCTGTCCCCCCTCTCCTTCTCCTCCCACACATTCTCAGCAGGCACAGAAACAGACAGCCTGTTGCAGAGCAGGGGTTCGACCCATGTGACACGCTGAATACTGAGACTTCTGCCAGATTCTTCTGTACGTGTAGTTCATCACAAGGTACCTGACTGTGCTACAAGTTTCAGCACACAGCACATGCTACCATGTTTTTATCCATTCAATCACAGTGAACGCGAGCCACAGTGGTCCAACTTTACTCCTGCATTAAAAATATACACAGCCCTCATGGGACTGGCAGGGTGTGTATGTGTGTGATGCCATGGCCACCTAGTGTAGCAGAGTGAAGGTTAGAGCTACTAATTATAAACTCACAGAGGCCAACGAAAAGGCAGAGGAGATTTATGTTTGCAGTCATTTACAGATTCTACTTTGCCTGTCCTTTAAAACAACACTGTAGCTTTTCCTTCATGAACTAACAGATTTGAAACCATGTTGATGCTTCGCTGACTCATAATCAGGTGACTGTTGTCCTTGTCATTTGTATGTCTGTTCTTACACTATGTAACTTTGGGCTGAAGAATTACACTCACAGTAACACTAACTATTTGACTGATTTTGGTGAAACTGGATCATATTTTATGGGTGAAAATGTTTTCTGGTTTTCCCTCTGATGTCCTCCCCTAATGCTGAATTGCTGCCAGATATAGCTGCTGTTATCTCAGTCTGTTAGCCAAGTACCAGGGAGCAGAGTTAGTGTTGCGCTAGAACTGGAGATGGACAAGTGGGCAATGTACCTAGGCTCAGGAAGATCAGGGAGAATGTTATGGAGGAAGCTAAGAAAAGAAAAGGAGAGAGTGACTTGCAGCTGTGTAATTAAACAGGTGGCTATTTGTATTAAAATGTACATAAAGATGGTCCAGCTGGATTAGTGATTATAAGTGAGTATCTATATATATATATATATATATGTTCTATATGTCCCACTCTTCATTATTTTGGCCAGTTATTCTCTGAATATACTGCAGCTCCTGAGTTAGAATCAGATGTCTAATGATGACACATTGAGAGAGGCATACACTCACATACCGAAACACTATAATACTGAGCCACTCAGTACCACAATGCACCACAACTGTTCAGTATGAAGCAGACACTATGAATGCACTGCTCTATGGGACCGGCTTGGAGACCACATCAGTCAAAAAAAGAAATCAGCTCAGGCCTTTACTGTAGATTCAAGTCTGCAAATGTTCACTTGAATATCATTTAATCCCAGTTAGACATTCTGACACATCCTTTACATAACACTGTGAATCAGGTTTAAAAGGTTACAAATTTTCAGTCTTAGTTATTTATCGGCTTCATTGACAACCAATTATTGTTTAATGAGTTTACACTTCTGCTGCCAAAGGAGACTACTTAGTTGATTGTTTCCTCGAGAAGATTTGATTTTGCACATCTAGTTTTTTGGAGGAAGAACATCTATGTTGTTAAGAAAGAGAGGAAAAGAGACAGGAAGGATTTTGGTGAAATGTAAATCTGAGCATGTGAGGCAAAGATACAGTGTGAGGTCGAAGGGACAGGTGTATGTCGTGTTCTAAGAGTCATTTTACACCCCCTAAAAATCTTATATTTGCCTACCTGCTCTCTGGTCCACCTTAAAAGGGCTGCTGTGAACGCCATTTAGTAGCAGCATCTAGCACCAGAATGTCTTCCTCAGAATGCCTACATTAATACACTGTTCAGTAGTATCACCCACTGAAGAGCCTGCCATAAGAACTGGCTGCTGACAAAACAGTCGATTACTCATGTAAGTCCATGCAGCTACTTTTGTTCCAGGACTAAATGCTGTGTTACTAAGTTACTGCTAATGCAAACCAAACATTTCCAACTGCTGCAGCTTTAGAGGAACGCGTTTAACTCATGAAACACTAGCTGACTTTAACTATTAAGCAGTCACAAGAAATCCAATGTGTTTGTCAGTGAGATTAGCACTGACCACCAATTACCAACAAGGAACAAGACGGAGCAGCCGCTGTTAGATAAAGAGCCACAGGTGACAAAGGTGACTGAGGTAACCAACCACTTTCACTTCCACAGTCTGCCAGACTCATGCTTTGTGCAGCAATAAATCAGATCACAGCTGTTTACAGAATGATGGGAAAAGGCTGATTATTGCTGGACGCTGTAGTTTGTTTTGCTGTCCCCAGAATTATGTGACATTACATTACATGAATACACATTTACCACCAGTTACCACAGGTAATTGTGCAATATGCATACCCTCCAACTCCTGCCAATCATGACTGTGTTCTGCAGTTACAGTTACATAATTACAGATTTTACAGATTCAGTACTCCTCAGTGAGCCCAACAATTATATTTCTGGACCATTCGATTCGTTTTGAACCACCCCTTACAAATAGCACCCGTGGTGCCATAAATACAGGGTACTTTGGGATTGTGTAAGCAAAAGAAGGTTGAGTCACACACATACACATTTACACCACCTACAAACACACTGTTGAGCAGTGCAAGGGCGTGTGATGGAGCACAATTTAGTGAGCTGCTTGTCTCTGCATCAAGTCAAACTGTGTCAGTTTGTGTTTGGATGAATTGTTCAATAAATGTGGTTCAAATGTATTGCTGTTTTCAATGTCCTCAAAACATGCACCAAACTGTACTCCCCTACATGAAATCTATAACCCGCCAGATAGTGTGTGTGTGTGTGTGTGTGTGTGTGTGTGTGTGTGTGTGTGTGTGTGTGTGTGTTATCCAGACTGCGGCATAACCATTAGCAGTGGTGGTTGTCTTACTACATGTACTATTTTCACTGGAAGTATTTTTAGGGTCATCCAAGAGCCACCTCTGACGTATTTTTGCAGAAAAGTTGGATTTGTTTCTCGTCTGACCATCCTACATTCTCCCATCAATGTGCAGCCCTCTCCCAATGTCGTGTACCAAACTTTCAACATGCTTTTTTCAGTGATTTTTTCAGCGAGTCTTCTGGGGTGATTGGACGAGGAGGCGGTGGAGGTCTATTGTTGTCTTTATGACTACAACTCCAGGAACTTTACATGGGAAGTTAAGATGGGAAATTTTGTAAATATTCCAAATCAGAAAATGGAAATGGAATTTCTCTCAAATATTGTTCACAAATCTGTCGAAATCTGTGATACTGAGCACTTCTCTTTTGCAGAGATAATCCACCCTCACAGGTGTGGCATATCAAGATGCTGATTAGACAGTATGATTATTGCACAGGTGTGCCTTAGGCTGACCGCAATAAAAGACCACTCGAAAACGTTCAGTTTTATCACAGAGCACAATACCACAGATGACGCAAGTTTTGAGGGAGCGTGCAATTGGCATGCTGACAGCAGGAATGTCCACCAGGGCTGTTGCCTGTGAATTGAATGTTCATTTCTCTACCATAAGCCATCTCCAAAGGCGTTTCAGAGAATTTGGCAGTACATCCAACCGGCCTCACAACTGCAGACCATGTGTAACCACAACAGCCCAGGACCTCCACATCCAGCATGTTCACCTCGAAGATTATCTTAGACCAGCCACTCAGACAGCTGCTGCAACAATCAGTTTGCATAAGCAAATCATTTCTGCACAAACTGTTAGAAGCCGTCTTAGGGAATCTCATCTGCATGCTCGTTGTCCTCATCATGGTCTCGACCTCTCGAACTCCAGTTTGTCGTTGTAACCGACTCGAGTGGGCAAATGCACATTTGCCATCACATTCGATGGCGTCTGGCACGTTGGAGAGGTGTTCTCTTCACAGATGAATTGTGGTTTTCACAGTTCAGGGCAGATGGCAGACAGCGTGTGTGGCACTGTGTGGGTGTGCGGTTTTCTGATGTCAATGTTGTGGATCGAATGGCCTGTGGTGGTGGTGGGGCTATGGTATGGGCAGGCGTGTGTTATGGATGACGAACACAGGTGCATTTTATTAATGGCATTGTGAATGCACAGAGATACAGTATCCACTGTATCTTGTTGTTGAGGCCCATTGTTGTGCCATTCATCCACGACCATCACCTCATGTTACAGCATGATAATGCAAGGCCCCATGTTGCAAGGATCTGTACACAATTCCTGGAATCTGAAAACATCCTATGGGTTATTTCAGCAAAGAAGAACTGCTCACTATCACAGATTTACACAGATTTGTGAACAATATTTGAGAGAAATGGTTATTTTGTGTATATAGAAAATGTTTTAGATTTGTCTTTGAGTTCAGTTAATGAAAAATGGAAGAAAAAACAAAAGTGTTAATATTTTTGTTCAGTGTATATGTGAATGGGACACTTCTAAGTCTCTTGCCCAGTTTGTTCTCATCTCTAAACTTATTATAGGACTGTGTGTGTGTATTATTATTACATTTTCATACAAGTGAAATCCCCACTGAGGCAGAGAGGAGCAAGTTTTTAATAACAGAGAAGGGCAGAGAATAAAGGGAAATATGCAGTAAGAGTGAATAAAGAAAGAGAGAATAAGTATTAGCTCTAATGGTAAAAGGTTCAATGGCTGCATTTATATGTAGCTTTTTGTCAGCCGACCATTTACACACACTCATAGATCAATGCCAGTGAGCTACTAATGCTGGTTTGACCATCAGGTGCAATTTGGAGTTCATTTTCATTACTGAAGACACTCTGACATGTGGCCAGGAGGAGCAGGGGATCAAATCACCAACCAAGCAATCAGTGGATGACCCCTACACCTCCTGAGCCAGACGACTTGGGTCAAAGTATCAGAATCACTATCAGGTGAGAAAAGGTCAGTTCAGTGCATCTCTGAAGCTGCATCCCGATCTGCAGAACCAAAAAGAACTGAACTACCCATGTCGTGGACATGCTCTGACAACTTAGTATGTGTTCATGTTTATAGTTGGTGTGGCACAAACTAATTGAAATGTATCAATTTAGAGCTGAAGTCCATCAAACATCACTGCACTAAAACAGAAATGATTTTTAATGAAGAAATAAATGCTTGTAATGCTTTAAAAATGGGAAAGGTGCGTTTACCCTTTCTGTTCAGGTCTTGAGGGTAATAAGAGTCTCCATCTGCTGAGGTTTATTGGATTGGCAGACAATAATGTGGCTCAACTTTCTCTAAGACCATTAGGCAATAGAAAACTCTAGGAAGCTAACATGAAAGTCAGATCACACAACTGAAAAAGACAATCAGCACTGAAATAAACATTTAATATGTCACACCTTTGAAAACAATTTAAAATAATATAAACTCTCTTAGCAACAGTGTGTTGCCAATTTAATTTCAAAATACAGAATTTCATCAATGACAAGTCATACAATGAACGGGACTGAACATTAGGGATGATTTTTGCAGATATCAGCGCCTCTCCGGCTGACTCAAAGTTAATGGGATTTTTCCAGTGAATAAAGGTTCATGATACTTAGACTAATCTTCACAAATGAACACCATGTTTATAACTTCAATTGGAAAGATGATTGCCACAAGGACACAGATCATTTTCTAAACAACCACTGCAAAATGTCCAATTTTTCATTAAACTGTGAAGTTAAAATCTACAAGTCTGTGTTTACACTTGAAAACACTTGACAAAGCTATGCAGGCAGACTGTTGAGTCAATACGTTTCATGTCCTTGACAACCTCTGTAGTTTCATTTAGCCATTTGTTAGCAACCACATCATTTTACAACAGCTTCAAAACTCCTGGTTGGGATATTTACTGACATTTTATGCCACAAAACAAAACATGAAAATCTCAACAGCTTGTGTTTACCACAGACATAATTTCAGGCATCTAGTCAAAAAACCCAATCACAAAGCCCAACTGACTCCATAACAAGGGGACTGGAGGTGCAAAAATACTGACTCATTTTCATGTTTTACTGCTCATTAAAACATGAAAGCTGCTCAGACCAGTTTAATTACATAATACAATGACATCGTCTAATATTGTCAAATCAACAGTGCAGTTGCACTTGATCTGTAAATCACTGTATGGCTTGGCAGCATTATCATCTCTTCATGGTGCATTCTAATCTTGGATCATGACTGTCATAGTGCTTCTACTTCATTTCACTCACTCAGGGTTATATAAAATGTAACATTCTATACTACATAAAAATGTGTGGACTTACCACAAGAGCAGTTCCTGGAATTCCACACTTCTATCAAGCATTTGACAATTTGGCGAATGAGGAAGCACAGAATCACGGTACACATCGTTGCCCATGGCAACAGAAGACCCCCACCTTGCCTCACAATGAGCTAAAAGTTAGCCCACTATTAATGTCATAAAACACCCAACAAGTAAAGTTGGAGCTCAGAAATGTTTAGAAATCCAAGATCACTAAGTCTGAAGTACTCCATACACCAATCCCTGAGCAGCTGTCATGAAGCACTGAAGATGCCCTGGCTAAGGTAAGAAGCACCAGAGCAAAGCCGATGTCTGCCCAGGCTAATAAGTTTAGCGCAGAGCTACAGATCACATCTTCCTGATAGATTTACCCTACTGCTTTAATCACCGCACGAATCAAGGACAGCTTTTTATTCACCAGCCTATTTTCAACATACTTTGATAACACTATCTTTTCCATATATAGTTTCTTGTTTGGGATTAGCTCCTGGTCTGAAATTGTCATTGCTTCATGACAATTTTGAACTAAGAAAGATGTAGACTTACACCTCCAGAACAAAGCATGAGGAGGAAGGAGGAGTGGCTCTAAAGAAGCAGCTTGGTATTTAGACCTGTGGTGAGCCTCAGGACAGCTTCATGCTAGCTGGAATGCCGGAGAAAGTAGTGCTGAAATCAGTTCAGGGACTGATCTTTAGACGACAACAATGAAACGAGGAAAAGACAATACTGTGAAATTGATTTAAAAAGAGTTAACGTAACATAACAAAGAGGGTAACATCAGGAATGCCTGTCCAAGGCATCATGCTAAAAAACATCTTTCACCTACCTATCCACCTTATTGGATAAGATTTTGGTTTAAGGTTGTTTTTTTTCATCACAATGAGTTGTCAGAATCTGAAATATTGTGTAATAATAAATTCTTCTTTTTTATTTTTTATTCATTTATGAATGCAAATATTGCAGTCATTCTCTGATTTCAGCTTCTTGAAAATGAGGATTTGCTGTTTTTCTATGTTTGTTCTTTAGATGAATCTCTTTGGATTCTCGACATTGTATGGACTAAATTATTAAATTAAAATTATATCAGCAATAAAATAATCTTTACTGGATGGCCCACTTTGAATGCAGCTTAATAATCGAGCCAAGGCAAAAAGGTTGCATTAATCCTCAGTCAACTATGACTGGTTGCTTTCCAGATCCTTGCAAAATATGAATGGGAAAATTCACCATGTTTGTGTTGCTATCCCATTGATGTTGATAGTGGATGTAGTCAACTGGAACAATGCATTGCACAGCGCACTGAAAGCTCAGTTCTGCTGATGTTTCAGCACAGGTGCTGCTATTTGATGTGTGAAGAACTGCAGGCTACTTCTAGTCTCCACCTCTGGGTAGGCTGGGGAGGTGTTCATGTTGATGAACACGTTCTCTTTGCTTGTTACAGTGTTTTTGTCCAAGAAATTTTGAGGTCGCAGGTGGACATGGCTGATGGGCACAATCAGAACCTGAGGTCCTGAGACCAAACAGTGACTGGTGGTGCCTTTGCTGAGACTGACCTTCCCTAACAATGGCAATAATTTCAGCTTGAGTACTAAGCACTTTGTTGATAAACCAGAAAAGACAACCAAGAGCAGCTGGGGCAAGAGAGCAGGTGACCAATGACTAGTATTTTTGTCACCTAATGCCAACAAAGTAAAAACGATTGCTGGGGTGGCTATTGGAATCATTTTCAATTTTTCAAAATTTTATTTGTATAGCCAAAAGTCACAAAGTACTTATTATAGTATTTGCCTTGGAGGGCTTTACAATCGGTGCAGGGAGTGACACTCACAGTTCAGAGAAACTGTGTTGCACATAAGCTTCATTGAAGCAAACTAAATAATGAGATTAGTAGACTAGATACCGGTGAAATCTAAACCAGTGTGTGTGTGTGTGTGTGTGTGTGTGTGTGTGTGTATGTTACATGTAAAACGATATGCAGGAGATGGTCAAACTGCAAGAAGTAATTTGCTAGCAGTGTTGTCTTTGAATAGCTCCCAGCAGCTAGCTTGCTTAGTGGGCATGATTTTCAGAAGTTGTGCAGAGTGCATCCTGGAATATGTAGGCACTGCTAGCATGGCTCAACGTTCTCAGTCAATATAGTTTACACTGAGGAATTTGTACCCTGAAACTGGAGAAATACATACTGACGAGCTACAAGTGGTTTATTACATACATTAAGGACTCTTAAGTTAGTTTCTTAAGGAAGTTACTTTGTCATCGAATCACCAATACCATCACCAAGAACAGCAAGATCGAGGTCATTTAAAGGATCAGTGTGTAGAATTTAGTGGCATCTGGTCACTGATTGCAACCCCCTCCACTCACCCTTCCATTCCAAGTGTGAAGGAGAAGCTACGGTGACCCATTCTGAACTGACAGAAAAACAATGATTCTTATTTTCAAGTGATTATATATAAGTATATAAGTAAAAATATGTAGATTCTTCTATTTTCACATCTATATTGTGTAAATAGAGCATTCTAAATCTGACAGACTGTTGCCAATGTTAAAGACAACTGATGATGATTCTTTCAAGATGCAATGTAAACCACGGTCTCCTGTGTCAAACTGAATAAATAAGTACTGTAAATAATAAACATGGTTGAATAAAGGTTTCCTCGTGGTTGCTGTCTTGTCCTGAGGCGTGCACTGCAACCTAAGTACTAGCTAACCAGATCAGAGGCACCACAAAGGTTAATCCAGGCAGAGTTTGGAGAAGAAGCAGAACTCTGTGGCTTTGGTGGCCTCAATCCAGTCACCCCACGCACACCCACACACACAGACACCACACGGACACATGTACAAGGACTTTCTATCAACTAGACTAATACAGTCAACAACAACACTGTGGAACAGGGACAAACGAATTGGGCTGCTTTTGGGGATGGAGCAGATAATCCAAATAAGCATCTTCAATGTCATAAAGAGCTGTTTCATCTGACAGACTGCATCCTTTATCAGGCCTGCATGGTGCTGCAGGTAAGTCCACTTCAGCAGAGACACAATTCAAACGTCGGCTAGCTTGGGCACATTTACAGTCAAACACATGAACTGAACATTCATCAGTTGAAGGAGAATTCCAGCATGTTTCTTTCCGTCTGTTCAGCTGACAATGGTTCCCTATTTGCAGCAGAGAAAATCAGTGTGCTGCTTATTAGGCTAAGTACAGTAAATATGTAATTAATTAAAGTGGCTCTCATCAGAGGTGGATAATACTAATGAGGCAGACAGAGAGAGGGTCAGTGAAAATACAGTAGCAGCAGCCACTGCACGCTAATCTGACTGAAACACGCACACACTGAACCACCATAGACATTCCATCACTGCTTACTGTGTTTTCATGTGCCGTGGGAGCAACAGTTGGTGGCAGTAATGTGCCTCTAAGCTGGTTTGCCTTCCACCACAGAAGAAGATGAGGTGGAGGAGGAGGAGAGTGAAACTGTAAATAGTGAATGTTCCTTTTACTGTATGAGTAAACAGTGTGTGTTGTCTTAGTTTTTGTTTGTTTTGTTTTTTTTTTTAAAGTAATAAAAATGAAATGTGTGATGAAGTATGATCAGAGTTATCTGTAATACTGTAACAGTGATGTTAAACAGGGATTTAAATCTGTTATGGTGTTGATGATCATGATTAATGTTGGTGTTTAAGCTTTCTTACCACGCACAGTTTCTGCCTCACCATTGACAACACCCTGTCTCCATCCACATCAATATATTCTGTGGAGAACAAATAACCAGCAAATGTAGCATTTTTTCTCTCATGCCTAAAAAAGTACATTATCACACACATTATCACAAAAATCCAATAAAGTAATAAAGACACACACACAAAAATATTAAAACCTACAATAACATGTATCTTTCAGCAAGAACTTACATATACTGTACACACTAGTATAAATAATAATAATCTCTACAGTCTGTCACATGTCAGATCAGTTTATTTAGTCTGACTTATAATTTTTAAACGAAGAACTGGCAACAACTGTAATCCCTGAAAATATCAGCTGCATACCATGGTCCTCACAGTTCCCTGAAAGTCAGACAGCATCACACAGAGCTTAAACCAAAACCTGAACATATTAAGCAGCGTGAGCACCAGTTCAGTGCTGATTAGAAGAAGGTGTTATACAACAGTTCATTCCTCCTGAAATCCAATCTCCTGGAAACATCCATGACTAAGCAGCTGCTTAAATAAACTATGGCAGATACTGATGTTCTCTGCAGCCTCGGTACAGTACAGCAGATGTTACTGAAGAAAAATCACTCTTATGTAATGTTATTAACTCACCACATGAATGGTACTAACATGCTCTGGTGAACGCATACATTTCAGTCATCTCTGTCTCTAAGTCCCAGCGTGAGGAGGATCCAGCAGCATCCGTCTCCACTGAGATCAGGACTTTTTCGGCCACGTTCAGGTGGATCAGAACACAAGAGGTGCAAAAACAAGAAGATAAGAATACAAGCTATACATCTCTACGTATCCATGAAGCAAACTTGATATTGGAGTGGTTTTCTCACAAATGTCATTTATACTCTAGTATATGGACCAATGAGCAACAGAACCTGGTTCAGTACAGCAGCCGGACTGGACTGGGTTTGAGCACAGACAATAACGTTACACTTCTGAGGTGATTTATGGCCTTTCCTGATGGAAAGATTGCTAAATAGGGAACGGCTAACTAACTGTCATTAGCCCGGTCAGTCATGTAGCTCATGGAGCTGACTCTCACTCACTTGCTGTTGGCTACTGTAAATGCCAATCAATATCTGCAACAAGTCCCTCCCTCTCTGACTGCTTTTACAGGAAACACATAAAAAAACGAGGAAGTAAACAGAACTCTCCTTCCTGTTTCGAGACTTTAAATCAACTGTCCCATTTAATTTCATGACCAACAGCAGAAGCCAACAGTGACGTTCCACTGAGGATTCAGAGAATGAATGTGACTGTGAAAACTGTGAGCTAGAATGTAACCAGGGAAGGAAAATAGACTGTCAGACAGCATCTAAGTGCCCCGTCAACAACAAGCACCGCAGATTTGTCCTTCCTAAACCACTTCTCAGGATCAACACATCAATATGGTCATTACAGAGTCCTGCATCGTCCTTGCTGTGAGAGTGTCAGTGAGCATGCTTTGTTACTGTCAACACAAGCAGACCAGAAATGAGCAGGCAGAGCTGGACTCTGGCTGTTCTGTGTTCACACACAAAGTGGATGAGTATTAATGATAGCTTTGTGAATGTTGTTACAGTTCATCCCTATACGTAAGGACGACATCTTTAGCTTGAAAATCTGATTGTAGAAGTGTAGCACACTTTTGATACCAATAAATGAAATAAATATAATACATTTTGACAACCTTACGTCGAGTAACACAAAGATTTGTTATCAGCCACTAGAGACTTGGACATGAGTCAGATTTGAGTTTTTGTGAGATTGGACTTCACTTGACTGTCTGAAGACCGGACTTGATTTGAGGTTTGATGTTTCTTAGTGAGTCTCTCTGACTCTATAGATTAATAGAATGAATCCAGAAACTTCCTTCAGTGTTACACAGCAACACTTCAGTCACAGCTCAGTGAAACAGCCGTCACATGAGCAGAGCTGATGCTGACCTGATGTAATGTAGGCCATTCTGAGGGGGGGCAGCTTCTCTTACCCTTCAACAATAACTAGTTCTGCAGCATTTGTTCATTAATGAATCTGAAAACAGAATTACTGGAAACATTTGGTGTTCCACGTCTTTGTTTTCTATGGTGGCAGAGTAGAAAGGTTTAACATCTCTAATCTGATTGGGGCAGCCATCTGGAAGACCCCCCGCCCCCACCCCACCCCACACATACTCTATCCCTGCATTTGTCCTCACTCGTTTACCCTAATGTGACCCATCATCTGACCACCTCCCATTACATTATTTGTAGGAGCACTCCAACAAACAACAAAGAGCATTTTCAAACCCTACAGTGATACTAAAGACACACAACATGGTGCAGGGACAGTGTGACAAGTGTGACCACGAACCTACAACCACCAGCTGGACACACTGTAGGCCTACATATGATAATATAACTACAACTATAATGAAAGAAATCAAGAAGAAATGAGAGAAATCGAAACAATATAAAAATACAGATACAATAAAATAAGAAAAATAAAAAATGTATTCAAGCGCTGAATATTATTAATAATTAATAATTATGTCAGTCCAAAGTCTAGGAGCTCTAACAAAGCTCTGTCATCTTTGTGTTTGACACCAGACACTGGAACAACAAGAAGAGGAGCATCTCAGTGAACATAACAGTCAGACATAGACCCTGCATGGGGTGAGTCCCATGTATGATGAGTGTGATGAGTGTTTTTCTCATACAGTATGAGACTGCTAACAACAACAACATGAAGATACCATTACATGACTGACAGTTATGATTTGATGTCTCAACCTCGATCAGTCTTGGCGTGTGGGCCGCTGCACTGAGTGAACACGCCGAACACGAGTCACGTAACCAACGCCATTTTCATCGAGTTAGAATGAAATGTAGGTCAAGTTGAAACAAACGAATAATTCAATGACAGCTGAGTGGTAATGACGGCAGGGAGTTCACAACCCAACTCGGCCACAGAGAGAGTCTGTGAGCAATGGAAGGATCTCTGTTTGGAAATAATTCAGCAACACCAAATCATAAGAGGAGCTACATCAGCTACTGACAGCTGGAAGACTACATAAACAAACTGCATCGACCATTGTCACTCTGTCACTATCGCACTTTTTGCCTGTTGAATGCATGAATGCACTCACTGCATTTTGACATAACTGACAGTGTGAACTAGGGTTGCAAAATTCTGGGAATTTTCAAAGTTGGAAATTTTCCATGTGAATTAATGGTAATTTGTGGGAAATTATTGAAGCCTGGCTCTTGCAGGGAACTTATATATAGTTGTGGAAAATACATTTTAGCATAATCTTGACTAACACGACCAGATTTCATGCAGGTACATTGAATATCTGCTATTCCTCAATCACATGCACATAGCACACTGCTTACTGCAGGGCTATTGAGGCCACGCCCCCTACCTGCACAGGTGATTTCTGTACCTGGACCACACTTTAGAGGCCAGAGCACACAGAGACTATTGAAGACACACATTTCAGCTTGTGGACTACATAATATTGTTCAATAAAATAATTCAAACCCATGGAAAGTTAATGGAAAGTTTCTGGAGATTTACCATAAACGTTCTGCATCTTTACAACCCTAGTGTGAAGACACTTTTGGACTTATTGATTGTTCAAAGTGATTTTTTTTTTGTCATTTTTTACTTACTTTGACACATCTAGTTAAACCTACACACACATTCATGCTCACTTGAAGCACACTGCCACACACTCATTTCCTTTGTTAAGATTATTTTTTTGGCCTCTTCAAGCTTTATTTGACAGAGACAGCTGAAGAGTGACAGGAATGTGAGGAGAGAGTGACGGGAATGACATGCAGGAATTAGCCACAGGTCGGATTTGAAATCTGGCCTTCCGCAGCAAGGAGTGAGCTTTTGTACATGGGGCAGCTGTTCTACCAAATGAACTAAACGCCACTCCAGCCACACACTTATTTCAAATGAAACATTACATGGCCAACCGTACCCACACTGAGGAGATAGATAAAAGATTTGATCAGCTGTCCTGCACACAACCTCTCTTACCTCAAACTAACTGTCAAAAACTAAAAACTAATCCTCCAAATAAAATCCAGTTATGCTGTAAAGTGTGGAACCTAATCAAAATGATATAAGAAATAGCATCATATTTCTAACAGAGGAAAACTGGCCCAGATTATATTTTTGAATAAGACAAAAATATCTTCATGATGTGAGAAACTATGGATGGACGTGGAGGAGGAAGACATGGAGGGGGGCATGAAGGCAAGCTCACTCTGTCTTGGCACATTACATGTAGTGCGTAGTGTTCTTCTTTCTTCCTGGTCCACCTCAGTTTGAACACTCAGAGCTCAATAAAACCCCATCTAACTGAAACCAGTCCAACTACTCTCAAATCAGCAGCAGTTACCTCACAAGTAGACCGTATCTTTGTTTTAGACTGGATCACAGTGAAAACCTGACCAATACAAATTTAATATGGCGGTACTACTGTGGATTACTAAATTACCGGTACCAGTTTCCGCTACATAGCACCGCCTCTCCTCTCCTCCCAGCTTCTCACTGCATGCTACACCCTTGTAAACAAACCCACACGGCAACTACTGCAACTGGACTACACAGCTGCTAAATGGTTGGCTGTTTGCCTGTTACTGGTGATATCCGGTAATATGATAGGCTGTTTCTGCACGCTGGGTCCGCCCGTCTGTTAGCTGATTGGTCGTTTCTGCCAGCAAGAACGAACTCCATGAAGACAGCTCGGCTTCGATAGAAATTCGCTTCAAAACAAACAACAAGCTAGAGTTCTGTCTCGCCCAGACGCACACAGCTTACAGTCACAAACACGAGCCAACACACTCACATGGTAGAAGTACCGGGCCCGAGTGGTGCGTCTGCCGCGGTGTCGTCAGTGGCACCACTAATTTTGCTCAAAAAACCAAACTCGTTTCAAACTTGTTTTAGTCTGATTCTTCCTTCAGCAGTATTATGTTTATCATGCACCAAACAACATTATAAGTCATTAATAAGTATTTATAACTTGTACAAATACATTGCAGTTCATAAAAATAATTAAAAAAGGCAGCAGTATAGCAGCAATACCCTGAACCGTGATACTTTGTCTGGTATAGTATCGTGGTTACTCATTTTAGTATCGTGACAACTCTATTAGTGTTTGCTGTCTGACTGTCACAAAAAACTCAACTACACAACTAAAGTGGTAACCTGTCAGAAGCACTGCCCACCTTGTATGGTGCTCCACCCTCACCTGGACCAAGGATTCCACCATGTTCATCCCATTTCAACTTTGTCACAGGTATCAGGTTTTGAAACACACTCGACACTTAGTTACTTATATTTGGTATATTTATTCAGAGTTAGTATTTCTCTGCACACAGGGGTTTGTTGTCCAAAAAAAAAAATAGAAATATATAAAATCACCAGACTTTGAGTGTCTAATCTTTAGCTGACTATCATAGCTCACATGGTCTTTGAAAACATTTTACTCTTATTATTCTTAATAGAAAGTTGACGTTTAAAATTCAGATGTATAACTTATTAAAGTTGACTTCCAGTGTATTTATTCATATTTATTTACATGTTTTATATTTTCAGGATGTGGAGAATGTGGAGTAATATATTCAGCGATGAGTCAGCTGTACTGTCATGCTGATTTGAGCACATTCTAAACATCTAGTTGACCAATCAGATTGCTCGGTCTGGACTATTTGTTGTATAATAATGTGTACTGTTTATTTTCCTCTCTACAACATGGAAATGATTCTGACACTCTGATCACTTGTTAATGTGCTTTTAGTTATGAAAGGATCAGCTTGTCCTTGTTACATATTTGATATATTCCCTAACCTCAACCCTGAATAGATTTTCATGAATATTTTATATTAATTATTAGAAATAACTGTGTGAGGAATCTCTGACAGAAATAAACACGTTTCTGCAAGAGGAACATTTCTTTTTCCAGTGTTACACAGCAACACTTCAGTCACAGCTCAGTGCCACAGCCATCACATGAGCAGAGCTGCTGTTACACTGGTCACATTGACAAAGTCGAGCAATCACTGCAGTGTTTGCAGTATCGCCTCATGAAAATAATTCAGAACCATTTTTAGGAGCAAACGTCAAATACAATTCAGTCTGTGAACACTGTTTTATCCAGACTTTAAAAAGTCATCATGGTGTGTTATCTAACTGTAACCCATAACGACAGGAGACAGTACAGCTTAATAGAGTTACATTTCAACTAACAGACATCACAGTCAATCTGCCTCAGTCTATTACTGACACGAAGACATCAGTTTTTGGATTTGTCATTTAATTTTGTAATTTGCATGTTTCCAAAACAGGAGAAGTTTGTGTGTATGTGTGTCTGTGGATGTTTGAGGTGAAGGTGGTTTAAGGTAGTGATATTAATCCTGCTGCACCAAAACATAACCTCCGTGGTTGTGAAGTGAAGCCAACATGCCAAAATTGACCACTTGAGGCTGGCTACAGACAGAGTCGGTCTCCATAAATCCCCATGTTAAGACTTCACAGCAGAAACAAACATGGACACATCAAATTGAGGCAGCAGAGGCGGGATAGCCAAGATGGCAGCCACAACCACCACACTGGCTCTTCAGAAAGCTTTCAGTTATTATGTTATTGTATGTATTATGTTATTATGTTTTTATTACTCAGTTCATATAAAAATCCAAACCATCAAATATCAAGCATCAGAGACAAGTCTTGTTAATATGCCACAAATAATGCCACATTATGTTAAGAGCCACACACTAAATGTTAAAATAATGTTATAACAATAAGAATAACAATAACAATAATAATAATGAGAAGAAGAAGAAGACCAACAACGACAGAAATCGATATATGTCACCTGACTGACTAAAAGTGAACCTGTAACACGGACTGACTCCATCACTGAAGCACGTCTGACACGGGGCTGATGAACATTTTAAAAAATCACGTGTTGATAACACTGTACACCATCGTGCTCCACTGGGGACAAAATATAAACCAGACTTTAGGTCGAGCGGCTGCTGCTGCTGCTATGAGTGCTCCGGATACTCACCGGGTACGCACACAGAGGTTGTACTGCTGTGATAAGCCATTTCTGATTTGCAGAGCTTGCAGAGCGCCACGTTGGTGGCTCTCTGTCTGAAATACTGCCACGCTTTAAAGATAATCGTGGGCAAAGTTCTCTGAGTGACTCCATGCTTTGACCTAACTGCGAAGCTCTGATGCACGTTACGTAAAATCCACGCGTTTCTGTAATCAATGATGTCGACTGCTCTGCTGGAAGAGCAGACAGCATCAACATCCCAGAGAGGGCTGAGGCTGACAGATCATTTCACCTACGCTATGCAGGGCCACAGTTTATCCATCCTATGTCACCCTAGTTTTATTAATATACAACATCAGTTAACTGTTGCAAATAAGATGTTACACATGCCCTGCTAATTTCTAACCTCACAAACAGCAGATAGAGGTGCAACTATGATGGGAGTGGCATTGAAAGGCAAACACCCAGAGTATGTTAAGTAACAGTGACAGTATAACATACCTGTCATCCCCGTCTGGTGCAGACTGCGTTTGGCTAGCTGATGTAGCATTAGCCTACCTACTGTCTAAAAGCTGGCACATCATCCTTTATACCTTCAAATCATTGCAGATGCCATGTCTTTTAAATTCCTGTTCAGTTGTCATGTAGAGTAGTTGCTACTTTAACCTGCGTGTTTTTGGACTGAGCGGCAGCCTACATAATGTCCACTTGAGGCTGGCTACAGAACAAGTCAGTGTCTATAAGCCCCCACATATGTGCAGTTTGAGCACCCGAGCTCCATTCAGTCTGTCTCAGGTCCGCCAACAATGCACGTCTTTGCCGATTTTTAAATAAGCCAGGAGGTGGAAGTCAGGACTACCAACATGGCAGCGGCCAGCGCTGCATATTTTGGCTCTTCAGAATTCTACCGGTGACGTCGCCTGTGTGCTTTCCGTTTATATTGTCAGCGGTTTGGATCGTGGGAAAAACTGGGAGGACTTGGAGAAAAGCCACACAGGCACAAGAAGAACAAGACAAGTCACACAGAAGGACCATGGTTCTGATCCAAGCCCAAAGCTTGTGAGGCAACAATGTTAAACACTGCACCACCGTACAAAGTATCAACTGTGTACAAACGTGTTGATGAACCTGACAAGATGAAATGTATCTTTGCACCCATTCAATGATAAAGGGGTGATGACTTGAGCCGCAGTCCTCGGTGTGATTTCACCATAAATGTGCAGTTTGTCATGTTTTCTGAAAATATGTTCGATTTGTGAACAAATCATTGCCCTGGAAAATGACTTGATTACAGAGAATTCCTGACTTAAGCTGCAAACCAAGAAAGATTTGTACGATTTGTCTGTGGTGACTGTGCAGACATTGTTGGTCTGTAATTTCACCTGTTTCCACACAGACCTCATCTGGGTGGGTGAAAATCTATTTCAGTGGACCACCCAAACAATCTATACATGAACAAACAGTGTGGCCTGCTATATGAAACAGTCCCCCTAAACATTACACTGAACACTGCAGAGCTGGGCCTAATGCTGGAGCTCCGGAGAGAGCCAGGAAAAAGCCTGACTGTTTGTGTTTGCATAGACTAAATTATCCAGCATTACTCATCAAGACTGCAGACAGAAGCAGTGCACTGTCAGCAAGGTTCTCACTGTGGCCCTGATGTAAAATTCCATGACTTTTCCTCGACGCTAGAACTAGGTCGAAGGGCTTCAATAACCAGAAAGACTGTAAGAGTGTATACAACATGGAAAACACTTATACAGTTGTGATGTGTGATCAACTGCACAGACTGATTAAAAAAGAATGTTGACTGCAAAAGACAGAAGAGGAAGGAGGCAATCAGACGTGAGCACAACGTGTGTAGGTTAAACCTGTCTTTATGTAAGAAGGAATGTGTTTCAGTTGACTTTAATTACATTCAATAAATCCTGCTTTAAAACAGACCACTTCATTTTACTTTTTTGCTGCCTGTTGCAGTGCGTCAGCCCAAAGGTAGTATTAGGTTGAACATAGTGTGAAAGTTACATTGAAATTCTACTGAATGCGGCTCCAATGCATTGCTGGTGATCACCTGGTGATCTCACCCTTTCTATCACATTGCATTGCAGTGCATTTCGGAGGCGTCGTTCTGCTCAATTCGAGGAGGATACACGGCTAGTCTATTTTTGAGGAATGCCGCGAACGACCACGTCGGTCAGTACAGAGCAGATCGACCTGGCAGGAAGTCAGGCACAGAAACAGCGTAGAGAACCCAGTTAGTTTTCAAAATAAAACACCCCCTGGAGGGAGTGTCATTCATTATTAAGTTATTAATGTTGCAAAGACTAGATCGCTTTCAGTTTTCCTCAGAGCTCAGCTCCTTGAAGAAATGATCAGCACCACAAGAGAGCAGAAAGAAGCATGTTCACTCAAGAGGCAAGATTTGATATTAAATTTTGGGAACAGAGAAAATCTATTGTAACGATGAGCACTGTATAGAAGAGATGGTCATTCTAGCAAAAGTACTATTTGATATTCACTGCAAACCATTCAACCATATACTACTACTCAGCATATTACTGTACTATAAAATGCATAAGCAACATGAATGATCACAGCTGTGTGTCTAGAATTCAAACTCTAATGGACGAATGGATCTCAGGCATTAGTATGGGAGCAGTCTCTCAAATATAATCGTCAGTCGCTTTAATTAAGTAATTCTGGGAAAAGCTAATATGAAGAACACTTGGATCTATTTTTTTTTTTGACCAGGTGCCATGGAAGGATTACAGACTGGGCGAAGCAGTGGACAAAGCTCCAGCGGCTCTGAGAGCTTCAGTCTGACTGTACATATCGACTGGTTTGTGCTGATTTCATCCAGTGTTTGTTCGGAAGCGTGCACCATCACAGCACAATGATAAGGCGGGTAAGGCCTCGATTATATAAGGGCTTACTGTATGCGATGAGGCCTTGAGGTGGGTCCTCAATTCATTCTTTCTGTTTTGTGCTTATATGCTGAATATTTAATATGTTTAAATACTTTGCTATGCAGCAAAATCTGGGGAGAGGTAGTTTTCCAGAACAGAAAAAGTGTCCACGCTGCACAGAGAACAGAAGGAGCGAGGCTAACACAACCCCAGCAGCTCAGTTTTCACAAGGTTAATCCAGCCATGCACAGCACCTGTAAAAGTTCACCAACTGGAAAGCTACATCACAAAATGACGTGTGTGAAGCCTGCAACATGAACAAATGAGTTTGGCATGTTTTATAAATTATAAAAGTGAACCATCTGAAACATGACCAACATTTTGCTCAGTATGTACATGTTCAAAACCAAAACACCACCTGGAAAGCTTCGGTGTTACTTACTTGACTGGTGTTATGTGTCAGCTACACCATGCTTGTTGGGTCAACCCCCGGATATTAGGGTTGCAAAATATAGTTTCCATGGGAATTAACAGGAATTTATGGGAATTAACCTAGACTTAACCAGGAATTTATAAAAGTGAAGACTAGCCCTTTACAGGGATCATCCAGATTGCATGCAGGTACATTGAATATCTGCTATTCCTCAATCACATGCACATAGCACACTGCTTACTGCAGGGCTATTGAGGCCACGCCCCCTACCTGCACAGGTGATTTCTGTACCTGGACCACACTTTAGAGGCCAGAGCACACAGAGACTATTGAAGACACACATTTCAGCTTGTTGGACTACATAATATTGTTCAATAAAATAATTCAAACTTGATAAAGTTCTACTTACAAATAAATCTGTTGAAATGTGTTTTAATTGTTTTATTTTGCATGTCTGTTTATGACAAAACAACATGTTTAGATTTATGTTTGCATATGATACAGTTTGTTTAAATTGCCCACAATTTCTCATAAATTTCCATAATTCCCATGTGAGTTTACAATTTGGAATATTTCCCAAATTCCTCCACTTACTTCCCGTGGAAAGTTTCTGAAAATTTATCAGAAATTTCTCACCCCTTTGCAACCCTAGTATGGTCAGTTATGACAAATGCACATGGGGAGATCCTCTGAATTCATTTCTATCTATTGAGTGCCAACACTGCTTACGTCTCTGCAAAACAATTAAGCCCGCTATAACATCACTTGAATGGATCCATTATAGGCCACGATTATCTCCTTCATGTGGGCACTGAGTCAGTGTATTGTGCACAAAGTCGTCCAGAGTTTATCCATTGCCCTGGATAAATGATCACAAGCCGTCCAGCAATTATTCACTGACCCAGGAGCCACTCTCACCAGAGAGCTACTGAACTGTGTAATACTTAACTGTGAGCATGAACTGTTAAACTGAATGTAAAGTCAGATGATGTCATCAGCAACTTTTTATGGTTTATCAGGAAATAACAAACTGTAAAATACCATGAAGAATACCTTAACATACTGAAAACATGACTTTGTGTTGGAATATAGCACTATGTCTAGACATATCTCATAAGTGGACTTAAAGGTCCAGTGTGTACGATTTGGGTCAGAATAAGGCAGACATGGAATATAATATTCAGAACTATCTTTTCATGCATGTAAAATCACCTGAAAATAAGAATAGTTTTATTTTTGTTAGCGTACTTAAAAATGACTTTTATAGCTACAGTGGGAGTGGGTCCTCTTTCATGGAGGAGGCCATATTGAAACACTGTGTTTCTACAGTAGCCCAGAACAGACACACTTCACTCTAAACAGGGCCCTTTAAGTGTTGTTTCTACACACTGGACCTTTAAACATCAGCTTTGACTTCATGGGGACTTTAATCTGCACTGCTGGATCTAATAGTTAATTCATGTTTATCATATAAACACTACAGCTGTCTTATTGGACAAGTATTAATAGTTAGTAATAAGAGCAAAAGCATTACTGACATGAGAGAATTATGATGAGTCAATGTTCAGATCAGGCCTACCAAATGGTGAACCCCAAACTGAGGAGTGTACCAAAGCATTAATAACAGACATCATTCTGGTATGGACACTGGGATATCACATCAGGACCACTGACACATCCTGCAACACAAACCAAACACAACCAAACAGAAAAATGACCTGAGCAGAGACTGGAGACAAAAGTCAACACACCATCCCCACACAATAGAAACAGCCACAGTGTTGTTTCTGCACAGCCCAAACAGACAGTCCGGTCGGTGGGTGGGTGCAGACTGGACATGTGTCAGGAGCTGACAAAAACTAACTACACCTGCGTGCGTGTGTGCGTGCATGCATGTATGCGCGCGCTGGTGGTGGTGGTGCAATGCAATGCCAAACCCCCACCGACACAGCACAGCACAGCTCAGCTCAGCTCAGCTCAGCCATGGATGTATTACAGCACGGAATGTCTGTGTCCACGAGCTGGAAGCAGGCTGTGTTCACACCACAGCAGAGCTCCCGCCGCGGACATTACCTCCACCTCCGCGGACATTACCTCCACCTCCGCGGGCGAAACGCTGCGTTCAATGAATTAGCAGCTGCCTGTGTGACAGCACGCCGAACAATAGCCATATTTTCGACATGACTGGGAATGAAGGGGGAAAAAACAGGTCGTGCGTGTCGTCAGCGGGTTCAATAACGTTTCCCTCATTTCCAGGTGTGGCGGGAAAGCCAGGTTAGCGTCACAACTATGTTAGTCAGCCGTGCTTACCTGGATATCCAGCTCCAGAAAACAAAGGATGCTGCTGCGGTTTCTGTCCGTTAGGTCGGTGCGTCTGTTCGGCCTGACAGCATCCTGTTCCCAGCCAGCAGCACCGCTGTCACAGCCAGTCGGCAACACAACAGGCGCTTCCGGTCACCATTTTCACAATAAAAGTCTAAATCTGTCCAGACTTCACTTCAGTTACAATAAGTTCACTGATGTTTGTTTATTTTTACACTATATTTAGTCTTTTACCTGACAAAGAGACTTGCAAAAAAGGGAAACAATCATGGTACAGGTACATGGTACTAGGACATGTTAGTGCAGTAATAAGTACTGCGGCAATACTAGAGGGGTAGATCTATCATGTCCAGTTGTTGGTAGTGTTGGAGAGGAGGTCCTCTCTGAAGAGCTGGAGGTCTTCAGGAGGTTTTTAAAGGTAGAGAGGGACGGCCCTGATCTGGTAGGAACTGGTAGGACGTTCCACCAGCAGGGAACAACAGACGAGAAAAGTCTGGATTGCTCTGAGCGTACAGATAGCAGAGCCAGGCGTCTTTCACTGGAGGAGGTGACATACGTCTGGTAAGGGAGATTCAAGTAGGTAGGTGTAGAAGTAGAGACTACTTTGTAGTCAGCATTAATGATTTTAGCAGTGAACAGTGCAGTAAAATGTGACCTTTTAGGCTGTTTGAAAACCAGGCGAGCCACAGTGATCTGGATCATCTGAGAAGGTTTCATTGTTTGTCTAGTGATAACTGTAAAGATTTGACTAATGCACTAGAAAGAAAATCTGACACTGTAAAAAGAGGGGGAAAAAATGTTCAGAGTATTTAAAAAAGAATAATCTGTCTGGTTTGTTCACAAGAATCTACAGAATTTGTACTGTGTGCATCTCTAATGAATGCTACTGTAACAGTCAGTACAGTTGGAATAGACTGTATACATTTGCCATGACATTTTTCTATTTTAACCTTCAAGTTCCAAATTTGCAAAGAAAAAAATAATAATTTCTCTCTGTGACTCAGTGACTCTGTCTGCATAAGGTCTTGAAAAAGGAAGTGAAAATGAAGAGAGGCACCAGACAAGAATTGAGGCTCTAGCGAATAAAATACGGAGATTTTTTTGTGTTTCTTGGTTTCTGGGTATAACTACTAATGCTTTTGTTTTGAAGGTTAAAATCAGAGCTTTTCCGGTGATTATTGTCCTACCGTTGGCCGCCTTGACGCAGCTGCCAGCAGCTCGGTCCTCAGTCTCTGCAATGAGACAGATAGATGCCGCTGAACGGGAGAGCGGGCCGGGCCCGACTGCTCCTTCACTGCGTTTTACATGGACTTGAAGTCTGTCGCCCTGATATCTGTCTCTGAATATAATTCACATTATAATACATCTCCATATCTCCCTGTAGTTTTGTATTATTTGAGTCGGTCTAACTGTAGGCCAGTCAGTTCTCCCCTATGAATATGAATGGAGCGGTCCATTCTTTAAAGGGCCAGTGCATGTCTTGTTTTTGCAACTGGACAGATCACACTGACAGTTTTGTGTTTGTCACAGCAAACAAAAGATTATTTTCGGTTAGTCTTGTCATGATGTGGATGGTCTAGTTTATGATTAGAGGTTATGTTAAGTGTTCATGTGCTTTTTGTGTTTTTTATGTTATGTTGTTTTTATGTAGCAGGGCCCTGAAACACCAATTAAAGGTACTCCCGGTGCAGATGGAAGAGAAAACCCTCTAAACTTGATGCACAAGAGGCAGAACTATGTCCATTTTGACATATTTTTGGCCACGTAAAGTTACATTATAACTCAGTTACTTCCTCTTGTACACAGGCCTCTGTTCCTGTTACTTTTGACCCAAAGCTGAAGTCATTTCAAGGATGATAGTCTGAATAACGGGCTCATATTTTGTTTTTTCCAACCACACATAAAATGATGTGACACTACTGAAACAGAGGTCATAATTTAGCCATACACTATTATCAATAAGTATCAGTTCATTCATTAAAATGGCCTGCACTGCAACTTTCTCACCACCTGTGGGTATGTATGCATGTATACTTGTAGATTGTGCTCTTTGTAAGAGGTTATACCTGTCACATACAAAGTCAATCTTCATTAAGAGAAATGAGAAAAGAGTTACAGCTGATGGTTCTCCGGCCATGACAGGTGAGCACAGTGGAATGGCATCTCTGGTATACAGTGAAGACAGGCAGTCTAGAGTAGATGATGTAAAATTGTACTGTATCGTGCATCATGAAGCACCAGAGCTGAGTTCAGTACTTTTCTGTTAGAAACTGAGGCCACAAGGATGTAGTCTATCACTCAGATGTGTGCTGGCTTAGTCGTGGATGATTTCTGGAACAGTTCTTGTCCCTGAAATCTGTTTTTTTTTTTAACCCTGAATTGTTGGCAGACATGATCCACATTTGAAATCATTTGTCTTGACGCTTTTTGAGTGGGAAATCAGTGACGGCACACTTCCTAACACTGTGAGAAATCGTCTTTCCCAAATGTCAACATTTCTGAGTAAATGGTGCTCACATCATGCATCACAGGCTTTCAAGATTTTGCTGCTGTTGTAGAGGGAATGAACCTGTTCCCTGTCCCCAACATTGCCTCTGCTGATGTAGTACAGGACAGCATTGGCGCTTAATGAACTACAATGTGATGGTACACCAGCAGCTCCCACTGTCAGAGTCCAGATTTACCCTGATGAGGCTGGTGAGCAAGCCAGGTACACTCACCTCTTTACATGTTACACTTTACAGCACTAAGTCACGCAACACCAACTATTTGACTGATTTTGATGAAACTGGATGATATTTTATGGAGAAAATGTTTTCTGGTTTTCTCTCTGATGTCCGTCACCTGCTCCTCCTCAACACTCTGTGATTTACAGTTTCCCGATGGACAATCTGAAGCCAACTGTAGCTGCTGTTATGTGGGTAGCAGTTAGCTGTACAGCCCAGACTGAGTGCTTAGAGCACCGAAGGAGTGTTAGTGTTTACAGCATCTGCCAGTGGCAGAACTGGATCTGGGCAAGCAGGCCATGTAACACGGCACAGCAGTCTCTATAGACATAATGGCAGAGGAGAGACTGAAGAGGACGTTGATGGAGGAAGCTAAGAAGAGAAAAGTATAGAGTGAGCAAGAAAGAAGCCACAGACGAGCAAATCTACGACTGACTGTTAGTGGTTGGTGAGAGCTCAGACAGACACTGAGCTGGGCTGACTGCTGCTGGACTAGTAAGTAATATTAGCTGGCTGCTATGATGTTCTAAGCATGCACCAACACCCATTAGATGCTGCAGCAAAGTTCCATTTAGTTATTTAAACTGAGCTTCAATAATTATGTCTGTACTTGGAAAATGTCAACAGATACATTTGATAATGTGGGATGTGTGTGTTGGAGGTCCTTCAGCTCCGTGTTGGTTTCTTTAAGAAAAATGTGCCCTCAAAAATCTCAAACACCTAAACTGGTTTGGTAGTTTGCACAGATGGAGAGGACGAAAGAGAGGAGGAAACGTGTCGAGAGTCACTAAGTGTGTGCCTGCTTCACTGAAAGACAGTGCTGTTTCTCTGCCATGGCACACACACTTATAGCCACATACACACCCTTACACAGCTTCTGAGGCTCTGTGTTATCATGTGGGTAAACCCCCACACTGTTACCTAGCAACAGTGGAAAACCAGGCTACAGAGACAGCATCCTTGTCATCATAGACTCTCACTCTCTCAAAATGAGGCCGTGTAGACGGTTGTTGTGGAAACAAAGTGTAAAAGCCATGTGAGGCCATGGTGGATGTGGATCCAGACAGACTCACCTGCTGCTGCTGCTACTACAGGCTACAGAACAAGAAGAAGAAGAGAACAGGGATTTATTTTTAAACATGCACCGTATCACATGCCCACACACAGCATCTTCCACCATCTGCAGCTCTGCTGTCAATCCTACAGCACCCCCACCCACCCACAAAGCATGCAGGAGACAAAAGACAGGGCCTGCATGAGCTTTTTTTGGTCCCAAGCAGAATTTGATTTGTGCTTTGTGCTAAGTGCATAAACTACTCTATATCATCTGTAAACACAGACATACTAACTGTGATTGTTATTTTAATGCTTGATCTATTATTATTATCATTATTCTAGGTCATACTGAAAACGATGATGTGGTGCACCAATCAGTACTTCAACAGAGTTGATGAATATATCTGGGTTTCCACCTCTCATTAGTCAACATGGCTGCTGTGCAATCAGTCCATGAGAGAGAGTTTAACTTTGAGTTAACTTTGGTAAAAAAATTGTAGTGAAGATGAAGTTTTTTCAGTTTTCAGTCATGGAGAAGGCTTAGTCATTATCACATGACTTAAGCATAGAACACCAGTCCAATAATTACAGGTGGTAAACTGAGGGGTGGGGAGTGTCCTCTTTCCAGAATCCAGAATCATTGATGTTTCACCCAAGCAGTAAATGGTAAATGAACTGTACCTATATAACACCTTTCTAGCCTTCCGACCACTCAAAGCGCTTTACAGTACGTATCTCATTCACACTGATGGCATTACCTTCCATGCAAGGTGCCAACTGCTCATCAGCTTGAGGAGCTCACCATTCAACCATGATGGCACAGCCTTCAGGAGCAATTTGGGGTTCAGTACCTTACCCAAGGACACTTCGACATGTAGGCTGGAGGGGACTGAAACGCTGAACAACCCGCTGAATGACCTGCTCTCCCTCTGAACCACAGCTGCTACTGGTACCTGAACTGGTATCAGTCCACCCTCTGTACTTTGCTGCAAGAAAACTGTCTGGTTGTTGTGCTATTGCTATTGTTGCTATAAATAGTAATGAACTACTTTTGTGACAACAGTTTTAATCAAGATACAGACATATTTAATCAAGATTTTCCAAATGACAGCTAAATAAATCATTCAAGACAAATGGCTGTAATTCATATAAGACACTGGAATCCTCTTAATATATTCAATTCAAATGCTCTAATCAAAAGTTATTGTTCCCCATAATGAGGAATAAAATCATCTGTCAAGCTATCATTACCTTCTTAATACTGCTAATACTAGGGACATGGATATTTTATATATTTTTTAATCCCAAGCATTTTCACCAGTTAAGAAGTTTGACTGTAAAATGTCATGCATGATATCAACAGAGTAATAATTAGCTGTGCTGAAATACTGCAGTGTGTTCAAAAGGCATGAACGCGTCACACCACGTCCATGAGGTAGTTGTGGATTTGTCTGCAAGCACAGCAACGTTCTGCATGTCAGTGTATTTAAAAAGGAGATATGGTCTCCAGGGAATCAGGTGGTTTGAAGTTGGCTCAAAATATGGTGTGTGCCCCCATTAAAGGACACAGGAACAGACTTTTCCCAGTTAGACTGCTTTAATCTGGCTGTGGTCTGCAACACAAGATACAGATAAAGTAAAATAAGTCACTGTAACAAACTGTTACAGTTCTGAGTTTGTTTCTGGGTTTCCTGTTTTATTTTGTAGTTTCACCCTGTCTGTCTTATTTTACTTCCTGTCTTGTTCCTCACCTTTTTTTTTGATTCTGCACCTGCCCCTGATTTGTTTCACATGTCCCTGATTAGTCCTCCATATCTCTTTAGCTCCCGTGTTTCCTTTGTTTCCTGTTCGGTCTGTTTTGTGTTTATATGTATATGTCTTGTTATTCAGTATCTTTACTGTTTTTCGACCCTGTCTGCATTTGGGTCCATTCCCACGTGACACAAACACAAAAAATTAAATATACATTATGGCTAAATATACAGTTATGCAAATAAGGACTGAGATACCAATGACACGTGTTAATAGATAATCAACATTGACATTAGCATTGGCATACTGCCCCCATGAGGCGATAAGTAGAAGCAGCTGCAGTGAAATAATGAAACCACTGTAAAAATGAAACTCACCAACAACCAAATTGCAGACTTCTAATGTGGGCTTTCTAACACTATACATGAACTGTCCTGTAGACTGTGACAGTGTAGCTTTAATCTCAGCAACACGTGGGCTCTCCTGGACTTGGCCCATATCAATGTTGTAGACAGGTGTCTGTATGAAGGCGTACATGTTGTGGAGCATCTGATTGTAAAGAGTCCCAAATACAAAGAGTGCCTTAAAGAGTTCATCAACAGCTCCAACTGGTTGACTTGCATGGTATGACCTGCTTGCCGATGGTCGAACTCATGAATCATGGTCTTCTTCATGATTTGGGTTGAGTGGTGTTGTTGATGCAACCAGTGTGTTCCTGGATGCTTGTTCCACTCTAAAAAAACAATAAAACAATTCAGATTCATTCAAAAAACAGTTCCTTTATTTTTTAGATGGAGGAACATGATGAGGGGAAAATACTGTGTTTTCTTCCAACTTTACAAGCTGTCTGAAAATATAAAGACACACAAGCTGTAATACAAACCTAATTGAACACGAGCAGGTGCTTCTGAACTTGGGATGCAGGACACCTCATCTGGTGTTTTCCGCCTTCCGCTGTTGGAGGAATCTAGTGAAGGAGGACATGACTGAAGAAAGATCACTGTTCCAACCTGTACACAGCAAAAAAAACTAAATGTAAATACCAGAGACAATAATGTCATTATCCATTTTCTCCAGTTGATGTTGGAACTTCTGTACAACAGATCAGATCTTCAAGGTCGCTTGAAGAAGGGAGAGCCTTACTCTGCCAGGTCTTTTGGGTAGAAGGTGCTACTATCCTACTGACCTATTAAAGGGGCCCCTCTGACTTAACAGTGCTGTTGACTGGCCTGCAGCCTCTCAGCAGTAAAGGAACCTTAAGCTAGCTTGCTATTTGCTAAAAGGATGAAAATAATGAGGAAAGCTGCCCTGGGCAGACAGTCACAACGCCAAGACACCTAAAAAGCTGCGTGTGGAAGTATTTTGGCTTTAACACAGTCATCTTGCATGTTCATACACCTGTGCCTGTGCATCCCTGTTCATCACCTTTATAGCCATGGCCAGCTAAAACTGCTATTGACACCTTGTGGTCAACAACAATCAATGACCAATAACCCACAATGTGGTCAAATTACTTAATCATCACAATGGTTTAATATGAATTTAAGGGGGAGAGAAAATGTTTTTAAAAAGTGTATTTTAAAATTTACACCACTGGGCAAAAGGAGGGTGTGGGGCATCTTACACTTGATATTGTAAGTAGTCTGAAACAGCCCACAGTTTAACAGTGCATATCAGACACTGGATAATTAATAATACTATTAATATTATCACTGGAATAGAATAGAATATATTACAGTCTAATATAATGTGTGCATAGTTGCTATGGTAAATGACAACAAATCAACATGTTAGGAGGTAAAGGAGCCAGCACAGAGGAAACCCATGAGCAAAGTTGTCAGGGTGGAGCATCTTTCTGCCTACATCAATCAAGTGCAGCCTTCCACCCAGCCTGAGTCATGGTTGCTTAGCAGTACCAGTTGCCAAACTACTGGTGGTCATCTTGCATGTTCATACACGCAGGGTGGCAGGGTCCCGCTCCCTCTCACACTACTTGCACATTATGGTGTCAGTTTTGTGTAGCTTCTCTTCTTTTTGCCACTCTGTTCTTCTTCCTGCCTTTTCCTTTTGTTGCAGTCCTGCGTGGTATACGGCACATCAGAAGCTTCAACAGGTCTGGAAAGAACCTGAGGAACCTGAGACTGGGAAGCAAGCAGGAGAGGTCAGGGCGCAGACAGGAGAGGTTGTTGGAGATGGTGGCTCAAGAGCTGCAAGAAATGGCATGTACACACCAGCAGATGGTGCCACTGGCATGTTCCATCACTTCTTCTATTGTCATTCAACTGCCACTTGCATAGACCATATTTACACAAATATTACTGAATGCTACACTAAACCAGTTTCTCGTTCTGTGAGTTTAGGTGACCATAATATTAGAGCAATTACTAGGAAAACAAACTTCCTAAATGTAAGGCCAATATACTCCATAAAAGGATCTTCAAGAAATTCATTCCTGAAAGTTTTTTTGGCCAATGTTGGTGATATTGACTGGAATGATGTGTATGCTGCTGAGGACCCTGAGGCCTCCTTATATATCTTCATGGAGAGTTTCATGAAGATTGTTGATAAGCATGCCCCTATGAGCGAGCTCAGCTCCATGGTTGAATGAGACTCTAAAGAGCCTCATGAAGGAAAGAGATTAAGCTAAATCTAGAACAGTAAAGTCTGGATTAGTGGAGGACAGATTTAAGAACTGTCAACTAAGAAACCAGGTTACAAAATTGAATAGATCAATGAAAAAAGAATATTACATGCAAAGGATAAATGCTGTCTTGCTATCTGTATATATTATATATATTATTGATTGACTGATTGATTGATTGATTGGTTGATTGGTTGGTTGATTGATTGATTGATGTCATGCATCAGTGTAATGTTTGCTCAACCAAACATGCATGCTGTTTTGTACTCTCCATACCAGGCTCAACAGCTATTTTTGTTGCACTCCTTTTAGAGAATGTGCCTTGATGATGTGGAAGGTATATTGTCTGTTCTTTGTCATATTTAAAGTAACAATCCCACAGGGCTTCACTCTCGACAGGGTCAGACTGTGGTCTCTCAATTTAAATAAATGATCTGGACTGCTCCTTTAGTATTACAAAATAGAGGGACAAAATCAAAAATGGATTTTAAATGTTCAAGTATAATGTTCATTTGAAGTTATTGTTTAAAACATTATCCAAAATGTAAATTTACATCATCAATGGTGTAGCCTGAAGAATATTATACAGGTACAGTATAGTCTACACTCACCGGCCACTTTATTAGGTACACCTTGCTAGTACCGGGTTGGACACCCTTTTGCCTTCAGAACTGCCTCAATCCTTCGTGGCATAGATTCAACAAGGTACTGGAAACATTCCTCAGAGAGTTTGGTCCATATTGACATGATAGCATCACACAGTTGCTGCATATTTATCGGCTGACCTCATGATGCGATGCAAATCTCCCGTTCCACCACATCCCAAAGGTGCTCCATTGGATTGAGATCTGCTGACTGTGGAGGCCATTTGAGCACAGTCAACTCATTGTCATGTTCAAGAAACCAGTCTTAGATAATTCGAGCTTTATGACATGGCGCGTTATCCTGCTGGAAGTAGCCATCAGAAGATGGGTACACTGTGGTCATAAAGGGATGGACATGGTCAGCAACAATACTCAGGTAGGCTGTGGCGTTGCAATTGGTACTAAGTGTGCCAAGAAAATATCCCCCACACCATTACACCACCACCATGATACAAGGCAGGATGGATCCATGCTTTCATGTTGTTGACGCCAAATTCTGACCCTACCATCTGAATGTCACAGCAGAAATCGAGACTCATCAGACCAGGTCTGTTGTCCAATTTTGGTGAGCCTGTGTGAATTGTAGCCATGTTTTCCGACCATTGTCTGTAAACCATAGAGATGGTTGTTTGTAAAAATCCCAGTGGATTAGCAGTTTCTGAAATACTCTGGCACCAACAACCATGCCACGTTCAAAGTCACTTAAATCACCTTCCCCATTCTGATGCTCGGTTTGAACTGCAGCAGATCGTATTGACCATGTCTACGTGCCTAAATGCATTGAGTTGCTGCCATGTGATTGGCTGAGTAGAAATTTGTGTTAACGAGCAGTTGGACAGGTGTGCCTGATAAAGTGGCTGGTGAGTGTACATCATGTATCATGCATCATGTTTTTCATTCTTGAAATCATGTGTTTATTATTAGACTGGTGTTACATACTCTTACATATACTTCAGATGTGTATTGAAATCCTGCTGTCATCTCCACCACAGCAGCGCAACCCAGCAGTGACCCAACACCATCAAACACTCCTCCTGTCCCCTCCACCTCTGCAACACAACCCAGCAGTGATGCAGCAGCATCAAGCGGACCTTCTGCTGCTCCAATGTATGCGGCTGACTGGCCATCTCCTCTAACTGATAAGGTATGAATAGAGTTGGTTCACGGTAGTCCATTTCAAATAGGAAACAGCTTCACATTCCCTAAACAAAAGGACGGACGAAGGTGTCAACATGACTATTTTAACAGACTCTTAGTCAGACTTAACAGACTCTAAAAAAGATGATAGCTTGCACTGCCTCTGCTGCAAGCTGCCAACATGAAGGGAAAAAATAAAGGCGAAGTCGCTTCAGCTGAACTCAAGAGCTTTTTTGTCCCATGTGGTGCCCACACTTTAAATCTAGTAGTAGCTGATGCTGCAAAAAACTCACCAGATGCCCTTGGCTACTTTGGGTATTTAGCAAAGTTATTCAAGCTCTTCTCAGCCTGTCCTCCTGAAATATATGAAAATCACTCTGAAATCATGGCCTGAGAACAGATTGGAAAGCAGGATAAAAAGCATTGAAGCAGTAAGGTATCAGGCTGGGAAAGTCAGGGAGGCTCTTCTGGGGGTGAGGGAAACAACTGCAGACCCTGTGGTGAGAGTTGAAGCCCAGTCTTTGGCTGAGGAGATTGGATCCTATCGCTTTTGCATTTGTACAGCTATATGTATGACATTTTCAGCAAGATCCATTATGTCAGTAAACTGATGCATTCACCCAACAACCCAACCCAACAACAATAGTAACGTTTTCTACTGGGTTACATGTGCTCCTCGATTTCCCCAACTTAGGAGAAGAGGACCTCTTGCAGAAGTGTCAAACCATAAGTAATGCTCTGACCCATGACAGCCAGCCAGACATTGATGGCACAGAACTTGCAAAGGAAATGCAGAATTTCATACTATTGCCATCAAAGAATATGACAAATTTGGAACTTTTGAAGAAGAAGCTGGTAGAAATTTACCCCAACATGTGGTTGCTTTGAGAATATCTGCCACTCTTCCTTCCTATAAGAATAAACCATGTGGTCTCAAATCATTTGTTATATGATGATGTTGTAGATGACTTTGCTGCAAGAAAGACCAGGAGAGTAAAGCTGTAGCAGGTTATGTGCTTAGAGCATTGATCAGCTCAGCCAAGTCTTTGCTGAAGAAAGGCATCACTATCTGTTTAATTACCTCTTCAAAAAAGGATTCAATGTCCTGGCAACAATCATGTAGAATTGTAGCTTGGCCAACATGAGTGGATCTTTCAGCGCTGCTTCGATTGTGTCAAAGGATGCTGTCCTGGGGTTCGGGAATTTCTTTCTCTCACTGCATCTATATACTGCTGAAGTGATGGCCAGACTGCAGGCAGGTTTTCAATCCACCAATGACCACAAAACGGTAGTATAAGCATCCAGCTGAGAGACGAAAGATGTAGGACGTATTTTTTCGGTTGCTCCTCTGGAATGTGGTTATAATATAGTTTTAATGTCATTCTAAGTTTGTCAGCTGTCTGCAGCTTCAAGGTGACTGAACGTTTTTTAAGAGACTTGCATCTTGAAACTCTTGCATCATCTCAAACTGCTGCAAGAAGTGTTTTTGTTAGCAAAAAGTCTCCCTGAAAAGTGGAACTATTAGTGATCTTGAGCACTCAACTAATGAGCATTCGGACCAGCTAAGCATGCAAGTGAATATAACTAAGCTATCTGCTACGGTGGAGTCTCTGGGCAAGAAATGTGAAGAATTGAGGCACGCTCTAGATGGCATAATATTCGAGTAGTGGGTTCCAAGGGTCCCAAACCTATGGCGTTTATTGCCAAACTTTTAATGGACTTGCTTCGACTCGACGTCCAGATGTCCAGGCTTGACAGGCCCACCACACATTGTGTGCTAAACCAAAGGAGGGAGAACCACCACACCTGATGGTCATCAGGGTGACACAATTTCAAATAAGGAATGCTATTCTCTGCCGCAATGGACAGAGCTCCCCTCTGCTACACAACAGAAAGAGGGGGACAGGGGGATGGGTGCTTTCGTCCAGGAGAAGAGGGATCTCCTTGGATGTGCTGAACCTTAAATTTGGCCTCCGGTACCCGGCTACTCTACACATCACCATGTCTAGCGGCCAGACCTACAGATTTGAAGACCCGGACCAGGCCCTGGAGTTCATCAACAAGAGACTTAAGAAGAATCCGCCCTGGAGTGTGACTAACCACATGGGAATCCACATGCGCTTGTTGGTTTGACTTTTATTCCTCCAGCAGTAGGCTGCATATCTAGCAGGTAACACCTATGTTATGCTGCAGTTGTCTTGTCTATAGACTAGATACAGTATTGACTGTGTACTGAATGTAAGTTTTATGACACGAGGGAAACAAAAGAAGCAGACTTGAGTGCAGAGTTAGGGATGAAGCAGTTAATCTTTATTCTGTGTCTGGACAGGGAAACAAAAGGCGCCTCACGACGAGGCATGGTCAGAAACTCAGACTAAACTCTAACTAACAAAAACCTAGACTACACATGAGGAAGGGCAAGTGACCTGAAACGAGAGGAAAGTTAATTTCCAAAATAAAACAGGAAGTCACAAAACAAACATGGAGACAGGACAAAAACTCAAACTTGACATACCGGTGTGACATTTTATTGCTTCACTTTATTTAAATTTTTATTTTGTTCAGTCTCTACTAATGAGGGCATTTCTGACTCTGGAGAATGTAGTGCTTTTGAACGAGTTTTTTTTTTAAATCAGTGGCACCTTTTTCTGTTTATTACTTTATTCATCTATTTTTATTTGGGACAGCCCATATTCATACTCCCTGCGGTTGTTTAGTAGTGTGGTTAAGCTGCAGGTAATGGTAGGTTTTATTTGAACATGGGGTGAGGTAGCACACATCATTGTCTGGATGCTTCTGCTAGGTGAGGAGGAAGGTGGGGTGTTTTGTTTAAATGCTCTGCTACATCTTCAGATGTATGGAGTGGATGTGTATTGCCTTTTTTTTTCCTCGCTGATGTTGTAACTGTGAATATTATGTAGACTGAAACATTTTAGTTGACTTTTGAGTTTAAAGTGAACTATTCCTTACAGACAGCAATCTAACCATTTTTAGGTTGAAGATCACCTGTCTTAATCTCATATTAATGTTGATACTAATGAGTTTTTGTTGTTGTTTTTTTACCCTGGCAGGTGGACCCAGATGTTGTCAGTATGATGGATGAGGAAACCCTGTCAAAGTACAGTCCTCATTTTGGAGACTGTGTTTACCAAAAAATTGGACAGGCCCATCTTCAGAAGAAGCTGGGAGCAATGCAGATAAGAAAAAGAAACTTATAGAACGCATACATGCTAAAATGAAATTTCCAAGCTCTGGCCAAGCAACAGCAAGCTCAAAATCATACTTGGTCTGTATGAAAAACAAGAAAAATAGAACTGGGTTGGATGAATTATCAAGATGGTTATTGCAGGCAGGTTAGATGAACAACAACTGGCACAAGAGAGATCATTGCCAGGAAACACTTTGAACAAAATTCTAGGAGATGGGAAGAAAATGTTCTTTCCCAAGGGGACATCTTCAAAAGGAAGAGTTGAGGACTTTGACTTCACACTTTGTGTTATGGGCTCAGAGGAACCCTCAGATTGCACACTCACAGGTGGGGCGTTGTATGATATAACTCATCATAAAATACTCAGGTTGTACATTTGCTCAAAGAAAAGATGAGTGATGATTCAGATTTAAGTGACTCATCAGCACATGCCAAGTCACCAGAGAGATCCCAGACAGCAGAGGCTCCCACCTCGCCAGATCTTTCCCCCAAATCTTCCTCTCCATACCATGTCACCTGAGTGCTCTTGAAGCTCTCTGTCCTCCGATGGGCCTCCAGCCCTTTCATGCATGCAGGTGTACCATCAACTTTGATTTCTAATTCTACCCCAACTTCTCCGACATCTAAACCATCTATGGCCCAGATATTTAGTCTGTCTCCTGATAATGAAGCTATTTTCCTTGATGACGATGGAAGCATTTCCTTAGATGTTCTCTGTGACACACTAATTTATCAGCCTCCCCATGCTCCTGAGTAGCAGACATCAGATAATGTCATTGAACTTCAAGTGGATTCCAACACTGGGAATGTCAACTCTGTGACAGATGTAGATTATCACCTTCTCTAGCTCACTCATTTTGGTATTGTCCCAAATTGTCCAACTATTGGAACTGGAATTTTTGTAACACTGTCAGATGGTGATTGAGCTACATCATATGATAGCCATTTTCGGTGTAGCAGGAGAGAACAACAAGGGTGTGTGTGTGTGTGTGTGTGTGTGTGTGTGTGTGTGTGTGTGTCCTCAGTGAAGTGTATCAGTCTGTGCAGTAGCTTCCAGCTGCAGCAGTCAGTTCAGTTTCTCTTCAGTCTGACTGAGGGAGGTTTTTGTACGACGCTTTTTCACTGTGTGAACACCCACTGACTGTTGATAGAGTGAAGACTCTGACAGTAGTAAACTGCTGCATCTTCAGTCTGAACTCCACTGATGGTCAGAGTGAAGTCAGAGTTTGATCCACTGCCTGTAAAACGAGCTGGAATCCCCGAGACTACCTGATTAACATACTTAATGAGCAGTTTAGGAGTTTCTCCATCTCTCTGTTGGTACCAGGCTAAATGGTTTCCACCATGAACATTCTGACTGATCCTACAGTTGATTGTGATGGAGCCTCCCACAGCAGAGCTCACTGCTCCAGGCTGAGTCACTGTGACCTGGCCTCTGGACTCTGAGGATACAGACAAAAACATAAAGCAGTGTCATGGTTTTGTGGGCTTCATTTCAGAGGGACAAATGTTCATAGAGGAGAGGAGTTTGATTCTCTGGACTTTACCTGTGAAGCAGCAGCAGAGGAGAGTCCAGATGAGGACGGAGATCAAAGTCATGTTCTTGATGAGGAGGATTTCTGTGGCTTCTGTTGTCATGAAGGACAGCTGTCAGTCATCCACTGTTCAACTCTCAGGACTATAAAGTCTCCCAGAGCACTGGAGCATGGAGCTGCTGATGCAAAGTGGCTCTCTATGGAAATGCTCTGACTGACATTGACATTTTTTCAATACTGATTTCCCTTTTTCAAAACTCTTCATATACTGAAACATTTACTTGATAGTGACATTTTATTTTCATAACATGACTTTATTGCTTTAAACTGGCGACTTGACCAGGGTGTAACCCGCCTCTCGCCAATGTCAGGTGTGATAGGCTTCAGTCCCACACCGACCTTAGTAAAGAAAAGTGGTTACAGATAATGTATTTATGTATGTATAATATTATGTTTGATTTTGAGGCGTTCAGCTTTGGTTTGGCTCTGCATTAATTAAAAAGTTCCTCTCTGTCTTTAAAAATTTGAATAAGTGTGATCCAGAATGAGGCTAAGGTCAAAGGTCATGACCAAGCCTTCTCTCATCAACAGTTCCAGGTTGGTTCCTCACATGAGAACACATGATTATAACGAGCATGGACAGATAATGAGATGCTGTGATGGAGAAAGTCATTTCATTTTTTTTTAATCCAATATAAAGTGATTAAAATAGTCAATCCACTACATGAAATCATGACATCGTGTCATTTATGTCATACAAACAATGCACTAAATTAACAATGGGACTGAGCTCATGAGGGGATACAGAAATATATAGCTCGGTATTATCAGCATAGCTATGAAATTCAGTGTTATTTTTTATGATGACATCGCCATGCGGGAAAGGCTACAAAGGACAGGGCCTAAAATTGAAACTTGTGGAACTCCACAAGTTATGTAATTTTTATACATGGAGAAGTCACCAAGAGAAACAAAGAACTCTAGACTGTCAGATATGATCAAAATCATTTAAAAAAAAAACATTCCTGAGAGACAAACTCAGTTTTCAAGCCTGTTTAAAAGGATTTCGTAGTTGTAGCTGTATCAAAGGCTGCACTGAGATCGAGAAGAACCAGGAATGAAAGCTTATTTGAGTTCATGTTATTGTATTGTTTTCTACATTCACCAGTGCAGTCTCTGTGATGTGGTTTGTCTGTAAGAGAGTATTGATTTACATAAAAGTATACATCTATTTAAACAGAACTTTTTTCTAAAATCTTCCTGAAGAAAGTGAGATATGAAATGTGTCTGTAGTTGCTAAAAAGTTAAAAATGGTTTAACCATTGTAGTCAAGAGAAAGTGCCAGTGAATAAAAAGTGGTTTACAATGCTTAATAATTCCACTAAAAGACAGTTAAGAGTTTTCAGTATAGCATTAAAAGTATATTTGAAGTGTTCATTGACGTCAAAAACATTATGTGACCTGTTAATTAATATTTATTGAAATTGTTGTAATCTTATCAAGTCATCAATTTTTGGTAGGGGCACTTTCATACAGAAGTCTGTTTTAACCTTTAAATGTTCAGATGCTCTCGGTGCATAACATCATATCTTCGTGTGTGTGTGTGTCCTCAGTGAAGTGTATCAGTCTGTGCAGTAGCTTCCAGCTGCAGCAGTCAGTTCAGTTTCTGTTCAGTCTGACTGAGGGAGGTTTTTGTACAACGCTTTTTCACTGTGTGAACACCCACTGACTGTTGATAGAGTGTCCACTCTGACAGTAATAAACTGCTGCATCTTCAGTCTGAACTCCACTGATGGTCAGAGTGAAGTCAGAGTTTGATCCACTGCCTGTAAAACGAGCTGGAATCCCTGAGACTACCTGATTAGCAAGCTTAATGAGCAGTTTAGGAGTCTCTCCATCTCTCTGTTGGTACCAGGCTAAACAGTTTCCATTATAAACATTCTGACTGATCCTACAGTTGATGGTGACGGAGCCTCCCACAGCAGAGCTCACTGCTCCAGGCTGAGTCACTGTGACCTGGCCTCTGGACTCTGAGGATACAGACAAAAACATAAAGCAGTGTCATGGTTTTGTCAGCTTCATTTCAGAGGGACGGATGTTCATAGAGGAGAGGAGTCTGACTCTCTGGATTTTACCTGTGAAGCAGCAGCAGAGGAGAGTCCAGATGAGGACGGAGATCAAAGTCATGTTTTTGATGAGGAGGATTTCTGTGGCTTCTGTTGTCATGAAGGACAGCTGTCAGTCATCCACTGTTCAACTCTCAGGACTATAAAGTCTCCCAGAGCACTGGAGCATGGAGCTGCTGATGCAAAGTGGCTCTCTATGGAAATGCTCTGAGTGACTCTGACAGGGATCAATGGATCAATCACTATCAGAGTACTGATTAACAGTCAGTGATCATTTTATGGTGGATTTGGTTTGATGATTGTGGATGCATTTTCTTTAAGGACGTCTTCTGTCATGTTTCATCTAATGTGAGAACAAATCCACTCTGACTTTTAGACAGATGTGAACTTCTATCTGTCAAAATGTGACTAATTCTGAACAACTGTGGCACAGTTTGATCAGTATAATATGAAATAGTTCATTCTTTTAAAAACGGGAACAGTTGATGTTGAGTTTGCTTGTGTTAGAGTGAGAGAGCCGTGTCTCTCTACACTGAGAGGTTTTTGTACGGCCACTCAGTGAGTTTGTATCACTGTGGTGGACTTTTGGTGGAGGAACCAGACTGAATGTTGGAAGTAAGTGTCTGCTCAAATATTAAATATGGTGTCATCAGTTAAGGTTTTAATTTCTGTGTATGAACATTTGCAGTAACTTTAAATTTTCACTGGACCGATCTAAATGACTAAAGGACACTTTTATTCTTTGTTTCTCTTGTTTGACCTCAGTATTGAACTCAAAGCAGCTTTACTAAACTTTTCATGACCTGTTCCAGTGTAATAAGGAAAATGTGAACAGCTTGAACTGTAGGAGAGATTAAACAACATTAGAACTTGACACATTTTGGATTTAGCATTTAATTCTCTGTTTTAAACTGATTGGAAGTTGAGTTCTGAAGAGTTTTGAATGGTGACAAAAAAGTTGGAATTATTAAAAATGCAACCAAATTTGTGACATAATGTCTCTGATACTCTTTTGACCTCAGTTTGAATTCATTTTGACAGTTTTTTGAGGCTGTTTGGTTTTTAAATCTGTTGTATGAACATTGTAAATATGGTCATCAGTTATTTTTGGCTCATAAAGTCCTTTAACAGTGGATCTGATTAACTTTTGTCCTTTTGATAATATATATTTTATTTTCATTTATTTCCAGTACAGTTAGATATATTTCAGGTCGTTCTGTATGATGATTCTCTCTGTGCTGATATGCATGACAGGCTTCTTGAAGGGAAGTGAAACTGTGTGAGTGAGTGACTGGTGGAGCAGAAAAATCATCTGACAGAAACTCCTTAAATGACTAAATCAACTCTCACACAGTAAAGGTGTCTAAGTGTCTGCTGGTTGATTGACAGCTGTCCTCTAATCTGACTGGTGTGTCCTAGGTGATACCACCCCCACACTGACGGTGCTGCCCCCATCCAGTGAGGAGCTGCAGCAGGGGAAGGCCACGCTCATGTGTCTGGCCAACAAAGGCTTCCCCTCAGACTGGAGTCTGGCCTGGAAGGTGGACAGCAGCAGCAGCATCAGCTGGGAGGAGAGCGGGAGCCCCGTGGTGCTGGAGAAGGGCGGCCTCTACAGCTGGAGCAGCACCCTGAGGCTCGATGCAGATCAGTGGAGGAAGGTGGACTCTGTGACCTGTGAGGCCACACAGGGCTCCCAGACTTCACTCTCACAGACACTGAGGAGGGACCAGTGTTCCCAGTCCTGATCTGACTCACTGGGACTGTGATACTGGTTTTACTCTGCTACTGCTCTCAGTCTGCTCTCTCTCTCTCTCTGTTTCTCTCTTTCTCTCATGACATTTTTCAACATTAACATCTTCTTGCTTGTTGATGGTTTCAACATTTCACAACAATAAAGATTTCATGTATGTTATAAAAGTGTCTGTTTGACTTATATCAATTAATTTTGGTAACAATACACATGCTTAGAGCATTTTATTGGTGAGTCACGAAGCTATCTGTTATAACTAATGTCTGCTCTTGGAGAGGATCCATGTGTTATGTTCATATGTTGTTAATTTGTACATCATAATGATTCTTAATATCTGCATTTAAGATAAAAAATAATAGAAAAGATTTTCAGGATCAAAAATATAAAGCAGTGTGTCATCTGCATGAAGTGATAACCCTTAATCCCTCTCTCCTGATTCTCATGGCAATCATGGTCACCACTGATATCTGATGTTGTGTCTGAGCATAAACTAGTAACAGGTAGAGGTGACGCAGAACTGTCTATAATCTGCTGAACTGGGCACTTTAATACTGAAATGTGTTTTAAGATTTAAATGTTCTGATGCTCTCAGTGCATAACTTCATATCACATGTCTGTGTGTGTGTCCTCAGTGAAGTGTATCAGTCTGTGCAGTAGCTTCCAGCTGCAGCAGTCAGTTCAGTTTCTGTTCAGTCTGACTGAGGGAGGTTTTTGTACGACGCTTTTTCACTGTGTAAACAGACCTTGACTGTTGATATTGTGATGACTCTGACAGTAGTAAACTGCTACATCTTCAGTCTGAACTCCATTGATGGTCAGAGTGAAGTCAGAGTTTGATCCACTGCCTGTAAAACGAGCTGGAATCCCTGAGACTACCTGATTAGCAAGCTTAATGAGCAGTTTAGGAGTTTCTCCATCTCTCTGTTGGTACCAGGCTAAACAGTTTCCATTATAAACATTCTGACTGATCCTACAGTTGATGGTGACGGAGCCTCCCACAGCAGAGCTCACTGCTCCAGGCTGAGTCACTGTGACCTGGCCTCTGGACTCTGAGGATACAGACAAAAACATAAAGCAGTGTCATGGTTTTGTGGGCTTCATTTCAGAGGGACGGATGTTCATAGAGGAGAGGAGTTTGATTCTCTGGACTTTACCTGTGAAGCAGCAGCAGAGGAGAGTCCAGATGAGGACGGAGATCAAAGTCATGTTTTTGATGAGGAAGATTTCTGTGGCTTCTGTTGTCATGAAGGACAGCTGTCAGTCATCCACTGTTCAACTCTCAGGACTATAAAGTCTCCCAGAGCACTGGAGCATGGAGCTGCTGATGCAAAGTGGCTCTCTATGGAAATGCTCTGAGTGACTCTGACAGGGATCAATGGATCAATCACTATCAGAGTACTGATTAACAGTCAGTGATCATTTTATGGTGGATTTGGTTTGATGATTGTGGATGCATTTTCTTTAAGGACGTCTTCTGTCATGTTTCATCTAATGTGAGAACAAATCCACTCTGACTTTTAGACAGATGTGAACTTCTATCTGTCAAAATGTGACTAATTCTGAACAACTGTGGCACAGTTTGATCAGTATAATATGAAATAGTTCATTCTTTTAAAAACGGGAACAGTTGATGTTGAGTTTGCTTGTGTTAGAGTGAGAGAGCCGTGTCTCTCTACACTGAGAGGTTTTTGTACGGCCACTCAGTGAGTTTGTATCACTGTGGTGGACTTTTGGTGGAGGAACCAGACTGAATGTTGGAAGTAAGTGTCTGCTCAAATATTAAATATGGTGTCATCAGTTAAGGTTTTAATTTCTGTGTATGAACATTTGCAGTAACTTTAAATTTTCACTGGACCGATCTAAATGACTAAAGGACACTTTTATTCTTTGTTTCTCTTGTTTGACCTCAGTATTGAACTCAAAGCAGCTTTACTAAACTTTTCATGACCTGTTCCAGTGTAATAAGGAAAATGTGAACAGCTTGAACTGTAGGAGAGATTAAACAACATTAGAACTTGACACATTTTGGATTTAGCATTTAATTCTCTGTTTTAAACTGATTGGAAGTTGAGTTCTGAAGAGTTTTGAATGGTGACAAAAAAGTTGGAATTATTAAAAATGCAACCAAATTTGTGACATAATGTCTCTGATACTCTTTTGACCTCAGTTTGAATTCATTTTGACAGTTTTTTGAGGCTGTTTGGTTTTTAAATCTGTTGTATGAACATTGTAAATATGGTCATCAGTTATTTTTGGCTCATAAAGTCCTTTAACAGTGGATCTGATTAACTTTTGTCCTTTTGATAATATATATTTTATTTTCATTTATTTCCAGTACAGTTAGATATATTTCAGGTCGTTCTGTATGATGATTCTCTCTGTGCTGATATGCATGACAGGCTTCTTGAAGGGAAGTGAAACTGTGTGAGTGAGTGACTGGTGGAGCAGAAAAATCATCTGACAGAAACTCCTTAAATGACTAAATCAACTCTCACACAGTAAAGGTGTCTAAGTGTCTGCTGGTTGATTGACAGCTGTCCTCTAATCTGACTGGTGTGTCCTAGGTGATACCACCCCCACACTGACGGTGCTGCCCCCATCCAGTGAGGAGCTGCAGCAGGGGAAGGCCACGCTCATGTGTCTGGCCAACAAAGGCTTCCCCTCAGACTGGAGTCTGGCCTGGAAGGTGGACAGCAGCAGCAGCATCAGCTGGGAGGAGAGCGGGAGCCCCGTGGTGCTGGAGAAGGGCGGCCTCTACAGCTGGAGCAGCACCCTGAGGCTCGATGCAGATCAGTGGAGGAAGGTGGACTCTGTGACCTGTGAGGCCACACAGGGCTCCCAGACTTCACTCTCACAGACACTGAGGAGGGACCAGTGTTCCCAGTCCTGATCTGACTCACTGGGACTGTGATACTGGTTTTACTCTGCTACTGCTCTCAGTCTGCTCTCTCTCTCTCTCTGTTTCTCTCTTTCTCTCATGACATTTTTCAACATTAACATCTTCTTGCTTGTTGATGGTTTCAACATTTCACAACAATAAAGATTTCATGTATGTTATAAAAGTGTCTGTTTGACTTATATCAATTAATTTTGGTAACAATACACATGCTTAGAGCATTTTATTGGTGAGTCACGAAGCTATCTGTTATAACTAATGTCTGCTCTTGGAGAGGATCCATGTGTTATGTTCATATGTTGTTAATTTGTACATCATAATGATTCTTAATATCTGCATTTAAGATAAAAAATAATAGAAAAGATTTTCAGGATCAAAAATATAAAGCAGTGTGTCATCTGCATGAAGTGATAACCCTTAATCCCTCTCTCCTGATTCTCATGGCAATCATGGTCACCACTGATATCTGATGTTGTGTCTGAGCATAAACTAGTAACAGGTAGAGGTGACGCAGAACTGTCTATAATCTGCTGAACTGGGCACTTTAATACTGAAATGTGTTTTAAGATTTAAATGTTCTGATGCTCTCAGTGCATAACTTCATATCACATGTCTGTGTGTGTGTCCTCAGTGAAGTGTATCAGTCTGTGCAGTAGCTTCCAGCTGCAGCAGTCAGTTCAGTTTCTGTTCAGTCTGACTGAGGGAGGTTTTTGTACAACGCTTTTTCACTGTGTAAACAGACCTTGACTGTTGATATTGTGATGACTCTGACAGTAGTAAACTGCTACATCTTCAGTCTGAACTCCATTGATGGTCAGAGTGAAGTCAGAGTTTGATCCACTGCCTGTAAAACGAGCTGGAATCCCTGAGACTACCTGATTAGTAAACTGAATGAGCAATTTAGGAGTCTCTCCACCTCTCTGTTGGTACCAGGCTAAATAATTTCCATTATAAACATCCTGACTGATCCTACAGTTGATGGTGACGGAGCCTCCCACAGCAGAGCTCACTGCTCCAGGCTGAGTCACTGTGACCTGGCCTCTGGACTCTGAGGATACAGACAAAAACATAAAGCAGCGTCATGGTTTTGTGGGCTTCATTTCAGAGGGACGGATGTTCATAGAGGAGAGGAGTTTGATTCTCTGGACTTTACCTGTGAAGCAGCAGCAGAGGAGAGTCCAGATGAGGACGGAGATCAAAGTCATGTTTTTGATGAGGAGGATTTCTGTGGCTTCTGTTGTCATGAAGGACAGCTGTCAGTCATCCACTGTTCAACTCTCAAGACTATAAAGTCTCCCAGAGCACTGGAGCATGGAGCTGCTGATGCAAAGTGGCTCTCTATGGAAATGCTCTGAATGACATTGACATTTTTTCAATACTGATTTCCCTTTTTTTTTGATAGTGACATTTCATTTCCATGGCAAGACTTTATTGCTTTGAACTGGTGACTTGACCAGGGTGTAACCTGCCTCTCGCCAATTTCAGGTGTTATAGGCTTCAGTCCCACGCCAACCTTAGTAAAGAAAAGTGGTTACAGATAATGTATTTATGTATGTATAATATTATGTTTGATTTTGAGGCGTTCAGCTTTGGTTTGGCTCTGCATGAATTAAAAAAAGTTCCTCTCTGTCTTTGAAAATTTGAATAACTGTGATCCAGAATGAGGCTGAGGTCAAAGGTCATGACCAAGCCTTCTCTCATCAACAGTTCCAGGTTGGTTCTTTACATGAGAACACATGATTATAACAGAATGTGGACAGATAATGAGATGCTGTGATGGAGAAAGTAATTTCATTTTTTTATCCAATATAAAGTGATGTGAATGTGAGACCGACTCAGGCACTTCTGATGCTTTATGAGAATCCCTTTAATTCTCCTTGGCCAAGTGTCAATAAATAATACAGCATAAGACATCAGAGGCTCCTGAACACTTTCTTTCTTCCTGACCTCACCACTGACCTTTGGCTTCAGCAATTTCTCCACAACAGTATGTAAGGGGAAGAATTTTAAATTATATTCTAGATTTAACAGGTAGCCAGTGCAAGGAAGCCAAAATGGGAGAGATGTGATCTCTGATCTGGGTTCCTGTCAGAACATGTACAGCAGCATTCTGAATTAGCTGCAAAGTCCTAAGAGATTTATTGGGGCAGCCTGACAATAAACAGTTACAGTAGTCCAGCCTAGAAGTAACAAATGCATGGACTAGTTTTTCTGCATCTGCTTGGGACACGATGTGTCTGATTTTGATAATGTTGCGTAAGTGGAAGAATGCAGTCCTTGAAATTTGTTTTATGTGGACATTAAAGGACAAACCCTTATCAAAAATAACTCCAAGATTCTTTACGGTGGAACTGAAGGCCAGGGTGATCCTGTCTAAGGTAGCCAAGTCTCCGGAAAGAGAGTTTCTGAGGTGTTTGGGTCCAATTACAAGAACTTCAGTTTCATCTGAGTCCAACATTAGAAAATTGTAGGTCATCCAACTTTTTATATCCCTAAGGCATGCTTGGAGTTTGGCTAAATGATTGGTTTCATCAGGCTTGATCGATAAATATAATTGGGTGTCGTCAGCATAACAATGGAAATTAATTAAGTGATTCCTAATAATGTTCCCTAGAGGAAGCATATATAGACTGAATAGAAGTGGTCCTAGTACAAATCCTTGTGGGACTCCATGACAGACTTTGGTATGCATGGAGGATTCATTATTGACGTGAACAAACTGAGATCGATCTAAGAAATACGACCTAAACCTGCTTAGGGTGGTTCCTTTGATGCCAATATGATGTTCCAGTCTCTGTAAAAGAATTTGATGGTCTATGGTATCAAATGCAACACTGAGATCTAAGAGGACGAGTACAGAGATGAGTCCTTTGTCTGATGCATTAGGAGATTGTTTGTGACTTTGACTAGTGCGGTCTCTGTGCTATGACAGACTCTAAATCCTGACTGAAAATCCTCAAATAAACTGTTCTTATGAAGAAATTCACACAGCTGATTAGCTACAGCTTTCTGAAGTGACTTAGAAAGAAAGGGAAGGTTTGATATCGGTCTACAATTGGCTAAAACCTCTGGATCTAGAGTGGGCTTTTTAAGAAGGGGTTTAATTATAGCTACTTTAAAGGACTGTGGTACATATCCTGATAATAAAGAGAGATTAATCATATCCAATAAAGAAGCGCTAACTAGAGGTAAAATATCCTTGAGCAGGAGCTGGTTGGAATGTGGTCCAGGAGACAAGTTGACGACTTAGATGAAGAAATTATTGAAGGTATTTGATGACGGTCAATGGGAGAAAAACAGTCTAAATATGTATCAGGTTTTGCAGCTGATTCCAAACTTGCTGTGTCAGAATGCAGACCAGTGCCTGTCGAAGGCAAGGCGTGACGTATTTTGTCTCTAATAGTCCTAATTTTATCATTAAAGAAGTTCATGAAGTCATTACTAGTTAGATGGGTCAATAGAGCTGTGGTTCTCTGTTAGCCTGGCTACAATGCTGAAGAGAAACCTGGGGTTGTTCTTGTTTTCCTCTATTAAAGAAGAGTAATAAGCTGTTCTGGTATTACGGAGAGCCTTCCTGTAAGTTTTAAGATTATCTTGCCAGAATAAGCGTGTGTGGCACGCCATTTGCGTTCAGAATTAGGTGCCACTTGCTTTAATTTACGAGTCTGCTGGCTATACCATGGTGCTAACCTCCTCTGTTTAATTATCTTCTTTTTCAGAGGTGCAATAGAGTCGAGTGCTGTCTGTAATGAGCCTGTAGTACTCTCAACAAGATGATCTATTTGTGAGGAGCTAAAGGAAGCAGACAAGTCCTCTGCTACATTGAGACATGGCATTGAATTCAATACTGAAGGAATTAATTCCTTGAATTTGGCAACAGCACTGTCAGATAAACATCTGCAGTAAGAGTTTCTACAAAACGGCTTATAGTCCAGTAATATGAACTCGAAGATTATTAAAAAATGGTCAGACCGAAGAGGATTCTGTGGATAGACTATTAGATGATCAAGTTCAATGCCATATGAGAGAACGAGATCAAGAGTGTGGTTCAGACAATGAGTCGGTTTATTTACACTCTGACAGAAGCCAATTGAATTTAATAAAGACATAAATGCAGCACTAAGGCTATCATTGTGGTTGTCCACATGAATATTAAAATCACCTACAATGATTACTTTATCTGTTTTAAGGATCAAGCCTGGTGCAAATTCTGCAAATTCAGATAAAAATTCAGAGTAAGGGCCAGGAGCACGATATATTATAACAAATAGGACTGGCTGTACTGTTTTCCAGGTTGGGTGAGTGAGGCTAAGAACAAGACTTTCAAATGAATTAGAATTTAGTTTAGGTTTAGGATTTATTAATAGACTCAAAAATGGCTCCAACTCCACTACCTTGACCATTACTTCGAGGCATATGAGTATTACAATGACTGGGAGGAGTAGATTCATTTAACATATTCATCCTCCTGCAGCCAGGTTTCAGTGAGGCAAAATAAATCAATACCATAATCAGATAATAATTCTTTGACTAAAAGAGCTTTAGAGGACAAGGTCCTGATATTCAAGAGTCCACATTTAATTCTCTTATTTTGGACTGGTGGAGATGATGTTGATTTAATTTTTATTAAGTTTTTATGATGAACTCCTCTTCTGCTTCTTTTATCTTTAAACAATGTAGGTGGACGGGGCCAGATACAGTCTCTATACTAAAGGACTGGGTGTTGTGGAGAAATTGCTGAAGCCAAAGGTCAGTGGTGAGGTCAGGAAGAAAGAAAGTGTTCAGGAGCCTCTGATGTCTTATGCTGTATTATTTACTAACACTTGATCAAGGAGAATTAGAGACATTCTCATAAAGCATCACAAGTGCCTGAGTCGGTCTCACATTCTGCCCAACTCATACGGTGGACAGACTTTAAACCCCAAGATAACACAACAAACACTATATGCCCCGAATTAGGTAAAAGGGAATGCTTTTACCAAGAATGGTGTCTTCATCAACATGATTAAGTCTGGAGACACAGATGTCTGTTCACGCAGATTGGAATGTCAGTGGCAAGCTGTCTATTATGTCTAAGCATGCAGCACCAGAGTCCTTCGACCCTGGCCACAACAGTGTTGAGATAGGATGACACCTGCTACTGCCAGCCAAAGACAAACAGCTAATACTGCTGAGGACCTCAAGGCCCACATGTGACTTCATGTAACCTTGTATAATGTCTGTATGTTTGTACTTTTATTATATTCCATTTAAAAGTATGTATGTGTCACTCAGAACACTACAAGAATAGAAAATTCCATAACACTGGGTGGGCAGCTGCACTAATGGAGGCGCAGAGAAGCGTGTAAGACTGCAGCTCTGCTTCCTGGTGTCAAGTCTGGGTTGTCACGGCTTTGGTCGACTAATAAATTTGGCCATATTTCTAGATATGAGAGCTGCTCCATCCAAAATGGGATGGATGCTGTCTCTCCTAATCAGACCAGGTTTTCCCCCAAAAGGTGTCCAATTGTCTATGAAGCCCACATCGTTTGCTGGACACCACCTCGACAGCCAGCGGTGAAATGACGATCACTGGTCACATTGGCCAGGGATCCAGAGAAAACTATAGAGTCCAACATCGTTTTGGCGTATTCACACACCGATGAAACATTAATTTTAGTGACCTCTGATTGGCAAAACCGGGTGTCATTACTGCTGACGTGCATAACAATCTTACTGTATCTACGTTTAGCCTTAGCCAGCAGTTTCAAATTCGACTCGTTGTCGCCCACTCTGGCCCCCGGGATGCATTTGACTATGACCCCTGGTGGAGCTAACTTCACGTTTTGTAAAATGGAGCTGCCAATGACCAGAGTTGGTTTCTCAGCGGGTGTGTCGCTGAGTGGGGAAAATTTGCGCAGTCACCCAGCCTCCCGGCTGCTCGGGAACTACGGGGGGACGGCTAGCTGAAGCTACCTTCTGTGGTACCGCATCGGCTACAGGGGACTTGCTAACTATAGCAGCTACTGACTGTTCAGTGGTGCGGTACCGAGCCTCTAACTCACTAAGCCTTGCCTCCAAAGTTACAAATAAACTAGATTTATTACAGGTACCATTATCGCTAAAGGAGGACAAGGAGTAGCTAAACATGTGGCACACCGGGCAGGAAAGAGCAGGAGAGGAGAGAGGAGGAAAGGAGAGAAGGGGAGAGGAGAGAGGAGGAGAGCAGAGGGAGGCCATTGCTATAGCTAGGCTAAAGAGTGTGACTAAGAGAGACAGGTAAAACTATCGGATTGTGGTTACTAGAGTTTAAGAAACCTGTTGGTGCACAAATAAAACATGTCTAAAGGTAGTGTAGTTAGTTAGGTAGTAGTTGTATTTTAAGTTATGTAATTTTTATACATGGAGAAGTCACCCGGAGAAACGACCTCTAGGCTGTCAAAGAACTCTAGGCTGTCAGATATGATCAAAATCATTTAAAAAACATTCCTGAGAGACCAACTTAATTTTCAAGCCTGTTTAAAAGGATTTCGTAGTTGGCTGTATCAAAGGCTGCACTGAGATCGAGAAGAACCAGGAATGAAAGCTTATTTGAGTTCATGTTATTGTATTGTTTTCTACATTCACCAGTGCAGTCTCTGTGATGTGGGTTGTCTGTAAGAGATTATTGATTTACGTAAAAGTATAAATCTGTTTAAACACAACTTTTTTCTAAAATCTTCCTGAAGACAGTGAGATATGAAATGTGTCTGTAGTTACTAAAAAGTTACTTTAAAAAAATGGTGTGACCATTGTAAAGAGAAAGTGCCAGTGAATAAAGAGTGGTTTGAAATACTTAATAATTCCTCTAAAAGACTGGTAAGTTGTTGTTAAGTTGTTGGAATCTTATCAAGTCATCAATTTTTGACATAACATCTCTGATACTCTTTTGACCTCAGTTTGAATTCATTTTGACAGTTTTTTGAGGCTGTTTGGTTTTTAAATCTGTTGTATGAACATTGTAAATATGGTCGTCAGTTATTTTTGGCTCATAATCTCCTTTAACAGTGGATCTGATTAAATTCTGTCCTTTTGATATATAGAATCGTCATACAGAATGACCTGAAATATATCTAACAGCACTAGAAATAACTTATATAATTTATTTCACGTACATTTTATTTCACATGAGAGGCTTCTTGAAGGGAAGTCTCGTGGTGATATTGCTGATCTTCTGCACTGGGCACTACTGAAATGTGTTTTAAGCTTTAAATGTACAGATGCTCTCAGTGCATAACATCATATCTTCGTGTGTGTGTGTGTCCTCAGTGAAGTGTATCAGTCTGTGCAGTAGCTTCCAGCTGCAGCAGTCAGTTCAGTTTCTGTTCAGTCAGACTGAGGGAGGTTTTTGTATAGCGCTTTTTCACTGTGTGAACACCCACTGACTGTTGATAGAGTGTTCACTCTGACAATAGTAAACTGCTGCATCTTCAGTCTGAACTCCACTGATGGTCAGAGTGAAGTCAGAGTTTGATCCACTGCCTGTAAAACGTTCTGGAATCCCTGATTGTTGCTGATTAGCAAGCTTAATAAGAAGTTTAGGAGTTTCTCCATCTCTCTGTTGGTACCAGGCTAAATGGTTTCCACCATGAACATTCTGACTGATCCTACAGTTGATGGTGACGGAGCCTCCCACAGCAGAGCTCACTGCTCCAGGCTGAGTCACTGTGACCTGGCCTCTGGACTCTGAGGATACAGACAAAAACATAAAGCAGCGTCATGGTTTTGTGGGCTTCATTTCAGAGGGACAGATGTTCATAGAGGAGAGGAGTCTGACTCTCTGGACTTTACCTGTGAAGCAGCAGCAGAGGAGAGTCCAGATGAGGACGGAGATCAAAGTCATGTTCTTGATGAGGAGGATTTCTGTGGCTTCTGTTGTCATGAAGGACAGCTGTCAGTCATCCACTGTTCAACTCTCAGGACTATAAAGTCTCCCAGAGCACTGGAGCATGGAGCTGCTGATGCAAAGTGGCTCTCTATGGAAATGCTCTGACTGACTCTGACAGGGACTTGGATTAGTCTGATCATGCTGTTTATCAATGGATCAATCACTATCAGAGTATTGATTAACAGTCAGTGATCATTTTAAGGTGGATTTGGTTTGATGACTGTGGATACATTTTCTTTAAGGACGTCTTCTGTCATGTTTCATCTAATGTGAGAACAAATCCACTCTGACTTTTAGACAGATGTGAACTTCTATCTGTAAAAATGTGACTAATTCTGAACAACTGTGGCACAGTTTGATCAGTATAATATGAAATAGTTCATTCTTCTAAAAACAGGAACAGTTGATGTTGAGTTTGTTTGTGTCAGAGTCAGAGAGCCGTGTCTCTCTACACTGAGAGGTTTTTGTACGGCCACTCAGTGAGTTTGTATCACTGTGGAACACGTTTGGTGGAGGAACCAGACTGAATGTTGGAAGTAAGTTAACTTTTTGATGCGGTTCATGACTTTTTCAGCAACATTTTCTCTTATATGTGTACTTTTTTCTCTTAGAATAAAATATGTGATTCAGTTTAGATTTTTATGAAACAACCAAAGTGCAGTTTTATATTTGAAATTAAATCATAGCTGTAATCATTATAATTACTTGGTGCAGAGGAGAAGTTCTGTGTTTAGATTTTTAGTTGAACGTTGAAACTTGTAGTTTAGGTTTTGTCAGACAAAGTCAGAGAGCCGTGTCTCTCTACACTGAGAGGTTTTTGTACGGCCACTCAGTGAGTTTGTATCACTGTGGTGGACTTTTGGTGGAGGAACCAGACTGAATGTTGGAAGTAAGTGTCTGCTCAAATATTAGTGTATGAACATTTGCAGTAACTTTAAATTTTCACTGGACCGATCTAAATGACTAAAGGACACTTTTATTCTTTGTTTCTCTTGTTTGACCTCAGTATTGAACTTACTAAACTTTTCATAACCTGTTCCAGTGTAATAAGGAAAATGTGAACAGCTTGAACTGTAGGAGAGATTAAACAACATTAGAACTTGACACATTTTGGATTTAGCATTTAATTCTCTGTTTTAAACTGATTGGAAGTTGAGTTCTGAAGAGTTTTGAACGGTGACAAAAAAGTTGGAATTATTAAAAATGCAACCAAATTTGTGACATAATGTCTCTGATACTCTTTTGACCTCAGTTTGAATTCATTTTGACAGTTTTTTGAGGCTGTTTGGTTTTTAAATCTGTTGTATGAACATTGTAAATATGGTCATCAGTTATTTTTGGCTCATAAAGTCCTTTAACAGTGGATCTGATTAACTTTTGTCCTTTTGATAATATATATTTTATTTTCATTTATTTCCAGTACAGTTAGATATATTTCAGGTCGTTCTGTATGATGATTCTCTCTGTGCTGATATGCATGACAGGCTTCTTGAAGGGAAGTGAAACTGTGTGAGTGAGTGACTGGTGGAGCAGAAAAATCATCTGACAGAAACTCCTTAAATGACTAAATCAACTCTCACACAGTAAAGGTGTCTAAGTGTCTGCTGGTTGATTGACAGCTGTCCTCTAATCTGACTGGTGTGTCCTAGGTGATACCACCCCCACACTGACGGTGCTGCCCCCATCCAGTGAGGAGCTGCAGCAGGGGAAGGCCACGCTCATGTGTCTGGCCAACAAGGGCTTCCCCTCAGACTGGAGTCTGGCCTGGAAGGTGGACAGCAGCAGCAGCATCAGCTGGGAGGAGAGCGGGAGCCCCGTGGTGCTGGAGAAGGGCGGCCTCTACAGCTGGAGCAGCACCCTGAGGCTCGATGCAGATCAGTGGAGGAAGGTGGACTCTGTGACCTGTGAGGCCACACAGGGCTCCCAGACTTCACTCTCACAGACACTGAGGAGGGACCAGTGTTCCCAGTCCTGATCTGACTCACTGGGACTGTGATACTGGTTTTACTCTGCTACTGCTCTCAGTCTGCTCTCTCTCTCTCTCTGTTTCTCTCTTTCTCTCATGACATTTTTCAACATTAACATCTTCTTGCTTGTTGATGGTTTCAACATTTCACAACAATAAAGATTTCATGTATGTTATAAAAGTGTCTGTTTGACTTATATCAATTAATTTTGGTAACAATACACATGCTTAGAGCATTTTATTGGTGAGTCACGAAGCTATCTGTTATAACTAATGTCTGCTCTTGGAGAGGATCCATGTGTTATGTTCATATGTTGTTAATTTGTACATCATAATGATTCTTAATATCTGCATTTAAGATAAAAAATAATAGAAAAGATTTTCAGGATCAAAAATATAAAGCAGTGTGTCATCTGCATGAAGTGATAACCCTTAATCCCTCTCTCCTGATTCTCATGGCAATCATGGTCACCACTGATATCTGATGTTGTGTCTGAGCATAAACTAGTAACAGGTAGAGGTGACGCAGAACTGTCTATAATCTGCTGAACTGGGCACTTTAATACTGAAATGTGTTTTAAGATTTAAATGTTCTGATGCTCTCAGTGCATAACTTCATATCACATGTCTGTGTGTGTGTCCTCAGTGAAGTGTATCAGTCTGTGCAGTAGCTTCCAGCTGCAGCAGTCAGTTCAGTTTCTGTTCAGTCTGACTGAGGGAGGTTTTTGTACAACGCTTTTTCACTGTGTAAACAGACCTTGACTGTTGATATTGTGATGACTCTGACAGTAGTAAACTGCTACATCTTCAGTCTGAACTCCATTGATGGTCAGAGTGAAGTCAGAGTTTGATCCACTGCCTGTAAAACGAGCTGGAATCCCTGAGACTACCTGATTAGCAAGCTTAATGAGCAGTTTAGGAGTTTCTCCATCTCTCTGTTGGTACCAGGCTAAATAGTTTCCATTATAAACATTCTGACTGATCCTACAGTTGATGGTGACGGAGCCTCCCACAGCAGAGCTCACTGCTCCAGGCTGAGTCACTGTGACCTGGCCTCTGGACTCTGAGGATACAGACAAAAACATAAAGCAGTGTCATGGTTTTGTGGGCTTCATTTCAGAGGGACGGATGTTCATAGAGGAGAGGAGTTTGATTCTCTGGACTTTACCTGTGAAGCAGCAGCAGAGGAGAGTCCAGATGAGGACGGAGATCAAAGTCATGTTTTTGATGAGGAAGATTTCTGTGGCTTCTGTTGTCATGAAGGACAGCTGTCAGTCATCCACTGTTCAACTCTCAGGACTATAAAGTCTCCCAGAGCACTGGAGCATGGAGCTGCTGATGCAAAGTGGCTCTCTATGGAAATGCTCTGAGTGACTCTGACAGGGATCAATGGATCAATCACTATCAGAGTACTGATTAACAGTCAGTGATCATTTTATGGTGGATTTGGTTTGATGATTGTGGATGCATTTTCTTTAAGGACGTCTTCTGTCATGTTTCATCTAATGTGAGAACAAATCCACTCTGACTTTTAGACAGATGTGAACTTCTATCTGTCAAAATGTGACTAATTCTGAACAACTGTGGCACAGTTTGATCAGTATAATATGAAATAGTTCATTCTTTTAAAAACGGGAACAGTTGATGTTGAGTTTGCTTGTGTTAGAGTGAGAGAGCCGTGTCTCTCTACACTGAGAGGTTTTTGTACGGCCACTCAGTGAGTTTGTATCACTGTGGTGGACTTTTGGTGGAGGAACCAGACTGAATGTTGGAAGTAAGTGTCTGCTCAAATATTAAATATGGTGTCATCAGTTAAGGTTTTAATTTCTGTGTATGAACATTTGCAGTAACTTTAAATTTTCACTGGACCGATCTAAATGACTAAAGGACACTTTTATTCTTTGTTTCTCTTGTTTGACCTCAGTATTGAACTCAAAGCAGCTTTACTAAACTTTTCATGACCTGTTCCAGTGTAATAAGGAAAATGTGAACAGCTTGAACTGTAGGAGAGATTAAACAACATTAGAACTTGACACATTTTGGATTTAGCATTTAATTCTCTGTTTTAAACTGATTGGAAGTTGAGTTCTGAAGAGTTTTGAATGGTGACAAAAAAGTTGGAATTATTAAAAATGCAACCAAATTTGTGACATAATGTCTCTGATACTCTTTTGACCTCAGTTTGAATTCATTTTGACAGTTTTTTGAGGCTGTTTGGTTTTTAAATCTGTTGTATGAACATTGTAAATATGGTCATCAGTTATTTTTGGCTCATAAAGTCCTTTAACAGTGGATCTGATTAACTTTTGTCCTTTCGATAATATATATTTTATTTTCATTTATTTCCAGTACAGTTAGATATATTTCAGGTCGTTCTGTATGATGATTCTCTCTGTGCTGATATGCATGACAGGCTTCTTGAAGGGAAGTGAAACTGTGTGAGTGAGTGACTGGTGGAGCAGAAAAATCATCTGACAGAAACTCCTTAAATGACTAAATCAACTCTCACACAGTAAAGGTGTCCAAGTGTCTGCTGGTTGATTGACAGCTGTCCTCTAATCTGACTGGTGTGTCCTAGGTGATACCACCCCCACACTGACGGTGCTGCCCCCATCCAGTGAGGAGCTGCAGCAGGGGAAGGCCACGCTCATGTGTCTGGCCAACAAGGGCTTCCCCTCAGACTGGAGTCTGGCCTGGAAGGTGGACAGCAGCAGCAGCATCAGCTGGGAGGAGAGCGGGAGCCCCGTGGTGCTGGAGAAGGGCGGCCTCTACAGCTGGAGCAGCACCCTGAGGCTCGATGCAGATCAGTGGAGGAAGGTGGACTCTGTGACCTGTGAGGCCACACAGGGCTCCCAGACTTCACTCTCACAGACACTGAGGAGGGACCAGTGTTCCCAGTCCTGATCTGACTCACTGGGACTGTGATACTGGTTTTACTCTGCTACTGCTCTCAGTCTGCTCTCTCTCTCTCTCTGTTTCTCTCTTTCTCTCATGACATTTTTCAACATTAACATCTTCTTGCTTGTTGATGGTTTCAACATTTCACAACAATAAAGATTTCATGTATGTTATAAAAGTGTCTGTTTGACTTATATCAATTAATTTTGGTAACAATACACATGCTTAGAGCATTTTATTGGTGAGTCACGAAGCTATCTGTTATAACTAATGTCTGCTCTTGGAGAGGATCCATGTGTTATGTTCATATGTTGTTAATTTGTACATCATAATGATTCTTAATATCTGCATTTAAGATAAAAAATAATAGAAAAGATTTTCAGGATCAAAAATATAAAGCAGTGTGTCATCTGCATGAAGTGATAACCCTTAATCCCTCTCTCCTGATTCTCATGGCAATCATGGTCACCACTGATATCTGATGTTGTGTCTGAGCATAAACTAGTAACAGGTAGAGGTGACGCAGAACTGTCTATAATCTGCTGAACTGGGCACTTTAATACTGAAATGTGTTTTAAGATTTAAATGTTCTGATGCTCTCAGTGCATAACTTCATATCACATGTCTGTGTGTGTGTCCTCAGTGAAGTGTATCAGTCTGTGCAGTAGCTTCCAGCTGCAGCAGTCAGTTCAGTTTCTGTTCAGTCTGACTGAGGGAGGTTTTTGTACAACGCTTTTTCACTGTGTAAACAGACCTTGACTGTTGATATTGTGATGACTCTGACAGTAGTAAACTGCTACATCTTCAGTCTGAACTCCATTGATGGTCAGAGTGAAGTCAGAGTTTGATCCACTGCCTGTAAAACGAGCTGGAATCCCTGAGACTACCTGATTAGTAAACTGAATGAGCAATTTAGGAGTCTCTCCACCTCTCTGTTGGTACCAGGCTAAATAATTTCCATTATAAACATTCTGACTGATCCTACAGTTGATGGTGACGGAGCCTCCCACAGCAGAGCTCACTGCTCCAGGCTGAGTCACTGTGACCTGGCCTCTGGACTCTGAGGATACAGACAAAAACATAAAGCAGCGTCATGGTTTTGTGGGCTTCATTTCAGAGGGACGGATGTTCATAAAGGAGAGGAGTTTGATTCTCTGGACTTTACCTGTGAAGCAGCAGCAGAGGAGAGTCCAGATGAGGACGGAGATCAAAGTCATGTTTTTGATGAGGAGGATTTCTGTGGCTTCTGTTGTCATGAAGGACAGCTGTCAGTCATCCACTGTTCAACTCTCAAGACTATAAAGTCTCCCAGAGCACTGGAGCATGGAGCTGCTGATGCAAAGTGGCTCTCTATGGAAATGCTCTGACTGACATTGACATTTTTTCAATACTGATTTCCCTTTTTTTTTGATAGTGACATTTCATTTCCATGGCAAGACTTTATTGCTTTGAACTGGTGACTTGACCAGGGTGTAACCCGCCTCTCGCCAATTTCAGGTGTTATAGGCTTCAGTCCCACGCCAACCTTAGTAAAGAAAAGTGGTTACAGATAATGTATTTATGTATGTATAATATTATGTTTGATTTTGAGGCGTTCAGCTTTGGTTTGGCTCTGCATGAATTAAAAAAAGTTCCTCTCTGTCTTTGAAAATTTGAATAACTGTGATCCAGAATGAGGCTGAGGTCAAAGGTCATGACCAAGCCTTCTCTCATCAACAGTTCCAGGTTGGTTCTTTACATGAGAACACATGATTATAACAGAATGTGGACAGATAATGAGATGCTGTGATGGAGAAAGTAATTTCATTTTTTTATCCAATATAAAGTGATGTGAATGTGAGACCGACTCAGGCACTTCTGATGCTTTATGAGAATCCCTTTAATTCTCCTTGGCCAAGTGTCAATAAATAATACAGCATAAGACATCAGAGGCTCCTGAACACTTTCTTTCTTCCTGACCTCACCACTGACCTTTGGCTTCAGCAATTTCTCCACAACAGTATGTAAGGGGAAGAATTTTAAATTATATTCTAGATTTAACAGGTAGCCAGTGCAAGGAAGCCAAAATGGGAGAGATGTGATCTCTGATCTGGGTTCCTGTCAGAACATGTACAGCAGCATTCTGAATTAGCTGCAAAGTCCTAAGAGATATATTGGGGCAGCCTGACAATAAACAGTTACAGTAGTCCAGCCTAGAAGTAACAAATGCATGGACTAGTTTTTCTGCATCTGCTTGGGACACGATGTGTGTCAAGTGTTTTCCTTCTTTTGCTGAAGCTTGTCCCACACTTGAAGGGTAGTACCAATCCCGAACTTTAAAGCTGGACTCCACTCAATAATCAGGCCTTTGTTCCTTTTTTTCCTTTTATTTTTCCTTCAAACTTTGTGCCCAGACATTTACAACTGTTGCTGCTAGTAGTAGCAGTTGCAGTAGCAGCAGTAGTAGCAGCAGTAGCAGCAGGTGAAAAACCTTAAAAGACAAACAAAACCACTTATTCACCAATTTGTACAGTTTGTGTGAAACACAAGAGTCTAATAATCAACATCAAAAGTCTGTAAATACATTAAAGTGCACAGTAAATACATGCATAAGTTGACAATGCTTAATTATTTAATTGTAAATACATCTATAAATATACATATATTTAATTGAAAATACATCTATAAATATACACGTATATATAAAAAATATACTTAATCTAATCACAGGTTTGTATAATGAATTAAGTAGCCTACTAGACCACTTCATTAATTATTTCGCAGCAACCAGCAAAATATGTGTTAACAAACGATCCCCTCTATACAATTAACATGTGCAGTACACAAATATAAAGAGTTCAAACCCGCATTTCTCAGTGATAAAGACAAACCACAAACCGTCGCTAAATTTACCAGCAACCATTCACACAAAACACCGCGTGGATATTTACAAACAGGCCGCAACAAACGCAAACGACTTCCCCACGTCTCCATGCTTCGTCAGCGCAACAAGTTCATGAGGCTTAATGATGCAAACGCGACGCTTACCGGCTGTCCGTTCAGGTCTTTGTTTTGGTAATAGCTTCAGCAGGTTTGTATTTCGCGTTACAGCCGTAACTGTTGCCGCCTCAGTCCTCATTCACATCCAGAAAACAGGAAGTGGATTGTTTCCCGCCTGAAAGGTGAGTACTTTACGCACTCGCGCTGCGCATCAGCTGACGAAGGGGGCGTTCGCCGCGACAATGTGTCTGATTTTGATAATGTTGCGTAAGTGGAAGAATGCAGTCCTTGAAATTTGTTTTATGTGGACATTAAAGGACAAACCCTTATCAAAAATAACTCCAAGATTCTTTACGGTGGAACTGAAGGCCAGGGTGATCCTGTCTAAGGTAGCCAAGTCTCCGGTAAGAGAGTTTCTGAGGTGTTTGGGTCCAATTACAAGAACTTCAGTTTCATCTGAGTCCAACATTAGAAAATTGTAGGTCATCCAACTTTTTATATCCCTAAGGCATGCTTGGAGTTTGGCTAAATGATTGGTTTCATCAGGCTTGATCGATAAATATAATTGGGTGTCGTCAGCATAACAATGGAAATTAATTAAGTGATTCCTAATAATGTTCCCTAGAGGAAGCATATATAGACTGAATAGAAGTGGTCCTAGTACAAATCCTTGTGGGACTCCATGACAGACTTTGGTATGCATGGAGGATTCATTATTGACGTGAACAAACTGAGATCGATCTAAGAAATACGACCTAAACCTGCTTAGGGTGGTTCCTTTGATGCCAATATGATGTTCCAGTCTCTGTAAAAGAATTTGATGGTCTATGGTATCAAATGCAACACTGAGATCTAAGAGGACGAGTACAGAGATGAGTCCTTTGTCTGATGCATTAGGAGATTGTTTGTGACTTTGACTAGTGCGGTCTCTGTGCTATGACAGACTCTAAATCCTGACTGAAAATCCTCAAATAAACTGTTCTTATGAAGAAATTCACACAGCTGATTATTTACAGCTTTCTGAAGTGACTTAGAAAGAAAGGGAAGGTTTGATATCGGTCTACAATTGGCTAAAACCTCTGGATCTAGAGTGGGCTTTTTAAGAAGGGGTTTAATTATAGCTACTTTAAAGGACTGTGGTACATATCCTGATAATAAAGAGAGATTAATCATATCCAATAAAGAAGCGCTAACTAGAGGTAAAATATCCTTGAGCAGGAGCTGGTTGGAATGTGGTCCAGGAGACAAGTTGACGACTTAGATGAAGAAATTATTGAAGGTATTTGATGACGGTCAATGGGAGAAAAACAGTCTAAATATGTATCAGGTTTTGCAGCTGATTCCAAACTTGCTGTGTCAGAATGCAGACCAGTGCCTGTCGAAGGCAAGGCGTGACGTATTTTGTCTCTAATAGTCCTAATTTTATCATTAAAGAAGTTCATGAAGTCATTACTAGTTAGATGGGTCAATAGAGCTGTGGTTCTCTGTTAGCCTGGCTACAATGCTGAAGAGAAACCTGGGGTTGTTCTTGTTTTCCTCTATTAAAGAAGAGCAATAGGCTGTTCTGGTATTACGGAGAGCCTTCCTGTAAGTTTTAAGATTATCTTGCCAGAATAAGCGTGTGTGGCACGCCATTTGCGTTCAGAATTAGGTGCCACTTGCTTTAATTTACGAGTCTGCTGGCTATACCATGGTGCTAACCTCCTCTGTTTAATTATCTTCTTTTTCAGAGGTGCAATAGAGTCGAGTGCTGTCTGTAATGAGCCTGTAGTACTCTCAACAAGATGATCTATTTGTGAGGAGCTAAAGGAAGCAGACAAGTCCTCTGCTACATTGAGACATGGCATTGAATTCAATACTGAAGGAATTAATTCCTTGAATTTGGCAACAGCACTGTCAGATAAACATCTGCAGTAAGAGTTTCTACAAAACGGCTTATAGTCCAGTAATATGAACTCGAAGATTATTAAAAAATGGTCAGACCGAAGAGGATTCTGTGGATAGACTATTAGATGATCAAGTTCAATGCCATATGAGAGAACGAGATCAAGAGTGTGGTTCAGACAATGAGTCGGTTTATTTACACTCTGACAGAAGCCAATTGAATTTAATAAAGACATAAATGCAGCACTAAGGCTATCATTGTGGTTGTCCACATGAATATTAAAATCACCTACAATGATTACTTTATCTGTTTTAAGGATCAAGCCTGGTGCAAATTCTGCAAATTCAGATAAAAATTCAGAGTAAGGGCCAGGAGCACGATATATTATAACAAATAGGACTGGCTGTACTGTTTTCCAGGTTGGGTGAGTGAGGCTAAGAACAAGACTTTCAAATGAATTAGAATTTAGTTTAGGTTTAGGATTTATTAATAGACTCAAAAATGGCTCCAACTCCACTACCTTGACCATTACTTCGAGGCATATGAGTATTACAATGACTGGGAGGAGTAGATTCATTTAACATATTCATCCTCCTGCAGCCAGGTTTCAGTGAGGCAAAATAAATCAATACCATAATCAGATAATAATTCTTTGACTAAAAGAGCTTTAGAGGACAAGGTCCTGATATTCAAGAGTCCACATTTAATTCTCTTATTTTGGACTGGTGGAGATGATGTTGATTTAATTTTTATTAAGTTTTTATGATGAACTCCTCTTCTGCTTCTTTTATCTTTAAACAATGTAGGTGGACGGGGCCAGATACAGTCTCTATACTAAAGGACTGGGTGTTGTGGAGAAATTGCTGAAGCCAAAGGTCAGTGGTGAGGTCAGGAAGAAAGAAAGTGTTCAGGAGCCTCTGATGTCTTATGCTGTATTATTTACTAACACTTGATCAAGGAGAATTAGAGACATTCTCATAAAGCATCACAAGTGCCTGAGTCGGTCTCACATTCTGCCCAACTCATGCGGTGGACAGACTTTAAACCCCAAGATAACACAACAAACACTATATGCCCCGAATTAGGTAAAAGGGAATGCTTTTACCAAGAATGGTGTCTTCATCAACATGATTAAGTCTGGAGACACAGATGTCTGTTCACGCAGATTGGAATGTCAGTGGCAAGCTGTCTATTATGTCTAAGCATGCAGCACCAGAGTCCTTCGACCCTGGCCACAACAGTGTTGAGATAGGATGACACCTGCTACTGCCAGCCAAAGACAAACAGCTAATACTGCTGAGGACCTCAAGGCCCACATGTGACTTCATGTAACCTTGTATAATGTCTGTATGTTTGTACTTTTATTATATTCCATTTAAAAGTATGTATGTGTCACTCAGAACACTACAAGAATAGAAAATTCCATAACACTGGGTGGGCAGCTGCACTAATGGAGGCGCAGAGAAGCGTGTAAGACTGCAGCTCTGCTTCCTGGTGTCAAGTCTGGGTTGTCACGGCTTTGGTCGACTAATAAATTTGGCCATATTTCTAGATATGAGAGCTGCTCCATCCAAAATGGGATGGATGCTGTCTCTCCTAATCAGACCAGGTTTTCCCCCAAAAGGTGTCCAATTGTCTATGAAGCCCACATCGTTTGCTGGACACCACCTCGACAGCCAGCGGTGAAATGACGATCACTGGTCACATTGGCCAGGGATCCAGAGAAAACTATAGAGTCCAACATCGTTTTGGCGTATTCACACACCGATGAAACATTAATTTTAGTGACCTCTGATTGGCAAAACCGGGTGTCATTACTGCTGACGTGCATAACAATCTTACTGTATCTACGTTTAGCCTTAGCCAGCAGTTTCAAATTCGACTCGTTGTCGCCCACTCTGGCCCCCGGGATGCATTTGACTATGACCCCTGGTGGAGCTAACTTCACGTTTTGTAAAATGGAGCTGCCAATGACCAGAGTTGGTTTCTCAGCGGGTGTGTCGCTGAGTGGGGAAAATTTGCGCAGTCACCCAGCCTCCCGGCTGCTCGGGAACTACGGGGGGACGGCTAGCTGAAGCTACCTTCTGTGGTACCGCATCGGCTACAGGGGACTTGCTAACTATAGCAGCTACTGACTGTTCAGTGGTGCGGTACCGAGCCTCTAACTCACTAAGCCTTGCCTCCAAAGTTACAAATAAACTAGATTTATTACAGGTACCATTATCGCTAAAGGAGGACAAGGAGTAGCTAAACATGTGGCACACCGGGCAGGAAAGAGCAGGAGAGGAGAGAGGAGGAAAGGAGAGAAGGGGAGAGGAGAGAGGAGGAGAGCAGAGGGAGGCCATTGCTATAGCTAGGCTAAAGAGTGTGACTAAGAGAGACAGGTAAAACTATCGGATTGTGGTTACTAGAGTTTAAGAAACCTGTTGGTGCACAAATAAAACATGTCTAAAGGTAGTGTAGTTAGTTAGGTAGTAGTTGTATTTTAAGTTATGTAATTTTTATACATGGAGAAGTCACCCGGAGAAACGACCTCTAGGCTGTCAAAGAACTCTAGGCTGTCAGATATGATCAAAATCATTTAAAAAACATTCCTGAGAGACCAACTTAATTTTCAAGCCTGTTTAAAAGGATTTCGTAGTTGGCTGTATCAAAGGCTGCACTGAGATCGAGAAGAACCAGGAATGAAAGCTTATTTGAGTTCATGTTATTGTATTGTTTTCTACATTCACCAGTGCAGTCTCTGTGATGTGGGTTGTCTGTAAGAGATTATTGATTTACGTAAAAGTATAAATCTGTTTAAACACAACTTTTTTCTAAAATCTTCCTGAAGACAGTGAGATATGAAATGTGTCTGTAGTTACTAAAAAGTTACTTTAAAAAAATGGTGTGACCATTGTAAAGAGAAAGTGCCAGTGAATAAAGAGTGGTTTGAAATACTTAATAATTCCTCTAAAAGACTGGTAAGTTGTTGTTAAGTTGTTGGAATCTTATCAAGTCATCAATTTTTGACATAACATCTCTGATACTCTTTTGACCTCAGTTTGAATTCATTTTGACAGTTTTTTGAGGCTGTTTGGTTTTTAAATCTGTTGTATGAACATTGTAAATATGGTCGTCAGTTATTTTTGGCTCATAATCTCCTTTAACAGTGGATCTGATTAAATTCTGTCCTTTTGATATATAGAATCGTCATACAGAATGACCTGAAATATATCTAACAGCACTAGAAATAACTTATATAATTTATTTCACGTACATTTTATTTCACATGAGAGGCTTCTTGAAGGGAAGTCTCGTGGTGATATTGCTGATCTTCTGCACTGGGCACTACTGAAATGTGTTTTAAGCTTTAAATGTACAGATGCTCTCAGTGCATAACATCATATCTTCGTGTGTGTGTGTGTCCTCAGTGAAGTGTATCAGTCTGTGCAGTAGCTTCCAGCTGCAGCAGTCAGTTCAGTTTCTGTTCAGTCCGACTGAGGGAGGTTTTTGTATAGCGCTTTTTCACTGTGTGAACACCCACTGACTGTTGATAGAGTGTTCACTCTGACAATAGTAAACTGCTGCATCTTCAGTCTGAACTCCACTGATGGTCAGAGTGAAGTCAGAGTTTGATCCACTGCCTGTAAAACGTTCTGGAATCCCTGATTGTTGCTGATTAGCAAGCTTAATAAGAAGTTTAGGAGTTTCTCCATCTCTCTGTTGGTACCAGGCTAAATGGTTTCCACCATGAACATTCTGACTGATCCTACAGTTGATGGTGACGGAGCCTCCCACAGCAGAGCTCACTGCTCCAGGCTGAGTCACTGTGACCTGGCCTCTGGACTCTGAGGATACAGACAAAAACATAAAGCAGCGTCATGGTTTTGTGGGCTTCATTTCAGAGGGACAAATGTTCATAGAGGAGAGGAGTCTGACTCTCTGGACTTTACCTGTGAAGCAGCAGCAGAGGAGAGTCCAGATGAGGACGGAGATCAAAGTCATGTTCTTGATGAGGAGGATTTCTGTGGCTTCTGTTGTCATGAAGGACAGCTGTCAGTCATCCACTGTTCAACTCTCAGGACTATAAAGTCTCCCAGAGCACTGGAGCATGGAGCTGCTGATGCAAAGTGGCTCTCTATGGAAATGCTCTGACTGACTCTGACAGGGACTTGGATTAGTCTGATCATGCTGTTTATCAATGGATCAATCACTATCAGAGTATTGATTAACAGTCAGTGATCATTTTAAGGTGGATTTGGTTTGATGACTGTGGATACATTTTCTTTAAGGACGTCTTCTGTCATGTTTCATCTAATGTGAGAACAAATCCACTCTGACTTTTAGACAGATGTGAACTTCTATCTGTAAAAATGTGACTAATTCTGAACAACTGTGGCACAGTTTGATCAGTATAATATGAAATAGTTCATTCTTTTAAAAACAGGAACAGTTGATGTTGAGTTTGTTTGTGTCAGAGTCAGAGAGCCGTGTCTCTCTACACTGAGAGGTTTTTGTACGGCCACTCAGTGAGTTTGTATCACTGTGGAACACGTTTGGTGGAGGAACCAGACTGAATGTTGGAAGTAAGTTAACTTTTTGATGCGGTTCATGACTTTTTCAGCAACATTTTCTCTTATATGTGTACTTTTTTCTCTTAGAATAAAATATGTGATTCAGTTTAGATTTTTATGAAACAACCAAAGTGCAGTTTTATATTTGAAATTAAATCATAGCTGTAATCATTATAATTACTTGGTGCAGAGGAGAAGTTCTGTGTTTAGATTTTTAGTTGAACGTTGAAACTTGTAGTTTAGGTTTTGTCAGACAAAGTCAGAGAGCCGTGTCTCTCTACACTGAGAGGTTTTTGTACGGCCACTCAGTGAGTTTGTATCACTGTGGTGGACTTTTGGTGGAGGAACCAGACTGAATGTTGGAAGTAAGTGTCTGCTCAAATATTAGTGTATGAACATTTGCAGTAACTTTAAATTTTCACTGGACCGATCTAAATGACTAAAGGACACTTTTATTCTTTGTTTCTCTTGTTTGACCTCAGTATTGAACTTACTAAACTTTTCATAACCTGTTCCAGTGTAATAAGGAAAATGTGAACAGCTTGAACTGTAGGAGAGATTAAACAACAACATTAGAACTTGACACATTTTGGATTTAGCATTTAATTCTCTGTTTTAAACTGATTGGAAGTTGAGTTCTGAAGAGTTTTGAACGGTGACAAAAAAGTTGGAATTATTAAAAATGCAACCAAATTTGTGACATAATGTCTCTGATACTCTTTTGACCTCAGTTTGAATTCATTTTGACAGTTTTTTGAGGCTGTTTGGTTTTTAAATCTGTTGTATGAACATTGTAAATATGGTCATCAGTTATTTTTGGCTCATAAAGTCCTTTAACAGTGGATCTGATTAACTTTTGTCCTTTCGATAATATATATTTTATTTTCATTTATTTCCAGTGCAGTTAGATATATTTCAGGTCGTTCTGTATGATGTTTCTCTCTGTGCTGATATGCATGACAGGCTTCTTGAAGGGAAGTGAAACTGTGTGAGTGAGTGACTGGTGGAGCAGAAAAATCATCTGACAGAAACTCCTTAAATGACTAAATCAACTCTCACACAGTAAAGGTGTCCAAGTGTCTGCTGGTTGATTGACAGCTGTCCTCTAATCTGACTGGTGTGTCCTAGGTGATACCACCCCCACACTGACGGTGCTGCCCCCATCCAGTGAGGAGCTGCAGCAGGGGAAGGCCACGCTCATGTGTCTGGCCAACAAGGGCTTCCCCTCAGACTGGAGCCTGGCCTGGAAGGTGGACAGCAGCAGCAGCATCAGCTGGGAGGAGAGCGGGAGCCCCGTGGTGCTGGAGAAGGGCGGCCTCTACAGCTGGAGCAGCACCCTGAGGTTTGATGCAGATCAGTGGAGGAAGGTGGACTCTGTGACCTGTGAGGCCACACAGGGCTCCCAGACTTCACTCTCACAGACACTGAGGAGGGACCAGTGTTCCCAGTCCTGACCTGACTCACTGGGGCTGTGATACTGATTTTACTCTGCTACTGCTCTCAGTCTGCTCTCTCTCTCTCTCTCTCTCTCTCTCTCTCTCTCTGTTTCTCTCTTTCTCTCATGACATGTTTCAACATTAACGTCTTCTTGCTTGTTGATGGTTTCAACATTTCACAACAATAAAGATTTCATGTATGTTATAAAAGTGACATGTCTTTTGACTTCCTTTCTTTGACATATATTATATATTAGGAACATTAGTCAGATTGATGCACAGTAACAAATTAATTTCCCCCCAAATGACTTTTTAATGGTTTAATGGAAGTGATAATAACTCTCTCCTGATTCTCATGGCAATCATGGTCTCCACTGATGTTGTGTGTCTGTGTGTGTGTCTCTGTGTGTGTCCTCAGTGAAGTGTATCAGTCTGTGCGGTTGCTTCCAGCTGCAGCAGTCAGTTCAGTTTCTGTTCAGTCTGACTGAGGGAGGTTTTTGTACAGCGCTTTTTCACTGTGTGAACACATCCTGACTGTTGATGGCATGATAACTCTGACAGTAATAAACATCTTCAGTCTGAACTCCACTGATGGTCAGAGTGAAGTCAGAGTTTGATCCACTGCCTGTAAAACGAGCTGGAATCCCTGATTGTCGAGAGTTAGCAAGGTAAATGAGCAGTTTAGGAGTTTCTACATCTCTCTGTTGGTACCAGGCTAAATGGTTTCCACCATGAACATTCTGACTGATCCTACAGTTGATGGTGATGGAGCCTCCCACAGCAGAGTCTCACTGCTCCAGTGATACAGACAAAAACATAAAGCAGACAAAATACAGACAAAAACATACAGACAAAAACATAAAGCAGCGTCATGGTTTTGTGGGCTTCATTTCAGAGGGACGGATGTTCATAGAGGAGAGGAGTCTGACTCTCTGGACTTTACCTGTGAAGCAGCAGCAGAGCAGAGTCCAGATGAGGACGGAGATCAAAGTCATGTTTTTGATGAGGAGGATTTCTGTGGCTTCTGTTGTCATGAAGGACAGCTGTCAGTCATCCACTGTGCAACTCTCAGGACTATAAAGTCTCCCAGAGCATTGGAGCATGGAGCTGCTGATGAAAAAGTGGCTCTCTATGGAAATGCTCTGATTGACATTTTACTGAGTTCACTTTTTCAAAACTCATCGCATCCTGAGACTGATACTGAGATTTCCTTTCCATGACATGAGTTTATTTTAAATGTTTAAATGAACATTTATTTATTCATTAATATTTGCTCAACTTTGACAGAAAGAAAGAAGAAAGAAAGTTTCTTAGTGTCTTCATGTTTTCTTTTAACGGTAAAATGTTAAAATAAAACATCAATAGCTGTGATGAAGCTGAGGTCAAAGGTCATAACCAAGCCTTTTCTCAACAACAGTTCCAGGTTGGTTCCTCACATGAAAACATGTGCTTATAACAGAACATCAAAGGATATTAACATGCTGTGATGGAAAAAGTCATTTCATTTCATCCAAGATAATTTTATTTGATGATTTCCAATCCACTTCAGTAATCTTTTTTATAGTGTATCATTGAGTAGTTAAATATACGGAATCATTTATAGCATCAAACAGGAGGAATCAATGAAATCATTATTTGTAACATCTCAGCTTGAAAGCCTGAACTCTGCAGACTCTATTTATTTTTTTCTTTTGCAGTGCTGCCCAGAGTACTTTCACGAGAGAAGAGCTCATGAGCATCAGGAGAACAACATACAGTACAAGGAGTCCCTCTACTGGACAATTTGGCCATTCTGGCCAAAGGTGCACTCACCTTTCCTCACACAGCGAAACACTTAAGGAGAGGGAAATGAACCAGTGCACCCGTGCTCTACGAATGGATGAATTACCACTGCTGTTGGGCAAAAATAGAGACTTTTTCTGTTGTTTTGTGGTTCATGTAGATGTGGCTGTGTGGATTGATTCCATACGGCCAGGCAGGCTTTCAGCTCTTCAGAGTGGACAGAGACACTGAACTTTCAGCAAGACAAAATGTGGAGGAATCATATTTTATTTTAAACTAACAGTGATTATGCAACAACGTGACAGTGATCCAGCAGCACTGTTCTCCTGTTCTCCTAATCTGGAATCATTCATCATGAACTGTAAGCCCTTTTTATTGACCCAGTGAATGTTTCATTCATTCTGGTCGGTGTTTACATTCTATTGCAGGCCAATGTGCAGTAGAGGGGTCAGGCATCAGAGGTGCGGCCAGCGTCCTCCAGCCGTTCCAGCCTGGTACTAATGCCCCCTCTATTTCTCTTCCGCCACAGGGTCCAGCTGCTATGGGCGCTGCTCTTAGCCCACAGAGGGTCGCTCAGGCGGCAGGGCAGGAGTGCTGGAGGTGCGGGCAGCCCGGACACTTCCGCCGCGAGTGTCCGCTAATGGAGGTCGGGCAGGTGATCCGGATTGTACAGCGTTGTACAGCGTTCTGGTAGGGATTCAGGGGGGTACACACCAGGCAATGGTGGACTCACCAGAGTTCACCAGAGCCTGATTCGACCCGGGGCATTGTTAGAGGCAGGATGGGTGGATATCAGGTGTGTGCATGGGGATATTCACAGATATCCTGTGGTGCCAGTGGAAATTCGTTACAAGGGTAAAAAGCATAGTGTGAATGCGGCGGTTAGTTCCCGCCTGGCTCATCCCCTGATCTTGGGCACAGATTGGCCTGGGTTTGATAGGTTAGTGGGGCAGCATGTGGGGGAGCCACAACCGACAGGGACATGGGATATGTGCGCTGTGCTCAGCGGTGACGCAAGGCTGTCTGACACTGCAGACGGGGAGGGGGAGCCAGCGGGGCCTTCACAGGAAGCTCCGCAGGTTCCTGTGTTTGACTCCATGGAAGATTTTCCACTCGAGCAGTCTCGTGATGATACTCTACACTTTGCCTTTGACCGAGTGATACAAATTGATGGTCACATGCTGCGCCCTGACGCAGCGCTAATGTATCCACATTTTTCATTGTGCAGGGACAGATTATATAGAGTGAGTCGTGACACTCAGGCAGATGAAATAATAACCCAATTGTTGGTTCCGAAAAACGTTGGGGAAATAGTTTTCCAGGCGGCTCATTATAACCCGATGGCTGGGCACATGGGATATGATAAAACACTTAACCGGGTCATGGCTCGATTCTATTGGCTAGGCAGACGTATGCTGCTTGTGTGCGTCTTGTCCCGAATGCCAGTTATTTATCCAACTGGCAATCCTAAGAGCACCATTGCAGCCATTACCGCTGATTGAGGTCCCATTTGAACGCATTGGGATGGACCTCATCGGACCATTTCACCGGAGCAGACTTGGATATCGCTTTGTGTTAGTCCTTGTGGATTACACAACGCGATATCCAAAGGCAGTGCCACTGTGCACCAACGCTGCAAAGAGTGTGGTGTAGGTGCTGTTTCAAGTTATCTCCCGAGTCGGGATCCCGAAAGAGATCCTGACTGATCAAGGCACCCAATTTATGTCACGGACACTGAGAGAATTGTACGGATTGTTGGGCATCAGGTCTATTCGAACCAGTATTTACCACCCTCAAACTGACGGCCTTGTTGAGCGCCTGAATAAGATGTTGAAGTCCATGATCCGTAAGTTTGTGCACGATGATAGTCGTAATTGGGATAAATGGCTACATCCTCTGTTGTTTGCAGTGCACGAGGTACCCCAGGCCTCCACAGGATTTTCTCCCTTTAGGCTGCTGTTTGGCAGAAAACCACGCAGGGTTTTGGACTTGGTTAAAGAAAGCTGGGAGGAAGGTCCGTGCCCATGTAAAAACGAAGTTCAGTACGTCCTGGACCTGAGAGCAAAACTTCACACATTAGGACAGTTATCACGTGAGAATTTGCTCCAGGCCCAGGAACATCAGCAGCGGCTATACAACAGAGGATCTAAGTTAAGACAATTTTCACCGGGAGATAAAGTGCTTGGATTGCTCCCATCTTCCAACTCCAAATTACTCGCCAAGTGGCAAGGGCCCTTTGTGGTCACACGGCGAGTGGGTGACGTTGATTATGAGCTTGTGCGATCTGACAGGGGAGGGGTGACACAGATTTATCACCTCAACCTCCTTAAAGCTTGGAGAGAGGCGGAGTCTGTTTCCCTGGTGACGGCAATTGGAGAGAGAGATGAGTTGGGGCCTGAGGTACCAAAATCGACCAATTCTGCCCCACTCCGTGAAAACCATCTTTCACCGTCTCAGAGAGCAGACATTGCCAGGGCGCAGCAGCATTACGCTGATGTGTTTTCCCCCTGCCAGGACACACAAACCTTGTTCAACACCATGTTGAGACCTGGGCATGACGGTGCGTTTGCGGTCCTATCGGCTACCTGAACACAAGAGAAAAGTGGTTCAGGCAGAATTGAAAGCAATGTTGGAGATGAGTGTAATAGAAGAGTCCCACAGTGCCTGGTGTAGCCCCACCGTTCGACGACACTGGATTTAACCAAGGGCTACTGGCAGATTCCCTTATCTCCAGAGTCCAAGGAGAAAATGGCCTTCTCCACTCCGTACGGTTTGTACCAATTTGTCACACTTCCATTTGAGTTGTTCAGGGCCCCAGCCACATTTCAATGCCTCATGGACCATAGTGATGTGTCGTTCGTGAACGATTCGTTCAATACGAACTAATCTTTTATATGACTCGGGAGTAATGAGTCATCTCAGTGAGTGATTCATTAATTTTCATGCAGTACCTTCCCTCGCCACATGATGACAGGCAGCTGCATAAGCTCAGTCAGCAGGACAGGAAACAGAAATGATCAGTTCACGACTCACTCAACTGTGGTCCTCGTTCATTTGTCACGTGACAGCCAGGCCGCTCAGGCAGTGTGGCGAGTAGTAAGCGTAACAGTTCGTTCATAGACCTACGGCTCGTTCATACGGATCATTCATACGGATCGTTCATACGGCTCGTGACAAATTAATGCACGTCACAAACAGACATTATTCATTTCCTTGACACCTGACATACATTATTTATTAATAAAATCATAATTAATTAGTGGCCTTCTGTTCTTCTAGATGTCTATAGTGTTATGTGTGGTGTTGTATGTAGCGTTATTATTGTGTATATAATGTTAAGTGTGTTTGTAAATAAATACTTTTGAAAATTATATCAACGTGTTGATTTTGTGTTATACTCTGCCATAAAATAAGAAATAATAATAATAATGATGACAACAAATGTGATAATAACAATAACAACAATAACAACAATACTACTACTACAAATAATAATAATAATCATCATCATCATCACATTTTGGACACAATAAATGCACCATGTAAACATTTTAAGGAACTTATTAATTGTTACTTTTTGTTTTACTTAATTGTCAAACTGAGTTTTACATTTGCTAGCTTACAGCTACCAGCTGTGAAGCCAGGTGAACGGTTCATTCTCGTTCGTTCTCGGTTCTCGTTCATCTGGTTCGTTCATTTGTCAGGCGACAGGCAGTTCAGGCTGTGTGACGAGCAGTACATTCGTGTTAATCAACAATGGCAGGGAGGATACAGGACACTTTATTGTGGTGTGTATTTGCTTTCCTAGGTTGTCATATGGTTTGAATTGCTTGTGACATTTTGTTTATTATCTTTGTCAGCTGAAGGAAACCGTGTTGCCTTCAGTGTTAAGTGTTTGAGACCAGCGGCCTTTTTTACACACCCACAAGAGGGCTAACAGCGCCACCTGCTGTAAAAATGAACGAAATGACTCAAAAAAAGATTCGTTCAATTTACTGTCCGAGAGTAAAAGATCCGAGTCAGTAAAAAGAGTCGAATTTCCCAAGACTAATGGACCGGGTGCTGCAACGCATGCTGCATATGCTGCCGCCTACCTGGATGAGGTCATCATCCACAGTAACACCTGGGCGGAGCATGTGCAGCAGTTAGCCGCAGTGCTCGAGTCACTGAGGCAGGCGGGGCTCACAGCCAACCCGAAGAAGTGTGAGGTTGGACGGAGGGAGGTACGGTATCTGGGGTACCACTTGGGCGGCAGGCAGGTGCGTCCACAGGTAGACAAGACAGCAGAAAGAGGTGCTGCGGTTCTTGACCGACCTCACCCGAAAGGGTGCCTCAGATCCGGTCCAGTGGATGGAGCAGTGCCAGGTGTTGCTCGAGAGGGTAAAGCAGGCCCTCTGTCGGGAGCCTCTTCTCCACACACCTAACTTCTCTCTTCCTTTTGTCCTGCAGACTGATGCGTTGGGCAGAGGGCTGGGGGCCATTCTGTCCCAGCGGGTGCGGGGCATCGACCACCCAGTGCTGTACATCAGCCACAAACTGTCTGAGAGGGAGGCCAGGTACAGCACAGTGGAGAAGTAGGTTAGGCCGGATGGCTCCCCGGCCTTCCTCCCAGCTTTCTATAACCAGGTCCAAAACCCTGTGTGGTTTTCTGCCAAACAGCAGCTCAAAGGGAGAAAATCCCATGGAGGCCTGGGGTACCTCGTGCACCCCCCAAACAGCAGCTCAAAGGGAGAAAATCCCGTGGAGGCCTGGGGTACCTCGTGCACTGCAAACAACAGAGGATGTAGCCATTTATCCCAATTACAACTATCACCGGATGGCTCCTCAGCCTAAATCGGGCAGTGGAGGTATGTGGAGGGGGGGCGTGGTGCATCAGCTGCGGGAGAGAGGTGTGGAGAGGGCTCAGGAGAGCAGCGCCAGGTGAGAGTGATGAGCACACCTGTAGCCAACAGCCTAATCACTCTCCCTCTTTCACTCTCCCTCCCTCTCCTGGGCCAAGAGGTGACCGAAGACTGGAAACACACACGGCAGACAGCAGCAAGAGGCCTGTGAACGGCTGCAGAGTGTGTGTTTGTGGCGTGAGCTGCTTCCGTAATAAAATCCCTTCGGCTTTGGACTTTGTATCTTTGTGCTGAGAGAATCCTTGTGGCAGTGAGTGTGTCACAGAGATATGTAGTGTAAAAGTGTTCGGAAGACTAGAATGGTGCTATGTAAGTCGATTAAACATTTTACAAGTCAGTCAAGTCATGTCAGGTCTGTCATGTGTTAATTTTCTGTTTTATTTTCATAGTCTTTTCTCGGTGTTCTCTTCCCGTTCCCTGTGTGATTACCTGTCCCCACCCTTATGTGTTTCACTTGTGTCTCTTTAGCCCTTCCCTCCTGTGCGTATATAACCAGTGCTCCCCAGTGTATCAGTGCCAGATTGTCTTGTCTCCTAGAGCAGCATTCCAGAATTTTGTTTAGCGAGTTTTAGCGAGTGTTTTATTCCTAGAAGTCTTAGCCTCCCGATTTTGTTCCTCTGCCTGATTGCCTTTCCGGATTGCTGAGAACTGATTTCCATCTGCCTGCCTGCATTTGTGTCCGCCAGTCTTGATAGTTCTTGACAGCTCACCTACCAGATACTGGGTGTGGAACGGACTAATCTGGACTCATTAGTTATTGTTGTTGGTGACCTTAACAACAGAAATCTCATGAACACCCTGAATACGTACACTTCATTAAAAGCCCGACCAAAGAGGACAACACACTGGATCACTGTTACACCACAGTCAGTCTGTAGATGATACAGTTAACATTGCCCCCTGATTCTGTTTGTGTGTGCAAGGAAAGATGTGAAGTTGAATTCATAAGGAGTTAGGAGAAGTTCAGAGAATCCGACTGCTCTTACACTTAGACTACGTCATTATGGTAAATGTTATTGACGTAACATGTGGTAAAACTACAAAGTCCAGAAGATGGACTACAAAATGTGTATCTGAGATACTAACTAGATACTCCCTGTGCGCTCTTAGCATGTAGTTTAATGCAGGAAACATAAACGTGAAAAATGTCACCACATCATCATCAACGTCAGAATTCAAATAATAAATGAATATTGTCCACCTGTCACACTGAGAAGGGGCTTAATAAATATTGACACTAATGGGCAGTGGTGGTCTGAATATGATACTGAGGCACGCCTTCTCAATGTGTGCGTAGTTCTGCTCCATCTAGTTCAGCACACAGGAGGTGAATACAACCGGCTGTCCTCCTTGAAGCAGGGGGTTTGGGTTCAGGGATGGTGAACTGTATCTGTCTCTCTCATGTCTCCCCTGAAAGCAAGGGCTTCTGGCTGGTATGGACAATCTCAAAGTCCAGTCTGTGTGCCTTGCCCCTGAAGACACCCTGTGTGCTGTACACACCCATTGAGATCATCCACTCACTGTCTGGCTTCTTTTCATGTATAATTTGGGGAAATGATTAGCAGTGCCGCACAGGCAACATGACTTTCCAAACATGGGGCACAGATCTCGCACCCGTCTGTGCAGTGTGCCAGAGTACTTGCAGTCACCTGTGCCTCTCTGTGGCTGTGCAGATGTGTTGGTGGACTTGGATAGCCTACTGGTAGGTTTCCGTCCCGGTTCCTGGTTAAGTGACTCTAATTCTAACTTATTGTCCATCACCTCCACTGCACAGCCAATGTCAATAGCCCCCTCCAACTTAAGGTCCTTCTATCTTAGCATGCATAAGTCAGTTATTCCAAGAACAAGCCTGTCCCTTATGAGCTCATCTCTTATAGCTCCATATTCACATGTGGCAGTTTTTTCTTTCAGCTTTGTGACAAAAGCATCCACAGGTTCTCTTTCCTCTTGTTTAAGGTTGCCAAAAACATACCTCTCAAAGATGATGTTTCTAGTGGGTGTCAAGTATTGCCCCAGCTTGTTGACTATCGCTCCTACGTGTTTCTGCTCTTCCGCTGTGAGTCCCAAGTTGTGCTTGTAAATATGATGGCAGTCCTTCTCCATTAGCCTCTTGAGCATTGCTGCCTCCAACAGTTTCTCTGCCTTGTTGAGTCCGGTCGCAAGCAAATAATCCTCAAACTCCAAACAAAAGTTAGCCCAATTGGCTGTGCCTCTGTCATCTTCACGGCACATTAGTGTGATGTGGAATGACAGCATTGATGTGTTCCAACATGGACAGCTGGGAGAAGAGAGGAGACATGAAACGTTAAAGTTAAAGTACATACTCTGACAGAGGTTACAGAAAGGGAATGTAACTGTATGTTATACCTCTTTCTCTGTGTCATGGATGTATTCAGTGTCTTTGAGGATCTTCACAGCAACTGCCTCATTTGTATGGAGCTTTCGGCATCAGGCCACTTTGCTAAAGCAGCCTTCACCAATGAACTCCAGGATGTAGTAACTATAAGTGCTGCTTGACTGAACTGCACCTGCCTCAAGTTCAGGTGTGTCGACTGAGATCAAATGATTGCCCTAACCAACACTGGCCTTGACTAACAACGGTTATATGGCTAACTGTATTTACAAAAATGAAATTTCCTTGCATGTGACAACTTCTCTGTATTATAACTAATGAGCAGTTTTAAGCTTGTTGGTTAAGAGCAAATTTGTGTCCTCAGTGTTTTTATGGCAGATACAGTACATTCAGCATGTCAGCCCCCTCCAACTTAATGGTATGGTGCCCTCATCAGTTATTCCAAGAACAAGCCTGTCCCTTATGAGCTGATGAGTTGAGCAGTCTAACCAACCACCATTATTCCAATTTCCATCTGTAATTGCTCCACATGCTTGTATTTTTTTTTCAGTTTACCTCTCTGTATTTTAATGATTATTGAGACACACACACCAAGTACCTGAGAGTTCAGGCAGCCAGAAGCTCAGGGACACAACAGTGTAAGTGTGTTGATTTATGTGTTGTGCTGAGGAGTAAATAAATAAATAGTTGTTCTATCATACTGTGATGCAGTTGGTAAGAACCAAAATCTGAGGAGACAGATAAATGATAGATATGTTGCCGTTGGTTTTCCACAATGTCCACAATGAGCTTTTTGGTCTTTGTGGTGTTGACCACCCGGTTGTTATTGGGGTACCAGTTGTGAGGTGTTAAACCTCCTCCCTGTAGTCATTGTAGTTGTCATCGTCGTTGCAGATGAGACCAATCACTGTTTTTCTTTCATATGCATACTTGATAATAGGTCCACACTGGATCATATGAGAAACTGGATTTTGTGTAACTCTGTAGCTGTCCAGTGGATTTGCACTGTGACTCTATGTTTTCAATGAAAACATGTTGGATTAACACACATTTAAAACAGCCACAACCCCTTAAAGGACACACAATTGTTCTAAACCCTTAATAATTAACTTTCTCTCTTTGAAATTGTGTCACAGACAAGTTTAGAGTGATGCACAAGCCTGAGTGACCACCATGTCCTAATGTTTCCATGACAACCACAGAGATTATCTCACTAAAAGTCACTCCTTGTAAGGCATTTTTCTTATACATGTACAGTCGTATGGTTACCAGTTCACATTTTCCTTTCAAGCCTTTCACCAAAGTTACATAGTGTGAGAATAGCGGGAGTAGTGTTGTCTTGTACAGTAGAGTCCTCTCAAAAACAGACACAACAACATGTGGCAGGAAGTGCAGACTTGCATTTCCTCCCCACAGGTAAGGGGGAGGAGTTAAGAAATCATTAAGAGCACCTGTGAGGTGGGGGGAAGGGAGATCTTTCAAACAACAGACCACATGGAGGAGAATAGGATGAAGCGAGTGTGAGCAGGAGAAAATCCAAAAATATAGAAGCTGGAAAGGAAGTATACAAGCACCACAGGACCAAAAAGTAACCCCGGATTGTGTGGAAAAGGCAACTTCTTGTCTTTGGCGCAGCACTTGGAGCTGAAGCTGGTCTGGGCTTACAACTTACAGCTAAGTGGTATCTGCCTGTCTCCCTCCAGGCTTCTTCTCCCCTCTCAGGATTGTTTTCGACCATCCCCTGGATCCAGCGAACCCTTTCCCCATACTCGGTGGTGAATCATGAAATGTGAATGAATGAATGAAATTAAGTCGGTTGCTTCCACTGTAACTATGTGACTATTTCAGTATTTCATATAATCCATGATCGATATTTGGGGTTAAATACGCTCCACTGTTTTGAATATTGGACACTGATGGAATATTATTAACTAATGCTTTTGTGACACGCTTGTGGTGACAATTTCTAATGCTAGACTGTGATTAGTTCTTGTAAAAAAGTTATTCATTCTCTGCTTATCACATTATGACTAATCAACAGTTCACGTCTGGGTCCCCCTTAGTTGCCCTTGACATAGAAGCTCCCGATGTGCAGACACCTGTAAGTACTTATCGTACTGAGAATGCATTTAGTGCACACTTACAGACTTATTTCCAGACACCACGGCCACCTCCAGCAGAGACATCTGAAGCTCATGGCCACGCCTCGTTTTCTCCTCACTTTGAACCTGCCCATTCGATAAACCAATCACTTATTTGGGAAACGGAAGCTGTGAAATCCTCGCCTGGACCAGGAGGAGGTCCTTTCGCTCTTTCAGCCTCTTCCCCATATTCACTGTCTCAGTCTCAATGTGAACTTCCAGGAGCAATCCCTACTCCTGCACGGGACTTGAATCAAATTGCAGCAAAAACCCAGGAGGGTTGGGACAGGATTCTGAAGGCAATAGAAACAAAAAGTACAGCAATCGATAACCTAACCAAGGATGTTGAAGGAGTTCAAACGTCTTCCACTAAACATTTTCAATTTCTTATAGATAAAACCAGTGACAATCATCGTCTCCTTCTCTCAAAGATCATCTCTCATAAGGAAAGAGTGGAAACAGAAATGGACAAACTGGTGAAGGGAATTAAACTGGTTGTGGAAGAAGAGTTGACACGTTCTGAAACCTCTCTTCTTTCAGAAATCCGCTTCATGGTGGAGCAACTTCAAATAGAACTCCAGAAAGAACTGAAATGCTTTCACACCACTGCTCAGGAAAGTATCTACCAGCTGGTTGAAACAACCAACCAACCAAAGTAGCTCGGCGATAACAAAACTGACCACACATCTTGGAAATGAAGAGACAGAGAGGAAAGAACAAATGCATAATCTTGAACAGAAAATCACGTCGTTGGACAGACGACTTGAATCTTTCTTGGTAGAAGTTAAATCTACCTCTCCTTCTTATTCAAGTTCTAGTCCCTGTCCCGGGGATAAATCATCATCACTTGCAACTCCTAACTCAGCTGTTACAAAGAGTGATCACATTAAGTTAACCTTCCCTACATATGGTGGGTTTAATGATGATCCTGATCCCCTCAGTTATCTGTCAAAGTGTCATGACTTTCTTGCTCTTCATCCGTTATCTGATGCTGATATTCTTGCCACTTTCAGAACTGTACTCCTGGGAACAGCCCACGATTGGTGGGAAATTGCCTGATGTAATGTAACTACTTGGAGTCAGTTTGAAACCGTTTTTCTGGCAGCTTTCCTTGCCAAAGATTATGAGGATGAGTTAGCTGAGCGTGTTTGAACCAGGAAACAGCAAGAGAATGAAACCATCAGAGACTTTGCTTTCTCATATAGAGCTCTCTGTAAAAGATGGAAACCCTCTCTTACAGAGGCTAGTATTGTTAAGATGATCCTACAAAACATCAAACCTCGTCTGGCTAGTCAACTCAGGGGTCGTGTGGACACTGTGGAAGATCTGGTGCGCCTTGGCCATCAACTTGAAAAAGATCATGAACAGCAGCTTGAATACAATTCAAGAATGTGTGTTAAAAACGTTAATCCTTCCCTTAAAACCATGCACACTGGTCCACCTGTTGAAAGAAATAGACCACCTGTCTTATGTTGGAGATGCAAAGTTAACCACCTTCCTGGTTCTTGTCCACATTACAGTTCACCAGACACTTCCAGTAATTCTTCCAGGCTACAGATACCTAAACACTTATCCCGCACACAAAAAACAAAAGGTCCGTCTGGTAATGGTTCTGTGTCACTTGTAAAAGCAATAAAATCTGGAAAACAGCCACCACAGCAGCTGCAGGAGACAATAAGGGGATCAACTTCAGAAATTTCTTGTACTCCCCCTGGTTCCTCTTCTAGTCCCCGACAACTTATTGTGCCTATTTCCATAAGTACATGGCGTGGAAAAGCTATAGTTGACACTGGGGCAAGTTACACTCTTGTTCATGAATATCTTTGGCTGGAACTGAGGGGTTCCAAAGATGTCCTTCAGCCATGGACAGAAGGTCCACTATATCTGGCTAATGGTGAAGCTAATGAAACTAATGAAGCATTGAACCCTCCCACTCAGGATGGGCATCTCCTGTCGTTTTACCTCCAAAGAAAGATGGCGGTCATAGATTCTGTGTTGATTTTCGAAAAGTCAATGCTGTCACAGAAACCGATGCCTATCCTCTCCCGAACATCAATGAAATTCTGGAGTCACTTTCTGGAGCCACTATGTTCTCTACCATTGATCTAAATAGTGGATACTGGCAAGTACCCATGGATCCAGAAAGCAAAGCAAAAACGGCCTTCATTACACACCGTGGATTATATCATTTTAATGTGATGCCCTTTGGACTTAAAAATGCACCTGCTACATTCTAAAGACTAATGGAGAAAGTCTTGGAAGGGCTACGAGGAGTGATCTGTCTAGTCTATCTGGATGACATAATTGTGTACTCATCGTCTGTGACTCAACATTTTGAGCGTTTGCGGACTGTAATTGGTCGTCTCTGTAAGGCCAATCTGACTGTTAACCTCAAGAAATCTCGATTCTGTCTGGAGGAAATCAGATTCCTTGGCCACATTGTTTCTGGGAAGGGGGTCAGTGCTGATCCTGACAAGGTTGAGGCAATTCGGTCCTATCCGGTGCCGATGAATCTTAAGGAAGTTCAGAGATTCTTGGGGCTGGCAGGCTGGTATCATAAATTTGTGCCAGACTTTTGAAAAGTTGCTCAGCCCTTGAACAACCTAAAAAAGAAAGGAAAACCTTTCATTTGGAGTCAAGCATGCCAGCATTCCTTTGACAAACTTAAGTCAAACTTGATTTCTCCACCTGTCCTGGGTCATCCAAATCCAGACCATCCATTCTTTGTCTATACTGACGCAAGTGACACTGGTCTTGGAGCCATACTTACCCAGAGAAAGGATGATGGAACTGAGGAAGTTCTTGCTTATGCCAGTCGAACACTAAACCCAGCTGAAACCAATTACTCAGTCACGGAGAAAGAGTGCCTTGCAGTCATCTGGCACTAGAAAAATGGCAGCACTATCTTGAACTGAAGCTATTTACGGTCATTACCGATCACTCTGCCTTAAAGTGGGTCCTTTCCTCAACAAAAATAACAAGTCGCTTGATTAGATGATCACTCAGATTGCAACGATTTGATTTTATTGTAGAGTACAGGAAGGGAAAACTTAACCATGCTCCTGATGCCCTTTCAAGAATTCCCTCTACTGTTGGTTGTTGTGTGTACTCTCTCGATGATGAGACTGCTCCTATATCCCTTAAAACCATTCGCGAAGAACAACATAAGGACCTTGATATAGAACAAATCACCAAACAGCTCGCGGAAGGAGATAGCAAAGTGAATCAGGATTTTGCTATCCAGGAAGGTAAAGTGTATCACAAAACAAAAAAGGCAGAAAATCAGTTCCACTATTGGCTCTACATTCCCTTGAGTGGACATGCTGGAATCTTCAAAACCTATAAAAGGTTATATGAAGTGGCATATTGGCCTGGAATGTGGACGGATGTGAAAAACTTTATAAAGAAATGTGTTATGTGTCAAAGTCTGAAAGCCGATAATCAAAAACCTGCCAGAAGGATGCAACAAACAACTGTCCAAGGCCCTTGTGGCGTGGACTGATGCCACTGTGCCTGGCCTCCCTTTCGGACAGCTTCCGGCTGATGTAGAGAATCGGGCGGTCAACACCCCGCACCTGCTGGGACAGTACGGCCCCCAGCCCTCTGCCCGACGCGTCAGTCTGCAAGACAAACGGGAGAGAGAAGTTAGGTGTGTGGAGAAGAGGCTCCCCACAGAGGGCCTGCTTTACCCTCTCAAACGACACCTGGCACTGCTCCGTCCACTGGACCGGATCTGAGGCACCCTTTCGGGTGAGGTCAGTCAAGGGGCTGATCAGCTCCGCGAAGCTGGGAATAAATCGCCGGTAATAGCCGGCCAGCCCCAAAAACCGCCTCACCTCTTTTTTGGTCTTGGGCCTTGGGCAGGCTGCAATTGCTGCTGTCTTATCTACCTGTGGACGCACCTGCCCGCCGCCCAAGTGGTACCCCAGATACTGTACCTCCCTCCGTCCAACTGCACACTTCTTCGGGTTGGCCGTGAGCCCCGCCTGCCTCAGCGACTCAAGCACCGCAGCCACCCACTGCACATGCTCCGCCCAGGTGCTGCTATGGATGATAACATCATCCAGGTAGGCGGCCGCATATGCAGCATGCGGCCGCAGCACGCGGTCCATGAGGCGCTGAAATGTGGCTGGGGCCCCGAACAACCCGAACGGAAGTGTAACGAATTGGTACAAACCGTACGGAGTGGAGAAGGCCGTTTTTTCCTTAGACTCTGGAGACAAGGGAATCTGCCAGTAGCCTTTGGTCAAATCCAGTGTCGTGAAAAAGCGAGCAGTGCCAAGGCGATCCAGGAAATGGCCCGATGAGGTCCATGCCAATGCGTTCAAATGGGACCTCCATCAATGGTAATGGGCGCAAAGGCGCTCTCAGGATGGCCGGCTGATTAACCAGCTGGCATTCGGGACAGGACGCCGACCTCCATGAGCGGACACTCCGGGCTGTCCACACCTCCAACACTCCTGCCCTGCCGCAGGGACCCTCTGTGGGCTGGGAGCGGCGCCTGTAGCAGCTGGAACCTGGAGTGAGAGAAAAAGAGAGGGAGGATTAGTACGGGGAGGGGGCGTGGGTCGAGCAGGGGCGTGTGTCGGGGGACCAGGCGGCGCAAGTCTTCTCCGAGGTGTCGGCACGGGACAGGCAGGAGAGGCTGGCCAACCCTCCTGTGCCCGGGCTCTGGAGATGACGGCCAGGTGGTCCTCCGCCAGGGTGATGGCCGCCGCCAGGTCCGCCAGGCGGTGGCAGCGCACCCAGTCCGACGTCGCCGGTGGGAGACCCTCCATGAACTGCTCCGCCACGATCTGCTCCACCAGCCGTTCCTCGCCTGCGGAATCCCCCGGTCACAGCCATCGCGTCGCCGCGTCCTTCAGCTGTTGAGCGAAGACGAACGGCCGATCAGCGGGCCCCAGCCTGGCTTCCAGAAACCGGCGGCGGTGGTCCTCCGCCGAGAGGCCCATCCGATCGAGGATGGCCCTCTTGATGTACCCGTACAGCCCCCGGGAGGGGGCCGGCAGGCCACGCGCCGCCGTTTGTGCATCCCCCGACAACAGGGGGAGCAGCCGCACGGCCCACTCCGCCCCCGGCCAGCCGCATGCTGTCGCCGTTGCCTCAAACATCTCCAAAAATGTCTGTGGGTCATCGTGTTCAGCCATTTTGTAGATAGTGAGACCGGCTAGCGCGGGGGCCAGAGCTGCCGCCTCCACCCGGTTTACCATCGCCTCCAGCAGCTGTGTCTGTCTCTCCGCCTGGCCGTGGAGCGCTGCCATCTGCTGCCTGGTGAGCAACGCCTGGTCCCGATTCATGGCTGCTACCTCTGCCAGAATCTGCGCCAGAGACACAATTGGTTGCTGTGGCTCTGTCATTCTTTTGCCTTCCTCCTGGTGAGCACGTTGGGCGCCACTGTGGCGTGGACTGATGCCACTGTGGGTTACTTCACAAGGAGGACACAACCAGTACCGAGTTTCCACTCTTTTATTTAGTGTTCATACAGACTGTCACACTCTCGGCGGTGCCGATCGCAGGCGCCTCTCTCTAGGGCTGCCGGCCTCTCCGAGTCTGTCGACCGCATGACCTTCTGTGTCTCTCTCCTCCTTCCGGTCCAGCACACTACTCTGTGACAAAGGGGAGTGATTAGTCTTATCCTCCACAAGTGTGCTCCCCTCTCTCACCTGGCGCCGCTCTCCTGAGCCCTCCCCACACCTCTCTCCCGCAGCTGAGGCACCACGCCCCCTCCACAGCCCTAATGAGATGCTTGGCATTGACCTTATGGGACCCTTACCCAGAAGTTCGGAGAAGAATCAATACTTGCTTGTGGTAGTGGATTATTTCACTCGTTGGGTTGAATTTACTCCCCTGCGAACTGCTACAGCTCAAACATAAAAAATAGCCCGATTTCTGAGGAAGGACATTTTTACAAAATAGGGAATACCTGATTACATCTTGTCTGACCGGGGACCTCAATTTGTGTCTTCTCTATTTCGTGAACTTTGTAACCAGTGTTCCCAAACTCACTACAGCATATCATCCACAGACCAATATGACGGAGAGAGTGAATCGTACTCTCAAAACTATGATAGCCTCATATTTGGATGAAAATCATGGTAAGTGGGATCAATACCTTCCAGAATTCAGATTTGCCATAAACTCCGCTGTGCAAGAAACTACAGGTGTAACACCCGCTGAACTACAGATTGGCAGAAAACTGAACAGTCCGATGGATAAAATTCTGAAAGGTAGGATTTTATCCCCTGATGAGCCTGCTTATGATGTTGTGCATCACCTCACACAACTCAAAACGGATGTGGAGGAAAACATTAAAAAAGCAAAGAAGAGGCAACTGAGGAATTACAATAAGAACCGCCAAAACGTTGGTTTTAAACCCAAACAAAGGGTATGGGTTAGAAATTTTCCTCTAAGGCTAAAGAAAAGTTCACGGCTAAACTAGCAAAAAAATGGAGAGGTCCCTATCGTATAGTACAACAACTCGGACCACTAAATTACTAAGTTGTTATGGAAGATACCGGTTTGGATGCAAGGACTGTGCATGTCTGCAACCTTAAACCTTTCTACCCCAGTGCTGAGGACTTGGAGCACAGACCTGCTACAAGAAAGCTCAGAAGAAGAGGACTTCTTAGGGTTTTGAATTGAAGTCCGAGAAAAAATCCATTACTGCCATTACTAAGCTAGAGTGTGGCAGGAAGTGCAGACTTGCATTTCCTCCCCACAGGTAAGGGGGAGGAGTTAAGAAATCATTAAGAGCACCTGTGAGGTGGGGGGAAGGGAGATCTTTCAAACAACAGACCACATGGAGGAGAATAGGATGAAGCGAGTGTGAGCAGGAGAAAATCCAAAAATATAGAAGCTGGAAAGGAAGTATACAAGCACCACAGGACCAAAAAGTAACCCCGGATTGTGTGGAAAAGGCAACTTCTTGTCTTTGGCGCGGCACTTGGAGCTGAAGCTGGTCTGGGCTTACAACTTACAGCTAAGTGGTATCTGCCTGTCTCCCTCCAGGCTTCTTCTCCCCTCTCAGGATTGTTTTCGACCATCCCCTGGATCCAGTGAACCCTTTCCCCATACTCGGTACCAACCCCCCCCCTCCCTTTATACACACACACACACCTACACATTTCCACCTGCATACATATTTACAAAACTGAACTTCTGGACTATTTGAACATGACCGAACTCTTTCACCCCCCCCCCCCTCCCTTTTTCACTTTCACACACACTCTCACACTACTTGGGATGCCCAAATGAACTGAAATGAACTGTTTGAACTGATTTTTATTAAGTGAACCATTCTCCAGTGATGTTTTATGGGGAATGTTCTTTGACACTTAAATTTAATTTGTATTGTTGGTAAAAAAAAAAAACCCTTGATTTATTGCTTGAAATTTATTTGTGAAGGGATTTATTTTTTTGTTTGGGATTAACAGATTGATTAAATAACCTTTTCCTTACAGATATTTTGGTGACCAGAATTTATTTTGTAGCTGGGGCTATCTGCTGGCGGGACTTTTGTTGTTAACCAGATACTTTTAAATTTACTCTTTATCCTTTCTATCGAAAGAGTGACAGGATTGATTTATGCTCCTGTCTGGCGCCCAATTTAGGCTATATGAGTATCTGTTTTCAGCCCTACGCTACAAACATATACAGTATATTTATGTCAGTGTTTATTGAATGCATATGTAGCAGTATACACAGGCGTCACCATTAAGCACAGCTGCTGTGTATTTGGCGTCACAGGGGGGCCAGTACAAAAGCACCACCTGTCATTGACCAATTCCTTTTGCGCCTCTGTCGTCATTGGTGCGTCATTTCCTGGCCCGACAGGTATGGTTGCCTGGTGCTTCACCTCACTGGTCGCTCGTCCCTTCGCTGGTGCTCACAGCATTTGTGTTTGTTTGTAGGGCAGCTGTTCATGTCCGCGTGTCCCGTACTGGTGGCGTAGTGTCTGGTAAGTGTCCTCCCTTTCTCGCCGCTGGTGACGGTCGCAGGTAGATGCCGGTGGTGACCGGCCTTCTCTCTTCTCCTCCTCCTCCTCCTCCGGTGTGAGCGGGTGGGCATCCCTAAACAGGTGTGTGCTAGTATAGCAACTAACCGCAGTATTTACTGTTAAACATAGTTATTAATGGGATGTTTTCTATCATTAGGTGTAACGTGCAATCAGCAGATTGAGGTCCCTCTGCTGCTTTGTCTCTCGCCGCCGTTTGTCTCTCACCGCCGTTTGTCTCTTTTTACTGCTTTGTTTCACCGCTGCCTTGTCTCACGGCTGCTTTGTCCGGCTGCCGCCTTGTACAAATTCGACTACTGTTTTGCTGCTCTGCTCTACTGCTACTGGACTGCATGACTGCTTCGCTTGGTCCCCTGCTGCGCTTCCTCGTCCTCATCGACCGGTAGCCTGGCGTCTGCGGCCCACGCCGTGCTCTGTCGGACTCACGCTCGGGTGTTTTACTAGGGCCTCCGTGTGTGCAAGGGTGGATGTGCATTCGGTTATTTTGGATTGGTTATCTACCTAAATGTGTTTTGAATGTTTGTTTCTTTATTTCTTGGATTGGTTAAACTTATTTGCCCTTTTTTTGGTTGATTTATTCTGTTTCTTTTCTTTTCAGTTGCTGGAGACTGGTGGTGGCAGTGCTGGTGCCCGGGTGGTGGTGGCTTTGTTGTTTGCTGTATGGGGGTTATTTGAGTTTATTCTTTTTTTTGGTGAATCTCCCTCTCGTGCACTAGGCCCCTGTCCACACACTTAGCTCCAGCCCTTCTCCTTTATTTTATTTTTCTGTGTTGGTGTTTTTGTGTGAATGATGGACCCCTTTTTAATTAGCCGTTCTTACCAATAAAAATTGTACTTTTTCTACTAATAAAGAACCACGTCTCATGCCTCATTGAGTAAACTTACCTGTTTGCCTTAAAAATAAATTCTCTGGGTGAAATTCCCAGGGTGGCGTTGTCGGTCCCTTTCCCTAATCTTGTTTAGATTACTTGGTTTAATTTTCTTTTCATTGTTTCCTCATCCTCGCCACAAAACTTGGCGTTGTCGGCAGGATTACTCTTCTTCAAATGGCTGAGACGTGTGTTCTTTGTGTTTTGTTTGACTTTATTTGTTTGGTGTCACTTACACTTGTTTTTGTGCATACAGATTGGAGCGATAAGAGACAAAGCAGCAGCGGCTCCTTGCGGATCTTCATACGTTTTGGAGGTGCCTCCTACAGGTTTGACTTTTTGTGGTGCCTCTTGCATCATTATTTGTAGTGTAGTGAGGTTGTAGTAATCATGGAGGACGAAATACAGGAACTTAGAGAGCTGGTTGCACAGTTAAAAGCAGATAACGAGCGGTTGCGACAGGGACAGGCTGGCCCTAGCGTACTACCATCTACCTCTTCGACACCATCTGTTGCCCCTTCTACTTCCGGTCCCTCTGTAGCAGAGAGACTAATTTTTGTGCCTAGAGATAGGAAGTGTCCCATCTTTAGGGGAAGGACAGGCATAGGCTTGAGTGAGTGGGCGGAGGAGGTGCAGGCAAGTATGAGGGCTCGGCGTTTATCCCAGTCCGACCAGGCGTTTTTCCTGTTTGATCACCTAGAGGGCGAGGCCAAGGACGAGATAAAGTATCGCTCTGCCGCTGAGAGGGAGGACCCCACTAAAATACTTGCCATTTTAGAGGAGCTGTACGGGTGCTCGGAGTCTTATGTCTCTCTTCAGCAGGCTTTCTTCTCCAGGAGGCAGCAAGAAGGGGAAACTCTTCAGGAGTTCTCCCTTGCTCTGATGGGCCTCATGGAGAGGGTGAAACAGTGTGCCCCTGCTGACATGCCGAATGCTGAGGTGCTTTTGAGAGACCAGTTTGTTGAGCACGTTTCGAATAGTTTGTTGCGCCGTGAGTTGAAGCAGTTGGTGCATCCTCAGCCTGATTGCACCTTGCTTGATGTGAGGGCTGAGGCAATTCGCTGGGAGCGTGAAGGTTTGCCTGGTGGTGTAAGAGGTCGTAGCCACTCGGTTCCCTCTGTGTATGGTGTCCAGTATGGTGTTCATGGTGGCCCGCAGGCTACTGTTCCCTCCTCATCGGTGTCCGAGATGACCGAGATGAGGGAGATGTTGAAGTGTCAGCAAGAGCAGCTTAATTAGCTCATGGGAAGCATAGCTCAGCTACAGGACTCCCATCATTATCGCCGTCCATCACAGTCTGGACCCATAATATGCAGACGCTGCAATCAGCCCGGACACTTTGCACGGGAGTGTGATGGGCCGCGTGTTTCTTCTCGTCCACAGTTCTCTTCGCAACCCTATCGGCACTCGGGTCAGCAGCCTCGCTCCCCGGTGCCGGAAAACTAGCGCCCACCAAACTGCAGAGCCACAGTTTGGGTGGGGCTGCTACTGGCTCACAAGCTGTTTCACACAATTTGGATGCCTCTGGATTGATTTCGTCATGTCCCCTTTTAGATGTGGACATGGGCGGTGTGACGGTCCCTTGTCTCGTAGACACCAGCTCCATGGTGTCTACAATTTCTGAGGGCTTTTTCCGCCAGCATCTCGAGCCTTGGGGCCAGGAGCGTCTCCGTTCTTGTGCCTGATTGGAGCTTAGAGCTGCCAACGGTCTGACTATTCCTTATCTCGGGTATTTGGAGCTTGATGTGCAACTTTGTGGTAAGTGGATGCCACAATGTGGTGTGTTGGTGGTGAGGGACCCGCCTGGTGGGCTGCCTTCTAAAGTGCCTGGTGTTTTGGGGATGAACGTGATCCGCAAGTGTTACCAGGAGCTTTTTGGCCAGTATGGTGAGGCGTTGTTTTCTCAGGTCTGTATCTCCAAGGCTCCTAAGCCAGTTGTGCAGGCACTGCAACAGTGCCATCATGTTGGTGATGTCCCATTTCAGGATGTTCCCGGGAAAGTGAAGGTCAGGGGTAAGAGGGGTTGGCAGATTCCTGGGGGTGTAATGAAAATCGTGGCTGCCACCTGTTCTGAGCAATATTCCGGGTCTACCGTGTTGTTTGAGCCTTCAGAGGCTGGTTTGCCTGCTGGATTGCTCGCTTCCCCTTCCTTGGTCCGTGTCATCAGGGGCACCGCCTACATACCTGTCATTAATGTTGGCTGTAATGATGTTGTGTTGTACCCCCGCACTGTTGTGGGCACACTGGATTTGGTGAATGTAGTCAGCCTTCCATCAGGCGTCACTGAGGTGCCATCAGGTGTGGCCACTGTGTCTTCTCAGACTGCCTCTCCTAGTGTGCCGCAGATGGAGAGTGTGGATTTATCATTGTTGTCTGTGGAAGAGCAGGGTCCAGTGAAATCCCTGCTTAAACATTACTCCTCTGTTTTCTCCATCAATGACACAGATCTGGGCTGTACTAACCTCATCTCTCATGATATTCCTTTGGTAGATGATACCCCTGTGAAACAGCGCTATAGGCGCATTCCACCCTCAGAATATGAGGTTGTGAAGGACCACATCAACCAGCTACTCTCATCTCAAGTAATTCGTGAGAGTAGCATCCCCTATGCGTCTTCCATTGTGTTGGTACGGAAGAAAGATGGTAGCATGCGTATGTGTGTTGACTATAGGCAGCTTAACAGTAAGACCAGAAGGGATGCTTTTCCTCTGCCACGGATAGAGGAGTCTTTGGATGCCTTGTCTGGTGCCTGCTGGTTCTCAACCCTGGACTTGGCCAGTGGTTATAACCAGGTGCCAGTTACTGAGGCTGACCGCCCAAAGACTGCATTTTGCACCCCTTTTGGGTTGTTCGAATGGAACAGGATGCCTTTTGGGCTTTGTAACGCGCCCAGCACCTTTCAGAGGTTAATGCAACGCATCTTCGGTGACCAGCAGTGTCAGTCCTTGCTGTTATATCTTGATGATATTGTTGTGTTTTCCTCTACTGTGGAACAGCATGTGGAGAGGCTCCAGGTGGTGCTGGAGCGACTTCAGCGTGAGGGCCTCAAAGCCAAACTCAGCAAGTGCTCCTTCTTTCGCAAAGAAGTGAATTATTTGGGCCATGTAATCTCGGCCAACGGCGTCTCCACAGATCCAGGCAAAATTGAAGTGGTTGCCAATTGGCCGATTCCCACTACTGCCTCGGAGCTTCGTTCTTTCCTTGGTTTCGCTAGCTACTATCGGCGCTTTGTGGAAGGATTTGCTAAGCTGGCGGCACCTCTGCATAGGGCTGTGGTTGAATGTGGTGGCACTAAGACCAACAAGAAGGCTGAGCAGCGGCTTTCTAGGTGTTGGACTGATGAGTGTAACCAGAGCTTTGAAACACTGAAAGCTAAGCTCACCACAGCCCCAGTGTTGGCTTACGCAGACTTTTCTCTCCCCTTCATTTTGGAGGTTGATGCAAGCCATGGTGGCTTGGGTGCAGTCCTTTCTCAGGCTCAGGCAGGCAAGGTGAGGCCTATAGCCTATGCCAGCAGGGGCCTGCGACCCACAGAGAGGAACATGGTAAACTACAGCTCTATGAAGCTTGAGTTCTTGGCCCTTAAGTGGGCCATGACCGAGAAATTTCGAGAGTACTTGCTGGGTAATAAGTGTGTCGTGTATACGGATAACAACCCTCTCAGTCATTTGTTTTCTGCTAAGCTGGCTGCTACTAAGCAGAGGTGGGCAGCCCAGTTAGCTTCGTTCGACTTTGAGATTAAGTACCGGCCAGGGAAGAGCAATACTAACGCAGATGCTCTCTCCCGTCAGCATCCGTCTGCTCCCCAGGATGTTGCTGCGATGCTCCCAGGCACGGTGATACCCAAGTCTTTGCAGCAAGTTCTGGATTTGGGAAGGGCAGAGGCCACCCAGACTGCCATCATAGCCTTGCCGCAGCACACTCTTCCTGAACTCCGTCGTGCCCAGCAGTTTGACCCTGTGATACAGGAACTGTTGCCCTTTTGGGCGGAGAACCAGCGTCCTAGTCGTGAGGAGCGGGCACGGCTCTCCCAGCCCGCTCGGGTTTTGCTCCGGCAGTGGGATCGCCTACTTGAGAGGGACGGGGTCCTGTATCGGAAGGTGTGTCGTCCAGATGGCGCTGAAGCCATGTTCCAGCTGTTGTTGCCAAAAGCGTGGATAGATGAGGTTTTGACCCATGTGCACCAGGAGCATGGTCACCAGGGGGTGGAGCGAACATTGGCGCTCCTTCAGTCCCGATGCTACTGGCCTGGTATGTCTTCTAAGGTGGCCCAATGGTGTCAGAGATGTGAGCGGTGTCAAGCGGCCAAAGATGTGCATCCAAAAGCACGTGGCTTTATGGGGCATCTTTTGGCTTCCCGCCCGAATGAAATCATTGCTATTGATTATACGACTCTAGAGCCAGCTCAGAATGGTGTAGAGAATGTTTTGGTGCTTACTGATGTTTTTAGTAAGTACACTGTGGCTATCCCTACTCGGGATCAACGTGCTGCTACTGTGGCCAGGGTTTTGGTGTCAGAATGGTTTTATAAGTTTGGTGTCCCTGCTCGCTTGCATTCTGATCAGGGCCGTAACTTTGAAAGCTCCCTCATCCAGCAGTTGTGTGACCTGTGCTGATGCTTTACGGCTGCTTTACGGTAAGCGTATTCTGTCACTTCCGGTTACCGGTGTTAGTGCCACGGTGCCCTCTGCTCTGCTCACTTAAACAATTTTCCGTACATTTTTCACATCAGTGACTATCTACGTAACTCCACACTACCTTTAAACTTGTTCTGTCTACACGAACAGGTTTCTTAAACTCTAGTAACCGCAGTCCGATAGTTTTACCTGTCTCTCTGCTAGCCGCACTCTCTAGCCAAGGTTTAGCAATGGCCTCTCCCTGCTCTCCTCCTCTCTCCTCTCCTGCTCTCTCCTCTCCCCCTCTCTCCTGCCCTGTGTGCCACATGTTCAGCTACTCCTCGTCCTCCTTTAGCGATAATGGTACTTGTAATAAATGTAGTTTATTTGTAGATTTGGAGGCGAGGCTCAGTAAGTTAGAGGCACGGTACCGCACCACAGAACAGTCAGTAGCTGCTATAGTTAGCCAGTCCCCCGTAGCCGGTGCGGTACCACCGAAGGTACCTTCAGCTAGCAGTCCCCCGGTAGTTCCCGAGCAGCCGGGAGGCTGGGTGACTGTCCGAAAGAGGCATAGCCCCAAGCTGAAGCCCACGGTACACCACCAACCGCTTCACGTCTCAAACAGATTTTCCCCGCTCAGCGACACACCCGCTGAGAAACCAACTCTGGTCATTGGCAGCTCCATTTTACGGAACGTGAAGTTAGCGACACCGGGGGCCATAGTCAAATGCATCCCAGGGGCCAGAGCGGGCGACGTCGAGTCAAATTTGAAACTGCTGGCTAAGGCTAAACGTAGATACAGTAAGATTGTTATCCACGTCGGCGGTAATGACTCCCGGTTACGCCAATCGGAGGTCACTAAAATTAATGTTTCATCGGTGTGTGAATACGCCAAGACGATGTCGGACTCTGTAGTTTTCTCTGGACCCCTGCCCAATGTGACCAGTGATGACATGTATAGCCGCATGTCGTCATTTCACCGCTGGTTGTCGAGGTGGTGTCCAGCAAACGATGTGGGCTTCATTGACAATTGGACACCTTTCTGGGGAAAACCTGGTCTGATTAGGAGAGACGGCATCCATCCCACTTTGGATGGAGCAGCTCTCATATCTAGAAACATGGAGCAATTTATTAAACGACCGAAACCGTGACAACCCAGAGTTGAGACCAGGAAGCAGAGTTGCAGTCTTACGCGCTTCTCTGCGCCTCCATTAGAGCAGTTGCCCACCCAGTACTTTAGTATAGAGACTGTGTCTGTCCCCCGTCCACCTACATTGTTTAAAGATAAAACAAACAGAAGAGGAGTTCATCATAAAAACTTAATAAAAATTAAATCAACATCTCCACCAGTACAAAACAAGAGCATTAAATGTGGACTCTTGAATATCAGGTCCTTGTCCTCTAAAGCTCTTTTAGTCAATTAATTAATATCTGACTATGATATTGATTTATTTTGTCTCACTGAAACCTGGCTGCAGGAGGGTGAATATGTTAGCTTAAATGAATCCACTCCTCCCAGTCATTGTAACACTCATATTCCTCGAAGTAATGGTCGAGGTGGCGGAGTTGGAGCCATATTTGACTCAAGTCTATTAATAAATCCTAAACCTAAACTAAATTCTAATTCATTTGAAAGTCTTGTTCTTAACCTCACTCACCCAACATGGAAAACAGTACAGCCAATCCTATTTGTTATAATATATCGCGCTCCTGGCCCTTACTCTGAATTTTTATCTGAATTTGCAGAATTTGCATCAGGCTTGATCCTTAAAACAGATAAAGTAATCATTGTAGGTGACTTTAATATTCATGTGGACAACCACAATGATAGCCTTAGTACTGCATTTATCTCTTTATTAGATTCAATTGGCTTCTGTCATATTGTAAATAAACCGACTCATCGTCTGAACCACACCCTTGATCTCGTTCTCTCATATGGCATTGAACTTGATCATCTTATAGTCTATCCACAGAATCCTCTTCTTTCTGACCATTTTTTAATAACCTTCGAGTTCATATTACTGGACTATAAGCCTTTTTGTAGAAAGTCTTACAGCAGATGTTTATCTGACAGTGCTGTTGCAAAATTCAAGGAAGTGATTCCTTCAGTACTGCCATGTCTCAATGTAGCAGAGGACTTGTCTGCTCCCATGAGCCCCTCACAAATAGATCATATTGTTGAGAGCACTACAGGCTCATTACAGACAGCACTTGACTCTATTGCACCTCTGAAAAAGAAGAATATTAAACAGAGGAGGTTAGCTCCATGGTATAGCCAGCAGACTCGCAAATTAAAGCAAGTGGCACGTAATTCTGAACGCAAATGGCGTGCCACTAAACTGGAAGAATCTCGCTTAGTCTGGCAAGATAATCTTAAAACCTATAGGAAGGCTCTCCGTAATGCCAGAACAGCTTATTACTCTTCTTTAATAGAGGAAAACAAGAACAACCCCAGGTTTCTCTTCAGCACTGTAGCCAGGCTAACAGAGAACCACAGCTCTATTGACCCATCTACTCCTCTGGGTCTAACTAGTAATGACTTCATGAGCTTCTTTAATGATAAAATTAGGACCATTAGAGACAAAATACATCATGCCTTGCCTTCGACAGGCACTGATCTGCATTCTGATACAGCAAGTTTGGAAACAGCTGCAAAACCTGATACATATTTAGACAGCTTCTCTCCCATTGACCTTCATCAAATAACTTCAATAATTTCTTCATCTAAGTCGTCAACCTGTCTCCTAGACCCCATCCCAACCAGGCTGCTCAAGGATGTTTTACCTTTAGTTAGCCCTTCTTTACTGGATATGATTAACCTGTCTTTATTATCAGGATATGTACCACAGTCCTTTAAAGTAGCTGTAATTAAACCTCTTCTTAAAAAGCCCACTCTAGATCCAGAGGTTTTGGCTAACTATAGACCGATATCAAACCTTCCCTTTCTTTCTAAGTTACTCGAGAAGGCTGTAGCTAATCAGCTGTGTGAATTTCTTCACAAGAACAGTTTATTTGAGGATTTTCAGTCAGGATTTAGAGTCCATCATAGCACAGAGACCGCACTAGTCAAAGTCACAAACGATCTCCTAATGGCATCAGACAAAGGACTCATCTCTGTACTCGTCCTGTTAGATCTTAGTGCTGCATTTGACACCATAGACCATCAAATTCTTTTACAGAGACTGGAACATCAGATTGGCATCAAAGGAATCGCCCTAAGCTGGTTTAGGTCGTATTTCTTAGATCAATCTCAGTTTGTTCACGTCAATGATGAATCCTCCATACATACCAAAGTCTGTCATGGAGTCCCACAAGGTTCTGTACTAGGACCACTTCTATTCAGTCTATATATGCTTCCTCTAGGGAACATTATTAGGAATCACTCCATTAATTTTCATTCTTATGCTGACGACACCCAATTATATTTATCGATCAAGCCTGATGAAACCAATCATTTAGCCAAACTGCAAGCGTGCCTTAGGGATATAAAAAGTTGGATGACCTATAACTTTCTGATGTTGAACTCAGATAAAACTGAAGTTCTTGTAATTGGACCCAAACACCACAGAAACTCTCTTTCCGGAGACTTGGCCACCTTAGACGGGACCACCCTGGCCTCCAGCTCCTCCGTAAAGAACCTTGTTATTTTTGATCAGGATTTGTCCTTTAATGCCCACATAAAACAAATTTCAAAGACTGCATTCTTCCACTTACGTAACATTACCAAAATCAGACGCATCCTGTCCCAAGCGGATGCAGAAAAACTAGTCCATGCATTTGTTACTTCTAGGCTGGACTACTGTAACTCTCTATTATCAGGCTGCCCCAATAAGTCTCTTAGAACTTTGCAGCTAATTCAGAATGCTGCTGCACGTGTTCTGACAGGAACCAAGATCAGAGATCACATCTCACCCATTTTGGCTTCCTTACACTGGCTACCTGTTAAATCTAGAATAGAATTTAAAATTCTTCTCCTTACATACAAAGCTCTTCATGGCCAGGCACCATCATATTTAAAAGAGCTCATAGTTCCCTACTACCCCTCTAGACCACTGCGTTCTCAGAATGCTGGGTTCCTTGTGGTTCCCATAGTTTCCAAAAGTAGACTGGGAGCCAGAGCTTTCAGCTATCAAGCTCCTCTTCTGTGGAACAAACTACCTTTCTGGGTTCGGGAGGCAGACACGGTCACCACATTCAAGACTAGACTTAAGACTTTCCTTTTTGATAGCGCTTATAGTTAGGGCTGGCTCAGGCCTTCCCTTAGTTATGCTGCCATAGGACTAGACTACTGGGGGACCCGACCCCCGCCCCCCCCCCCCCACTAACTAAAACCCCGGAGTTTCTGTGCTTTCTCGTCCAGCAGGTTCTCATGGATCGTGACTGCTGCTGTGGTCTGCTGCTGACGTCCACGCCTTACTGTAAACCCTCTCTCTCTCTCTCTCTCTCTCTCTCTCTCTCTCTCTCTCTCTCAATGTAAAGCAGTTCGATAACCCTTAGAGTCCGCATAAACGGGGCCTGAGGTTTTATTGTTCTGTCAATCATTATCTCTCTCTCTCTCTCTCTCTCTATCAATGTAAGGCAGTTCGATATCCCTTAGAGTCCGCATAAACGGGGCCTGAGGTTTTATTGTTCTGTCAATCATTATCTCTCTTACACCTTTTCTTTGGATATTACTAACTACACCTCTTCCCCGGAGTTTCTGTGCTTTCTCGTCCAGCAGGTTCTCATGGATCGTGGCTGCCGCCGTGGTCTGCTGCTGACGTCCACCATATTTAGCATTACATGCCATATATAGTCATTATTGCTACCATCCCCACTACAGCTTTGTTGGTTAATGACTTATTGCTGCTGTGCATCTGTGTTCCACTGCTACTGCAATCACCTCACCATTTATTGTAATTCATTGTAATTGTACAATATGTTTGTGTTGATTGTTCTGTACATGTGACATCCATTGCACGTCTGTCCGTCCTGGAAGAGGGATCCCTCCTCTGTGGCTCTTCCTGAGGTTTCTTCCACATTTTTTTTTTTTCCCTGTTAAAAGGGTTTTTTTGTGGGCAAGTTTTTCCTCACTCGAACAGAGGGTCTAAGGACAGAGGGTGTCACTCCCTGTACAGATTGTAAAGCCCTCTGAGGCAAAATGTGTTTTGTGACTTTGGGCTATACAAATAAAATTTGATTTGATTTGATTTGATTTGATTTCTGTATGGGATTGTAAAATCGCGCACCACCCCATACCATCCAGAAGGAAATGGTCAGTGTGAGCGCTTCAATCAGACGCTCCATAACTTGCTGCGTACTCTGCCGGTGTCCCGGAAAAGGGATTGGCATGTGTGTCTGCCTCATTTGTTGTATTGTTATAACACCACTCCTCATCAGACAACTGGAGAGTCACCCTTTTTCCTGATGTTTGGTCAGGAACCCAGACTGCCGATTGATTTCTTGTTGGGTCGCGTTGAGAGTCCGGTGGGCGGCTCTGTCCATGAGTGGGTTCAAGAGCACCAAGCCCGTTTGCATGTAGCATTCGAAGGGGCCAGAGAGCGCTTGAAACATGCTGCTGATCGGAGGAAGCAAGTTCACGATCAGCATGTAAGGGATCTGCCATTGCAGGAAGGACAGCTTGTATATTTGCGTGATTTAAGTGCTAGGGGGCCCCAGAAGACCCGGGATCGGTGGAGCTCTGTGAGGTACCGTGTGGTGAGGATGCCTAGAGAAGGTGGCACGGTGTATACTATTGCGCCAGTAGATGACGAGACCGAGGTCAGACAGGTTCATCGCACTATGCTGAAGGCTGTCGTAAGGGTGGACTTACCTGGTCATGCCTCCTCCCCTACCTCTCCCTCTGGGGAGGAACCATCTTTGGCAGAGGAGCCTTCATTTGAGTATGACTTGCTGGCCTTGGACCCGTCATCTTATGTGGCCACTTCTGCTATGCCCTCCACCAGTTCAACCGCGTCTCAAGAGCCGTTAACAGCTTCTGGCGCATCAACGTCTCTGGTTCATCCTTCCGTCACTTGTCTCGATTCTAGGAACATGGGCCCACGTCGGACCACACGTCAGACGGCTGGTCAGCATTCAAATGTGCATCGGCTCCCATGGTCCGCTGGCGATGCTCATGCTGCTAATCCTCCTGCTCCTGTGTCCAACTCTGTCTCTGCCTTGTTTAGACCGTGGAATTAGTTTATTACGTTGGCCTTACTCTGTTGATCGTCGGGACGGCGATCCAAGGAGGCGGGGTAGAATGTAGCAGTATACACAGGCGTCACCATTAAGCACAGCTGCTGTGTATTTGGCGTCACAGGGGGGCCAGTACAAAAGCACCACCTGTCATTGACCAATTCCTTTTGCGCCTCTGTCGTCATTGGTGCGTCATTTCCTGGCCCGACAGGTATGGTTGCCTGGTGCTTCACCTCACTGGTCGCTCGTCCCTTCGCTGGTGCTCACAGCATTTGTGTTTGTTTGTAGGGCAGCTGTTCATGTCCGCGTGTCCCGTACTAGTGGCGTAGTGTCTGGTAAGTGTCCTCCCTTTCTCGCCGCTGGTTGATGCTGTCTGAGGGCTAACGCTAGTGTGGTCGCAGGTAGATGCCGGTGGTGACCGGCCTTCTCTCTTCTCCTCCTCCTCCTCCGGTGTGAGCGGGTGGGCATCCCTAAACAGGTGTGTGCTAGTATAGCAACTAACCGCAGTATTTACTGTTAAACATAGTTATTAATGGGATGTTTTCTATCATTAGGTGTAACGTGCAATCAGCAGATTGAGGTCCCTCTGCTGCTTTGTCTCTCGCCGCCGTTTGTCTCTTTTTACTGCTTTGTTTCACCGCTGCCTTGTCTCACGGCTGCTTTGTCCGGCTGTTGTTCGACTACTGCTTTGCTGCTCTGCTCTACTGCTACTGGACTGCATGACTGCTTCGCTTGGCCCCCTGCTGCGCTTCCTCGTCCTCATCGACCGGTAGCCTGGCGTCTGCGGCCCACGCCGTGCTCTGTCGGACTCACGCTCGGGTGTTTTACTAGGGCCTCCGTGTGTGCAAGGGTGGATGTGCATTCGGTTATTTTGGATTGGTTATCTACCTAAATGTGTTTTGAATGTTTGTTTCTTTATTTCTTGGATTGGTTAAACTTATTTGCCCTTTTTTTGGTTGATTTATTCTGTTTCTCTTCTTTTCAGTTGCTGGAGACTGGTGGTGGCAGTGCTGGTGCCCGGGTGGTGGTGGCTTTGTTGTTTGCTGTATGGGGGGAAAGTGGGCTTCACTTCACTGAGTGTGTGTCACATGTGGTTATTTGAGTTTATTCTTTTTTTTGGTGAATCTCCCTCTCGTGCACTAGGACCCTGTCCACACACTTAGCTCCAGCCCTTCTCCTTTATTTTATTTTTCTGTGTTGGTGTTTTTGTGTGAATGATGGACCCCTTTTTAATTAGCTGTTCTTACCAATAAAAATTGTACTTTTTCTACTAATAAAGAACCACGTCTCATGCCTCATTGAGTAAACTTACCTGTTTGCCTTAAAAATAAATTCTCTGGGTGAAATTCCCAGGGTGGCGTTGTCGGTCCCTTTCCCTAATCTTGTTTAGATTACTTGGTTTAATTTTCTTTTCATTGTTTCCTCATCCTCGCCACACATATATACATGTCCTGGAGGTTTCTGTGTGGAGTTTCCATGTTCTGTCCGTGTACTCCAGCTTCCTCACACAGTCCAAAGACATGAACTCTTAATAGGGTAATTGGTGGCTCCAAATTGGCAATAGGTGTATATGCGAGTGTGAGTGTGTTTGTTTCTATATTCCTGGACCACTTGTCCAGGGTGTCTCACCCACAGTCAGCCCACAGGATACGCTCCAGCACCACTGTGACCCTAACGAGGATAAGCAGTCACAGATAATGGATGGATATAGATGTACATTTTATTGTGTATGTTAGTTTAAAACATGACTGTGCATTACTGGCCTTCCGCCATATTCATGTGTCACCAGCAGAGAGCGATGTTGGATCAGTTTTTAGTTACTGCACAGCTCCAGTAGAGAGAGAGAAGGTGTGTGTGTGTGTGTGTGTGTGTGTGTGTGTGTGTGTGTGTGTGTGTTTGTATAGCTATGATCAGACTCTCACCTGACTCACATGGGTAAACAACATTCTTATTCAGACGCATTCACACTGTGGATTTTGTCCCTCATCTCTTGCATTAGATTCATTTTGGGAAGGGATCACATCAGGGACAGTATGACCATTTGAAATGACAATGAATGACAACATTTGACTAGAAGTTGATTCTAAGAGCTGAGTAATATCCAGTGAGAATTTCTCCATTGAAAAGACATTTTTAAAAAGTCTGCCACCCTCCCAAGAAACTGCAAATCCTTGTCTTGAAATCTCAAATCTCAGAACACTCGAGATTGCATGTCAGCCAATACGACACAACCAAAGCCTACTAATAAAACTTGCTCATGCTCATTACAACAGAAAGCACAATGCCTTTCTTTACTTTGCTAAACATCTCCCATTACAAAGCCTCTTGTTGGCAGCACACTGCCTACATTGTTTCATATTACTTAAACTTTAAATAACACATTAAAGGCATTAACATTACAACTTTGTGTAGACCCATATTGTGCCTATAGAATGGTGTAGCTGTATTTTAGCTGGTTGAAAAGAGTTTGAAAAGAGACTTTGTTCACATGGACTATCACCCAATTTTCTTTAAAAAAAACATTGATATCCATGTTGGTGCTGACTGGGCGGTTAAACACATGATTTTGTTGGTCTCATTTATATATCTTCTGTTGTCAGGTGAGTATAAAGCATAGACGAGAAAGAAGTATTCCTGAGCTCCAACACTGAAGCATCAGAAAAATAATTATTTAAATGTATTTATTTATACTCATGCAAAGGTTAATGACATAGTATTCTATATTGTATTTATCACAGGGAGGGTTAGATGTGACACAGCCTCCAACTGTTTTTAAGAGACGGTGACAGATTATCAAATGTTCAGGCAATCTCTTTGAAAATAATTACTAAGGACAATCTCTCCTTTTCTCTTCAGCCTGTTCAAATCAAGTCAAAATTTGTACAGCCCAAAGTCACAAAACACATTTTGCCTCAGAGGGCTTTACAATCTGTACAGGGAGTGACACCCTCTGTCCTTAGACCCTCAGTTCCAATGAGGAAAAACTTGCCCACAAAAACCCTTTAACAGGGAAAAAATGTGGAAGAAACCTCAGGAAGAGCTACAGAGGAGGGATCCCTCTTCCAGGATGGACAGACGTGCAATGGATGTCACATGTACAGAACAGAAATTTCCAGTCATAACATACTGAAACAGCCCTCTTCAAAGTCACCAATAACATCGTCCTCTCTGTAGACTTGGGTCATTCCAGCATCCTCATCAATGCAGTACAGTTCATTCACTTTATCTGCACCTGTTTCACTGCTCCTCTGTCCCAAGGCATCCCCCAGGGTTCAGAGCTTCGTCCTCCCCTCTCCATACTCTTTGCCTCCCCTTGGCAACATCATTCTCCACTTCCACTGTTATGCTGACAACGTCCAGCCCTACATTTCCACCAAATCCATCTGCTCCACCACTCACTCCATTCTCCAACTTTCTCAAACTTAACTGTGACGTATCAGACATGATCATCATCAGCCCCAAATCCCTCGCCAAAACAACAACTCAACAACTCCACCCTGTCTCCATCCCCTCACAGTCGCAACCTCTGAGTCATCTTTGACAATATCCTCTTTGAAAATAACATAAACCAAATCACAAGAACTGCCTTTTCACCTATAGAATATCACTTGACTGCGCCCATCACTCTCCTCTGCTGCAGAAACCCTCATTCACGACTTCGTCACCTTCAGAATCGACTGCTGCAACAACATTCTCTACAGCACACCATCTAAAACTTTAAATAAACTCCTGTACATCCAAAACTCTGCTGCTTACCCATACCCACACTCATGGCCACATCACTCCTGCCCTCCAGAACCTCCTCTGGCTCCCAATTCCACAGCGCATTCAGTTCAAAATCCTCCTTATAGGGGTGTCGATAGCTCAGCTGGTAGAGCATCCACGCCGTGTATGAAGGAAGGCTCAGCAGCAGCTGTACCTGCGGCACATTCCTGTCACTCTTCAGCTGCCTGTCAAAAATTAAAAAAAAAAAAAAAAAGGTTTGAAAAAGGCCAAAAAGACCTGTTCTTCCTCACTTTTTCACTTGGACATAAACACCCCTTTTAAAAAAATTGAATTTGAATGTTTAGCTGAATTTGACTGTTTTAATGCAAAGCTCAGAATTATTATAATTTGAAGTTCTGCAAAGTCCAATAACAGGAATCATAATGTACTTTAATGTATTATTCAGCTAAACACACACCATATTTAAAACCAAATCTACAGTGTATTATATGCTATGTTTCTTTGTACTGCTTCTTTCACTTTATTGCTATACATTTTTTAAATGCTGACATTCTAATTCTGTATTCAGTGGCTTCAGTAGTTATTAATGTTTAATAGTAATACCTCTATGCCCTTTACTGATTAATTCATGAAAGAAAACTCTTGAATCAGCAAAATAGTCCACTATAGATGTTTGTTTGTAAAGCTTTTAGATTGTTTTTGATTGATGCACTCTGTGTGTATAAATACAGATGAGCCATTACTAAAATACAGAAAGAAACAGAAATTGCATATATCATAATTGTCACACCCGTATGTCAAGTTTGGGTTTTTGTCCTGTTTCCATGTTTGTTTTGTGACTTCCTGTTTTATTTTGGGAAATTAACTTTCCTCTCGTTTCAGGTCACTTACCCTTCCTCATGCGTCACCAGTCTGATTGTCTTCCCTGATTCCTGATTGTGTCCACCTGTTCCCCATTACCTCCATGTGTTCATATAGTCTGCGTCTCCCTTTGTTCTGTGCCAGTGTGTCATGTCCCATGTACTGATCACCAGCTCTCGTCATAGTCAAGTCAGCTCACAGTCTAGTTTCGTAGTTCCTCGAAATAGTGATTTTTTTTTTTTTGTTGGCTCTGCCTTTTGTAGTTTGTCTTATAGTCTAGGTTTTTGGTAGTTTGAGTTTAGTTTGAGTTTTGACCATCCCTCGTCGTGAGGCGCTATTTGTTTTCCCCGGTGTGTCCGGTGATACCAAATAAAGGTCTTCTGCTTCATCCCGAACTCTGCGCTTGAGTCCGCTTCCTCAAGTTACCCTTGTGTCAATAATTATGTGACCTTCATCTCTATGATTATTATAATATATAGTAAATATTTCTATTATTGACTTGTGACAAAGAGGGTGAGACCATTGTCCATGTATCAATACCATCTTTACTTTAATATACTATACTACTAATACTTGTTTGTTTTCAGCCATTGTACCATCAGTAATCATCATTTTACAGAGACAGACTATCCTGGGTTTGTTTGTGATTTGTATTATGTTTGGTTATATTTCATAGTTCAAGATCTTTGGTGAAAATAAATTCTTACAATTATTGTTCAATTTAGTTATAGTTTATTGATTTAGTTCTTGTCTAAATAAATTAAATTAACATTTAATTGTGTTGGTGTGATTGGGGGAGGTCATTGGACTAAGTGGGGGTAAGGTGAATTTGGCCCTAGTTATTGTTATTTAGGTTAATTTATTATTTCAGTTATGTATGGTTGAAATGCTGATTAATAAAAATAAAAAAAACAGGTAAGATTTGTTTTGTACATATTTTGGTACACGTGAACCTGGATGCACTTATGGTGATTCTAAAAGAAGTGCCTGGAATCTGCCTCCTAGTTATGCCACTCTGTTCGGGCTTCACAACATGAATATAATTTCTTTTTTTTGACACCCTTGAAACAATGATCTCATATGCTGCTATTTATGTATGTCTGATTAAAATGGTTACAACTGTTACACTTTATACAGTATAGCACTATGCATTTAATTTTGAATGCAGAATAAATGTGAATAAATGTCAGTACAACATTGCATGTATTACTTAGAGGCTCATGCAAATTACGCACAAAAAGTAAGGAAATATATGTTTGCTAGATAATTTCTTTGGCAATAAACCTTAGAATTAGAAAGCTGGTCACCAGTTTGGTCACGCACTGCTGTGAGATGGCATCCCATTCTTCAGCATTTGTTGCAAGTCAGCCAACATGGTTGTGTTGGTCACTCCAACAGTATGCCCAAGCTTGGGGTTTGAGGTCAGGACTGCTGGCAGGCCATTCCATCTTCTCCATTCCCTAATTCTGGAGGTACTGTAATCTCTGAGCAGGTAGTTCCAGCTCTTGACATTCTGGAGGACAGAGTTTGGACATAGATTGTGGAGATATGGGATTGCCACTGGTTGCAGAGTTTAATCTCTAATATATTATATCTCTCTGCATTGAGATTGCCTCCAATGTGTTTTTCCGGTGAGGGAGATGCTGCCCCAAACCACCTCACTGCTTCCAAGATGTTACAATTCATTTTCTGTGTCTTCTCCACCATTTGACCCTGTGATCGTAGCATTGTAGGTGGAATCTGGACACATAACATTCCTCCACATGTCACGTGTTCTCTCATAGCACAAAGAGAGACACATAATTGGTCTAACAGATAATAACTGTCTGCCACCTTTTTCCCTTTGAAATTGTGTCAGACAAGTTCAGAGTGATGCACAAGCCTGAATGACAACCATGTCCTTCTAATGTTTCCATGACAACCACAGAGATTATCCCACTCACTAAAGGTCACCCCTTGTAGGCATTTTTGTTATTTATGTACAGTTGTACCGTTGGCAGTGGGCTGCAGTGGTCCACATTTTCACTTTCAAGCCTGTTGGCACTTTAAAGGTGCAGAGTTTCAATTATTTTACATTTTAATTTCATGTTTCAACCACTTTTTATTTCTAATCAGTGAACATCGGTGACATTTACGCACCATCCAGGGTGCCTTCTCATTCTGCTTCTCTGCAGTGTCAAACACTAACGTTGGAAATGGACGCTAATGTCTACAAACAAGCGGTTCCACTAAAACACAAAGTCCAAAGTCAAAATGCAAAGCATATGAAATATATCTGCAGTTGTAGTTTTAACTAGCTAATGTTACTTATTAATGCTACAGTATAAATATGGATGTTGAAGCCGTGTCACCCACAGGTTTCTGAAGAGCCATACATGGATGGGATACCATTTTGGCAGTCCTGCCTCTGCCACTTTCTGGCTAATCTGAAATCAGCAGCTGGAGCTGATGTGAATGCAGCCTTGTTGGTCAAACGAGTTGCCTGTTATGGCACCCACATGTCAATCAAACTGTTTTTGTACCAGGCTGTAAACATGTTTATTTCTGCTGTGAAGTTGGACATTTTAACATGGGGACTTATGGGGATTTGTTCTGCAGCCAGCTTCAAGTGGACATTTCAGGAGTTGCAGGTTTTGGCACCTCTGACTTAGCCATATTTCAGAGCCACAGAGACTGCACCTTGGTGCAGCCATGGTCTTAAACAGCTGCGCCTATACTCAGAGAATCTGGAGTTAGGGTATGTAACTAACAATTTGTTAGAATAAAAGACGAAGGGTCCACAGTTAAAACAGTTCAAAACATTTTAAACAGTCTTTTTATGTTAATTAAAATGCAACTCAGAATGCCTGATGATGTTGATTTCTGTATATTATGTTTCATGTGAGGCTTGCATATGTTGGCTGTGTCTTGTTATCTGTTCCGAGTAAAAAATACTACATTGGTGTGACATCACATCACAATATTACATAACATTCTTATCCCCACAGGATATTGCACAAGTCAGTTTTCTATACCGCTCATGAGGAGACTTATACTGTGAAGACACAACGACGCGATGACAGATGCAGATTGAGAGCATGCAGGAGAGGATGATGGAGGTCGACGACAAAAAAAAATGAAAACACATTAATCCTCTGAAAGGTTGGATAAGACAGTCGCAGATGACAGATGTGCATCACTTGTGTTTGTGTGTATGTGTGTGTGTGTGTGTGTGTGTGTGTGTGTGTGTCAGAAAGAGAGATAGAGTGCGTTGTGAATGCCTGCATCAGTCCTATAATAAGTATGTCAGTGTTGGAGTGTGAAGCTGAACATGTGTTTGTCGCTGCTTTCTGATTGGCTGCTGCCCACACACACTCAATATGCACCCTGCTGGCACTGAGATGTGTGCATATGAGAGCGAGAGGGTGGGGGGGTATAAAGGGGAAAGACAGGAATAATATGAGGGAGAAGAGAAGCTCAGTGGTGTAGGAATAGAAACAGAACAATAATTTGCTTTCATACCAGTGACATCACGCCACTTTAACAGCTCATAGCAGGTAAGACACCATGCTCCTTATGTTTTCTCTGCTTTTCTCTTGAAGTTTTCCTGAGTGCTGTGAAAGACGTGGATAATTTAAAAATAAAAATATTCAGCAGATCTTGTGGCTGAGTGAGGTTTATCCATTTAGGAGGAGATCTATATAAGGTGTTCTGTTGTGAAGCTCATATCTGTATAGATGCAACCTGTAGAGGCAAAAATGTGTCTGAAAAATCAGATAATATTCTCCAAGTGTTTGTGATCTATACATTAAGGAAGTCTTAAGCCAAATTAAAGATAAAACTGTAAATTTGCAAAGTTTTTGCAGAATATTAACATGCACCTGCACAATACATCTTTACATTTTACAGCTAATAAATTCATGTTGAATCCAGCAAATTAAACTGACACTTTCAACGCTACCGTGAAATGACTTAATTTAACATCAACTGTCAAAGTCAGTCCTTCAGAATCCAGCTCAAGCTTCCTCCTTGAGAGTCTTTGTTCAACAATACTCTGAATACACGTGCAAGTTGAATGTTATACAGTCCTCCTTTAGCACCTCTGAAGACACTGACTGAATTTATCACTCAGGAGAAGTAATTCATTCAGTCACATCAGTTGGTCTGTATGGTGGCTGCAAAATGTACCTTTAATTAAGCGTCTTCTGCAATACACAGAGAGAGCAAGAGGAGAATGGAGGAATTTATTTATTTATTTTTTTATTTATTTCATTTGATGGGTTTAGTGGGCATGCTAACATGTTGAATTTGAACATGTGCATTCATATTTCCCAAGGTTATTGATCAATTTTGCCCAGTCACATTTATGTATAACATCCTAATGTTGTGTCTGTCTACAATCTTCACAAGAACTAACAAACTGTGCCTGGATGAAGAGCAATCATGGTATCCTGATAGAATTTGTAGAACTCCTTATTCGTATCCGTGTTCCACGTGTCATAGTCATGACACACGTGTTAAGGAAAGCCTGTTTGTCTTTCATCTCTTCATGCATTATTTTATCCCCCAGCTTGATTGATCTGTGAGTGTGGACTACAGGAAACGCTGTTGATGTTAACATGGAGTGAAATGAAGACAAATGGTGTGTGTGTGTGTGTGTGTGTGTGTGTGTGTGCGTGTGCGTGAGCTGTCAGCACAATGTCATCTGTGACCTTGTCTTACTCGTAAAAAAGCATGAAAGCATGTAATGATTTACACTGTTGGAAAACATTTTGACATACATTTTGATATAAACACATACAAGCAGGATCACACACATATATGTTTGGTCTGATTCAGTCAGTTACAGGACCTCTGTAACTTTGACATGCCAAATAAAAGTTTTTAAAAAAAGAGAGATTAGCAAAGTCAAATGCTACAAAATATTGTCACAAGTTGCAAGAACTTTCTTTCATATTATATCCAACCAATAGCCCAACAGCAAAATTTATTCAATTTAGAATCATTTTTAGTTTAGTTTAGTAGTTTATTTTCCTGGTACTCAACTTATTGTTGCAGCTCAAATTGCATTAAATTCAGACTTTTTTCAAGCACCAAAGAAGCTGTTAACTCATTTATTGTATGCAAGCATTTATCATTAAATCTGCCTTTTCACAGAGGCAAAGTGTTACTTGGTATACCAAAACTATTGGTGTAGCAAGTAACATTAATAATGGCTGTATGCCTTTTTGATGTACCAGTTCAAGTTCCATGGTATTGTGAATATGGGCTAACTAGCATTCAATTACAATGGAAAGAGTATGTCATTAACAAAACCCAACAGTCATGATAATTCTTAATTTTTGAAGACCAAAAGAGATGGAATGACAATGACAGTATAAAGAATGAACTGTTCTTGAGTGATAGCTTTTCCACTGACTGTTGACATGTTGGTTGTACTGCCTCTTCCGCCTCCCAGATAAATCTAAATATCAGCAAAAATCTGTATCATCAGTCAACCTGAGGCGGGCCAAATGATACCTGGGTGCTCAAACAAGCCATCTGTACCCCTGAACCACCTGTCAGTCAAATTGGTCTCACTCTTAATTATGTATAACTTTAATTTGAACAGGAGAGTTTAAAAAATTCAGACTGTGAAAATAATTTGTTGACTTTTTTGCCAGTATCTGTTTATAGATTTAAGCAGAAATGTGTCTTTCTCTTCATCGTTGTGTATTGAGTTGTTAATTGCAGAGGAAGTCTGCTGGCTACAGTGGAAGCCCAAAAACATGTTTCATTACACCCAGAGGTTAAAGTGGGTTGCATAATTGGGAAGGCACTGAGAGGAAGGGTGTCAGATCAGAAAGTGGTATACAATATATAGTAAAACTGTAGTTTGTAGTATGCACAATGCCAGAGCCCTTGAACCAGCTTGCCTTAATGTACAACAACCATCTTTCATGTTATTTATTCCAAATGCACCTTTCCTGCTTTGACAAGTCAAAATGTCTGCTGTGAATTCTGACCACCCCCCAATCAGCAATCAGTCACAACAGGTCTTTAGCCTTTTCGCAGCTAAAAAAAAAACACTTGCTGAAAAATCACTGAGGTGATGTGGTTTTAATCCAGGAAGAGCTGTGCAGTAGCAGATTTATTTAATTAAAGATTCAGTCCTGAGTCCTGCCTCTCAATACCAGCCACAAGCAACTAATCCATTTCAATCACTGTGGTCAAATATTCATTATTTCTACACTGAGACAGACATGAAGATGTATTTGATCCTGATCCTGGCACAGCCATGTGTTTTTAGACTTACTTTTACAACACACCAGTTAGAATTTGCCCATGTGATGACTCCATGTACTGTAATCTCTAGCATTAAATTGATATAAATTTCAATTTGCAGGACAAATAGTTCAGACTGCACAGTGCACTCCAAGGTCTGTATTTACTAAGGGTTAAGAACAGATTGTCAGATTACAGTCCAAGTCATTACATCAACAGTCTAGTTTGGTGGTAGTTCAATAATGATTTCGTAACTGAAGGTCAAATCCGGGTATTGCTTCCCATAGTGTCTGTCTGTCTGTGTGCCTCTCTCTAATCTGTTGTCCTTATTGAGGGTGGCTGGCACCTAGTGCATTGTTTGGCCTGTACAGCCAGATGTGATCTGGTGTCCAGACAATGTAACCTTACCTCAGCTCACCTAACTTACTCTGTCACTCACACAGATGAAAAATGAAAATAATGTATGTATGTATGTAACTTTGTGTTCCAGGAACAATCACTCACTAGTAGCAAGTAATGCTTTACAGCACTAAGTCACACACCACCAACTATTTGACTGATTTTGATTGATTCGGCTCCACATCAGCTCTCTGTGATTTACAGAGTTTCCTGATGGACAGTGAAGTAAAGTGTCGCCAACTGTAGCTGCTGTTAGCGAATGTTAGTTCAGTTTTTTCAATCGGGCTGTCCGGACTGTGAGCACCGGGGGAGTGTTAGTGATTAGTGTATAGTGCTAGAGAAGGTTTTTCAGGCCCTCATAATTAAGTCTCATAAGTAAGACAAGAGTAAATGTGACTTTTAGTGGTTGATGAGAGCTTGGTGAAATAAAAGGCTGAAAGACAGACACAAAGCTGGGCTTACTGCTGTTGGACTAGTCAGTAATATTAGCTGCTGTTGTGTCTGCTGTTGGTGACCTGGTTGATGTTTGGCTGTTAGCAAAGTTTTTGGTAGTTTTTGATCATAAGTAATATAATCAGAACAAATATGTGTTTATAGTTTCCATATTTTCCATAGTGGGATTATACTGAGAAACTGAGGGTGCTAAATCACAAAAATACCAATTTCTATGCAATGTTGCTTTAAAGGTCATGAATTAACCAGCAGCAAGGGCGTTGCTCTATTGCTTCTCCTGCAGCTGCAACAATGGCAATGAATGATAAATTCCTATAAAGCTGCTTTACTGCTGATGATCACAATGGTGAAATCATCTGGCCAAACTACAGTAACTACTTTCATGTTCCTTTCACCTCACACAGCATCTTTGTTGCACATCTTCCCCTTTGTGTCGCCCTGTGGAGGAGCGGCTTTAGTTTGAAAACATCTGGCCTACTGTTATAATGATGTTATAAAATAAATCCCATTGTGAAAAAATGGAAAACAAGTGCAGTTAATGAAGTGAGTACAAGCAAATGACATGCAACAGCATTTTAGAGGCTGTGGTATAATTTCTCTTTCATCATTTTCATTCTATGTGATTATTGCACTGGTTGTTGAAAGGAGACATTCAGATCTTTTTTCCACTAAGCGGTGAGTTTGCATGCTTTGTGTTGTGCTGCCATATTGACTTTCTGTCTGGAAAACTGCACACCCTGGGCTATGACTGAAAAAGCACAAAAAACAGATTCATCAATATTTACTGAAAGCATGCCAGATGATACTGGGACAGATATTGGCCTGTATGGTATTGGATTCAGCAGATGACATAATATATTTGTCAGATTGTACTGGAAGCTGAGGTCAGGTGAAGTGTGCTAAATGGTCAGAAAAATGTTGTCCTCACTTTAAAGCAACTTCTCATAGAAATTGGAATTTATTTAGAAATTCTGTGATTTATTGCCCAGAGTTTCAGTGTAATATCTCTGTGGAAAATATTCACAGCTGTGAATGTGTATTTGTTATGAGTACATTAACATCAAGCAAGGTCAACAACACAAGACATAGCAGCCAGATAATATCACTTACTATTAAACACTACTCCCCCAGTGCTTTGAGCTCACCTTCTGGGAAGTCCAGCTAACAAACTGAGCTAACACTAGCTAACTGCAGCTACAGGTGGCAGCAGTTTACTTCACTGTCCATCAGGAAACTCTGTAAATCACAGAGATTTGAGGCGGAGCAGCTGGAAAATATCAGCAGGAAAAACAGAAAATATTTTCTCCATAAAATATGATCCAGTTTCACCAAAATCAGTCAAATAGGAGGCGGTGGTGGAGATGCCACCTTGTGTGTTCCAATGATCCCAGCAGATATGTTGTCGGGGGCTTTGTGCAGGCCCTAGGTGAGGGAACAGGCAGCTCAATCACCCCTGATGAATATGACTATCAGCGGAGCCAGGTCTCCCTTGCCTGGATGTGGGCCCCCCCCCAACCCCTCCTCTACCACCCTGGAGTTGCCCCTGGTGAGAGGCGCAGAGCGGGGGTGGGAATTTATTTCCCCCCGGCTCAGCACCTGTACATTGCGGTTCACCCCGGTGGACGAGAGGGTAGCCTCCCTTCGCCTTCGGGTAGGGGGACGGGTCCTGACTGTCATCTGTGCCTATGCACCGAATGGCAGTTCAGAGTAAACCCCTTTTTGGAGTCCCTGGAGGGGGTGCTGGAGGGCACTCCCTCTGTGGACTCCCTCGTCCTCCTGGGGGACATCAGTGCTCACGTGGGCAGCGACAGTGAGACCTGGAGCGGCGTGATTGGGAGGAACGCCCCCCCTGATCTGAAGTCAAGTGGTGTTCTGTTATTGGACTTCTGTGCTCGCCATCGATTGTCCATAATGAACACTACGTTCAAACATAAGGGTGTGACCTGGTGGTGAGTTGGCTCCGATGGTGGGGGAGGATGGCAGTCAGAACTGGCAGGCCCAAATATTCTGTGTGGGTTTGCTGGGAACATCTGGCTGAATCTCCTGTCAGAAAGAGCTTCACTCACATCCCGGGGGAGGCGGGGGATATTGAGTCTGTGTGGACCTTGTTCTGTGCCTCGATTGTCAAGGTGGCTGACTGGACCTGTGGCTGTGAGGTGGTCGGTGCCTGTTGCAGCGGTAACCCCCGAACCCGCTGGTGGACACCGGCAGTGAGGGATGCCGTCAAGCTGAAGAAGGAGGCCTACAGAACCTTTTTGGCCTGTGGGGCTCCTGATGGGTATCGACGTGCCAAGCGGAACACGGCTTCTGCGGTCATGGAGGCAAAAACTCGGGCGTGGGAGGAGTTTGGTGAGGCCATGAAGAATGACTTTCGAACGGCTTCGAGGAGGTTCTGGTCCACCAAGGCTCTCAAGGCTCTGGATGTTGTGGGGCTGTCTTGGTTGACACATCTCTGCAACATCGCGTGGACATCGGGGGCAGTGCCTCTGGACTGGCAGACCGGGGTGGTGGTTCCCCTCTTCAAAAAGGGGGACCGGAGGGTGTGCTCCAACTATAGGGCGATCACACTCCTCAGCCTCCCCGGGAAGGTCTTTTCGGGGGTCCTGGAAAGGAGGGTCAGCAAGATTGTTGAACCTCAAATTCAGGAGGAGCAGTGTGGTTTTCGTCCTGGTCATGCAACTGTGGACCATTTCTATACCCTTAGCGCGGTCCTGGATGGTGCATGGGAATCCGCCTAACCTAAAGCCCAACTCACACCGGGGACGTCAGCGGCGCGTTACGGCTGCGTCGCGTCAGCCGTTGCTGATCGCTGCCATTATAATCAATGAGACCACTCACACCGGGCGCGCTGCGGAATGTCTCAGCAGCGTCCCAGAAGCGTCTCTCCACAGCGCAGTGCTATCTTTCCGTAGCACTTCTATTTTTGACGCGAGCCGTTGCTAAACCGCGTCAATTTCAACAGAGCAGATTGCACCAGACAGGAAATCCGACACAGAATCAGCGTAATAAACTTCCGCCCCCTTTCAAAATAAAACACAATATGCAGTTAATGTTGCCTGTCACAGCTTCACGTCCACATTACGTCATGACCGGTGGCACCAGGTCAGCTGTTAATCAATCAAAGAGTCTCAACATGAACAACGAGAGACTAATTGTGGAAGTGGAACAGCAAACAATAAATTATGACACAACAGATCCTTTTTATGATCTCTCCTACGTCGGAGAAGCAAAGTTAGCTGTTTGTTGTTGTTGTTTCTTTTATACACAGTTTATCGTGGGAACTCGCATATGTTTGGGATTCTCGCGTGATATCATGATCTCGCGTGAATACGGCTAGTTCGCTACACTGCCCGGTGTGAGTTGACACCAGGCAGAGGACGGAGCTGAACTGTGGCGCTGCCGTGACGCCGCCGTAACGCGCCCGATGTGAGTCCCGTGTAAGTCTATATGTGCTTTGTGGACTTGAAGAAAGCATTTGTGTCCCTCAGGGAGCCCTGTGGGGGTGCTCCAGGAGTATGGGGTTCCGGACCCACTAATACGGTCCAGTCCCTGTACTCCCGGTGCCAGAGCTTAGTCCACATTGCTGGCAGTAAGTCGGACTTGTTTCCAGTGAGACTTGGACTTGGCTGCCGTTTGTCACAGATTCTGTTCATAACCTTTATGGATAGAATTTCTTGATTTAAGAGTCAATCTACGTTAGCGAAAGAAGATGGATGGATGGATGGATGGACAGTCAAATAGTTAATGATGTGTGACTTAGTGCCATAATGCGTTACCTGATTAGAAATAAGTGTAGCTCTAGTTAAAATCTGTTGTTTGATGGTAGAAAACTTAGACAGTAGGGCCAAGTCTTGGATATAACGTGAACTTAATGTGCTTGTTATAATACTTTCAACTGAAGGAATATTCTGGAACACTTATGCATGACATCAACAAAAACTCCACCAATCAAATCGTGAATTAAGTGAACGTTGTATCCCTATAGGCCTAGCCCACTTGTTAAGATGGCGATGTTTTACAGTGCTAGAGCCTGGAGGGCGGGAACGGCCGGATGCAGTACGCGCGTGCAGGTAGAGAGATGACACACACACACAGATAGAGAGAGAGAGAGAGAGAGAGAGAGAGAGAGAGAGAGAGAGAGATGTACAACAGTCTGCCAATCCAGATTTATCTCTTCTGCTCTAATTCACCGGCAACATAATAGCACAGGTCGATATATCCTTCCTCTCTCTCTCTCTCTCTCTCTCTCTCTCTCTCTCTCTCCCTCTGTCTCTCTCCACCACACACATACATACACACATCACACACACACATACAGACGCGCGCCGCAGCCGTCAAGCTTGTATGCGTTCCTCCTCGCGCCAGCGGGTGGCCGCCTGGCTGCTCGCGCTGCCGTTGGGGAGAGGTGGAGAGGAATGCGCGCGCCGCGGCCGCCTGGAGATGATCTCGTTTTGGCTGCTGTGCTGGAAGCTTTTGGTAGGTAAATGAACGAATCAACGTCAGCAACGTCTTTAGAATAAATCAAGGGCGCCTTTTTTCCCCTGGGATTTGTGGCCCTCCTCCTCCTCCTCCTCGTGCGGCGGAGATTTTTTTTTTTGGCGGTCACCACGTAGCCTGAGCGCAAGGTGTCAGCGCGAGCTCTTTGGCTTTAGCTCGAGTTATGACCAAAGCCCGGTTTTCTTGGGTTCTGTAATGTCCGCTTATCTGTCACGGTTCTGGTGCTTTGCCCGGTTTTAGGATGCTCTGTTATGTAACACATTATGCTGAGCAGTCACCTGACACACAGTCAGAACAGAATATTACCTATCATTGCGGTGTAATGACACTGTATAATGAAGAGAAGAGATGTGATCGGATAGAAGAGAACAGTGAATTGTTGAATGCGAACAGACGAGGCAGCATACCTTCACTTATTCCTCATCTTGATCAAACATGATGCCTAAAGCTGCTCTGTAATCCTTGAACCCAGACACACACACACACACACACACACACACACACACACACACACACACAGATTAAATGATGTTGCCTCCAGCTGTTGATGGGGGCCAAACACAGGTCTGGAGTAGAAGTGAATTTAATTTGTGTCACGTTGGGAAGTGTGTTTCTCCATAGAAACTGGCTTTCATGTATCTTTAAATGTGAAGTTTAGAGTGAAGCTGACAGAGGTGACAGAGGTCTGCTAATAATCCATGAGGTCTCCAGTTCAAATGCAGACAGGCAGCGATCAGAAGCATGGATTAGAGCTGAGAGCTGCTGCCTAACTAATAACTCTGCAATCCTTCCCCATATGTACTCTGAAGAATTGAAACATTGTCTCTATTGAGAATAAATTGACTGGGCGGCCGCAGAAGTACCTTTGCACTCATTCATCTGTCTTTCAAACTTATTAAATCTCCCTTATACTTCCTCTAATGGACGTGTGGATGGATATATTTGTGAGTGGTCCTTTCATCCAGTCAGCTGCAGAGAGTGGTCACGCTGATGCTCGAAGGATAAAGAGATCTGGTACTCGTCAGTTATGCCATGTACATGAAATGAAAGCTGTTACAAGATAATGCCTATTGAGCTGTGCGAGGCTACTAGCAATCATTTGAATTATTGATGATTCTGTCGATCATTTAGTCAACATTTATTAGAACACAGTGAATAATGCTGATCAGTGTACACAAACCAAAGATATTCAGTTTATTGTCACAGAGAACTAAAGACAACAGAAAACAGTTGAAATCTGAATTTTCTACGAAAAGCAATAAATTATTATTAGATTAGTTGGTAGTTGATTTATTTGTTGTCAACTAATTGATTAATCCACTAATCGTTGCAGTTTTAGAAAATTGCCATCAGTTAATTGAGAGTTTAAAGGAAAGGATTTAGGGTTTAAAGGAAATTAAATTTATACAAATAAATATCTAAAATAATGAGAGAGGTTTCAGGGGATAAACACAGCAGGAATTATTATTTCTGACATGATTTACACCCTCTGAGCAACATGTAACAATCCTGTGACAGTTTGGTTTCTAAACGAGTCCAATTGAAAACTGCACATTGGGAAAGCTGTTAGCGTGTTGTTGGCAGTCATTCAGTGTTTCTGTTGACACGTATGAACGCGTGTCACCGAAGGCAGAGGCATTACTAATCTTTTCATAAATATTCTAATTTAGTCTTCCAAGGCTGGCGCGTGTCCTGCAATCATTTTCGCCCTTGTGTTTGTAAATGTCTTCGGGTTAGCAAGCTGCGAGACCGGTGTTCCATGTCATCACATCATTAGAACTCATCATTCAAACTCAAGAAATGCATACAAGATAATTAGGAATTGTTGATGTTTAATGTGTGATTAATTTGATCATTCTTCACCTACAGTGATTTAACAGAAAGAGAAATGACTCTAGCAGCTTGCCAGCCTCTGCTTCTATACTTAGTGTTGCCATAGCAACACCACCCGTCTGTCACCAGCACATGCCTGGCACAACAGACCATAATAATCTGCAAACCCACTCACAGCCAACGCATTGCCACCATGGAAACGATATGAAGGCCCGAGTTTAGCCCATCAAATATGTGCATACACATACACACTGCTTTAATCTACACTCTGTGTGGGTGTGTATCTATATGTGCATAGAACTGTATGTAACTTAAAGGTCCAGTGTGGAACTCACAGAATACAATACTCAATTTCATTTTATTTTTATAAAACCAAATCATAACAGGAGTTATCTAATGACACATTCCATGCAGAGCTTACTTTATAATATTATTTACACAATGTCAACACTAGCAAGGGAAAATGTCATTTAAGATACAGAAACCTCGAGCAGAACCTGGATCATGGTGGGCAGCCATCTGTCGCTGCTGGTTAATAACAAGAATTGTCGCGTTTTTGATACCTTTGAATGAACCTTTATATACGAACGCCACGGGTCCTCTTCCACAGAGTCTGCCATGTTGATCAGGCATGTTTCTACACTATCCCAGAATGGGCAAACTGAACACAGAGAATTAGTTTCTAATTAGTTTCATTAGTTTCTAATTAATTTTCACATTCGGTTTAGAAAAAAAATCCAAATCCTGTATGCAAGAAAATAAATATAAATTGAACCTTTTTCACAGCAGCCATTTTGATATGTAATAGTAGGTAAATGCCAGTGATGTCAGTAAGGTTCTGTTCCATTCAGGTCGAACAGAGTCAGGGTGCTGTTGTGGTGTATGTTGTGCATTCTGGTCTCCGCTGCAATGAGACACTGAGGCAGTATTTAGTTTGTCTATATTAAAATAAAGGTTCATTCTAACTTTTTTTTATTGATTCGATTTAAGCATTGTCCAATCAGAATTTTACATCTCATGTTTTCCAGATATATATAACATACAAATACTTCACACCAGGGAGCAAAACATACATAAACATGCATTCACAATTAATTATAAAGTTTAGTCGATCAGAGATGAGTACATTTTTCACTTCTATCCTTATTTTCATTCCCCTCTGTAAAGCCTGTTCTCTCCAACTGCAGAACACAATCTTGTGAACAATGAACATTTCAAATTTGTAGCAAGAACCAAGGGAGACCATAACATACATTGCTTTTACCAGATAAAGTCTCAATGGTGTTACACAATCAACCCATTTATTCCAGAAATTCTGAAAAAGTCAAATTTTCCATCATGTAAATGTTTTGCCTTACTTTGACTCACTCCATTTCCATTTTAGGCGCCTCCATTTTCAGCCACTTGCTGGTGATGGCTTTAATTCTACCATAGTCTACATCTCATCCAATTTTATAATCTTGATTTAAAATGTTGTCTTGTTGTGTTCCTCAGTATAAATATCTGTTGCTGACACTGTTTTCAGGTGATAACAAAGTGTTTGTGTCCACAGAGAGCCACAGCTGGATTAAGGAGGACAACACTTGAGCTAACAGACGGTAACCACAACAACAGTACCACGAGCAACAATAGCCCTGTCAACGACCCTCCAACTCCAGTACAGCCAACTGATCCAGTTACCATGGAGATCAGCTCATCGCCACCTCTAACTGACCTGGAAAGAGAAAATTTGGTTAGCTGGTGCAGCCGGGGAGTAGATGAACCCCATTACCCAGAGATCCATGGGATGCAGCAGCCAATCAGGGACGAGCGGGAGGAAGAGGAGGCAGCAGAGGGAGAAAATGGAAAACCAGATGGAGATGAGTGTGACTATCTTGTTTTTGAGATTGGAGCAAAGAGAGAGGGAGAGGAGGAAGTAGGTAAAAGTGAAGGAGGACAAAAGACAGAGAGAGGAGGAGTTGAGGAAGGACAAGAGGGAATAGGAGGGACAGCAGGAGGGGACGAAGAAAGAGGAGAAGAAATAGACATAGAAGATGGAGGAAGAGGAAAGGTAGAGGGAGAAGATGGGGAAAGAGAAAAAACAGGAGAGAATGAAGAGAGAGGAGTAATAGAAATAGAGAATGAAGGAAGAGGACAAACAGGAGATGATGAAGGAAGAGTAGAAATAGAGATAGAAGACGAGGGACGAGAAAAAGTAGATAGAGAAGATGTGGGAGGACGAGAAGCAGAAGGAAAGGATGAAAGAAGAGGAAAAACAGAGATTGAAGATGAAGGAAGAGGAAAAGGAGAGGGAGATGATGGAAGTAAAGGAGAAATAGAGAGCCACGATAGAAGGAAAAAAGAAGTTGAGAGAGAAAATGAAGGGGGTGTAAAAATAGAGGGTGAGGATGAAAGGATTGGAGAGACAGAGGGAGAAGAGGGTGGAAGAGGAGACATTAAAGAAGAGAATGGGTGGATAGGAGAGATGATGGGAGAGATGAAGGATGATGCAGATGCGGCAGAGCTCCTCTTCCTCTCTGACAGTTCAGTGTGTCCTTCATCATCAGAGCCTCTGATTGTCACCTCGGATCCTCCAGAGCAGCCTGCAGCTGCCATGTTGCAGGGGGCCTGGGGTCATGACCTCGGCAACAGAGATGACCTTAGCGATGGTCACCTTAGCGACTGCCTCCAAGCTGAGCTTGCTATTGTGTACTCGGACAGCGATGCTGGGGAGGATCAGTGGGCAGCCTTCACACCGTATGATGTCAACAACCAGCAAGAAGCAAGAGGAGGGGTTCATGATGGCATCTGTGACGGAGAGACCAAGGAAGAGGAGAGAGGGGAAGAGAATGAGAAGAGAGAGGAGGGAGAAACAGAAGTAGAGACTGGAACAGAGGAGAGAGAGGAGGAAGTAGAGAAGGAGCAGGAGGAGAGGGGAGGCAGGAATGATGGTGATGACGGAGAGCAGATGAGGTCGAGGAGAGATCTTTTCCTGCGCTCTCCTTCTGTCAGCTCCACGGCCAGCTCCACAGACCCTGACAGGAGGGTAAGACTTCCCCCTCTCTGCAACACAGCTCAAACTTTCTGAAGATATTTCTAATGTTTTTTCCCCCACAGCAAACAGGATATTTAAGCTGTGAGCTGGTTTGGACTTAATAGCATTTATCTTTTATGCCCATTCCAGTAACCTTAGATATTACATTCATATTAAATTATTCTGGAGTGCACAATGTGCCAGTCCAGGAAGTAGTGTGACCTTGTATGTAGGAAAGTGTAAGTGGGTGGTGAATTATGTGCACTTTTTTATAGGTAAACACTTTTATGTACTTTGTCTGAGAGTGAGAAGATAGATATCATTTTATATTATATTTTATTTATCGTCTGTAGCTGTGTTTGCATCAATGTATTTTGATCAAGACATGAATGATGAAGAGATGAAGTTCTTCGAATGATCATTTGAGGCTGGCTACAGGATGAGTCAGTCTCCGTAAGACTAGATATTACAATGTCCAACTGTGGTCGGCTGCTGTTTGCTGCTGAGCAGGTCATGTACTGTCATTTCATCAGAGCGTTTACACTGTTACAGCTGTCTTTTGAAAACAATGTTGATGAGAATGTAGTAAGTAAAAAAAATAATAACATGCCCCATAAAATTGATAGGAGCTGCAGTGTTGTGACAGCCAGATTGGCCCATGCAACTTCAGTTGTGCCAAAAACTGCAGTTCCTTAAATCGCCGCTTGAGGCTGGCTACAGATTGAGTCGGTTTCCATACGGCCCAACGTTAAAATGTCCAACTTCACAGCAGAAATAAAAAACAGTTTTGGTCTCCCCATTAATTTAACTGTACTCAGGGTGAATTTTTATAGAACTCACATGACTGATCAGCTGTTTCCTCATGGCTCTATAATCGATCCACAAAGCTCAACACAGATCTGATGGAGCTTCCTCACATTAATACATGGTACAAACACAATGTCTGAGTTACAGCTTTTACTGGCACTCTTTCCAGTAACATGGAGAAACTGGTAATTTGTAATCCCACTGTGGTAAATATGGACAGCTGTCTGCCTGTGAAATGAAACAAATCTATATTTAACAAAGCTGGCACTATCTGTTGGGTGTTGTCGCCCCCTGTAGGTCACTGTAGATTATTCATGGCTGATATTGGACCACATGATGTTACATACAGTCAGTACCAGCTCTTATGCTAGGTAGTGTTATATTTTTACACTCTTCCTTGTTCTCTGGAGTCTTGTTCTACATCTGCAGCACATGTGAGATTTAATTAGGTCTCTGTTTGTTAGTAATGATGTGTGTGTGTATTTATATGCTTTTCAATGTTGGGTTCCTTTAAAAGTAATTTTGATGCTGTAAACATCACCTGTATGTTTAATCCTGACTGTCATCTGTCCCGTCAGCTTCCTGTAGATTTCAGTGTCCACCAAGACGCCCACAGTGAAAATGTCTCCACCGAGCATGTGGACTTCCTGTTGGCTCGTCAGCAGTGGAGGAAGATGGAGGAGGAGGTCAAAGGTCAGCCAATCCCTAAACCAGGGCTCAGAGCTCAGGGGAGCTTCCAGGGCACCCACACTTCACTGTACCCCCCCACCCGCAGCCCCCGACTCAAACACAGGTAGGAAATACAGGACTCACTGAAAGTTTGACTTTTCTTTCCTTTTGAGCTTTCTCACACAGAATTCTTTTGTTCTTCTGCATGCAATATACAATAAATTGAGCTTGAACTTTAAGCTTGGAATCCTTCTGTTCTTTAAAAGGGAGATAAACCCACCAGTGCCAAGGGAGCCCCCTCTGTCCTCCACCCTGTCCCCCAGTTCAGAGGACTCAGGCCTGGAAGATTCGTCATACCGCAGCCCCCTGGAGGAGCCAGAGACTGCTGTGGAGAAAGAGATCCGTCTGACTCTGGAGAGAGAGGAGCGACATCGCAGGGAGAGGGGGATGATTGCACAGGGCCTGGCTATACCCAGGTAACTCTTTACATTTCCATGGTGCCACTTCAGTTCTATTCAGTATTGAACACAGCTGATTAACTTGGCGATGATGATTGCAAAGATTTGTTACTTACTGCATTGTAGTTAATAAGTGCTTATCATGTCATTAGTTCTAGAGTTTGGAGAAGATGCTTCAAATAAAAAATGTTATAAAGCTGTTGGCTAAATTAATTATTATAATATTAAGTCATGAAAATAAACTATTTTTTATGTTGGAGTAAAAACAAAATAAAGAAATAAAAGAGGCTAAAATTCCCTCAGATCTGAAGGGGAACTGCAGAGCTGGTGACTGTGAGCAAAAACTTACCATAGACTCAAATTACATCTGTCCTTTTGATCCACTGATAATGTATCACATGGAATATTGCACTAAATATCCTGAACAGGATTGTACAGTACAGTAAAAGTACAGTATTGATATGATATTGTATCCTTCTGCTGTTACCAGATAAATTGAGCCAAAATCAAACTTAATTGCTGTTTTCCTGTTGTTCAGACCATCCACTCTGCAAACAGGACGATCCCCACCCAGACCTCCGGCCTGCCGCACCCCCACCTTATCCATCTCTCCATCCCCTTCCTGCCCCTCTTCCCTTCCCAGATCTGTCTACCATGAAATGACGGCCAATAACGTAATTATCTTGGAGCCCGACTGCTCCAGCTCCGCCTCCAGGAGCCGCCTACTCTCAACTGCCATCGGAGGCCTCTCCGATTGGCCGACAAGTCTGGATTCGATGCCTTCCGCCAACGTCATCGTGGTGGAAACTTCCAATCTGATCATTCGCAGTGCTTCCGAGTTCTGCCTGAGCTCCGCCCCCGTGTCCATGGAAACCCAGGAGAGCACTTTCTCGTCGAATCCGTTTTTTAAGCTCCGCTCCCTCAGCAGCCAGTCACTGGTGGAGCAGGAGATCCGCATGGTGAGGCAGAGGGAGGAGGAGTGGAGGAGGCAGAGGGAGGAGATGTGGAGAAGGAGGAGGGAGGAGGAGTGGAGGAGAGGAAGAGAGAGGTATGACACTGTGCTGGTGTCCCCGGGCCTGAGCGATAACGTCAGTTACAACGGTATGTGGACCAAATATCAGAAACATGAAGGACAACTGAACATCCTACAAAGCAGTCCTGTTGTGTTGTAGTTATCAAACCAACTGAACTGCTGCTACCTTCTCATGTCAGTATACTCATCCACACCATTTAGTGGCATCTTAGTTTTTTTTTTCTTAGTGAATTTATAGGAAGTCAAAATAGTGTCAGTATTATCCAACAGTTTGCAGATGATGGTGTGTTTTCACCAACAGAACGGAATTTCACTATTTCAGTACTACAGTGTGTGAAATTACAAATATGTTTATAAAAATAAAAATAATACATTAAAAATGTATAATATTATTTATTCCTTCATGATGAAATAGTCTTTTCATAACCTTTGTTTTCATTCCAGTTCCAGAGGTTTCAGACAGATGTGTCTCCTCCCCATCGTCCCCTTCCAGGACCCGCAAAATGGAACGATCCAGTTTGTCTTGTGACCACAAGGTTGGCTGACACATACACATACATTATGAACACACACAAACACACACACACATATACAAAGGCCTTGTTGCAGCCTCTGTGTCAAAATTCTGAAAATGGTTATCGACTAGCTGAGAGGACAAATCAAGTTTTAAAAGCACTTAATCCCATATCCGCAGTATGACCTGACATTCATCTATTTATCAATCAAAATTTACAGGAGGAGATTCCAAACAATCAATAATCAATACGTTAGCTTTGGTTGAAACAGGAATTTTGACTTGGTACTTGGTTGAGACTTGGACTAAAGGCTCACAGATCATGAGACTTTTTACACCAGCTCACCTGACGAACATCAGTCCAATGTTTACCCTCCTTTTAGCTCTTTTTTGGTCTCCTCAGCTTCATGTCCACCTCTAAAACGCTTCATGTTGATCTGTGTTTATGTAGGAATATAAAGACCTTCTGTGTGCTGTTTCTCTGTTTCACGTATCAGTGCAGTTTAAAAAATCATATTCAGTTTTTTTCTTTTGTAATGTCCTTGTTTGGTAATTGATTTCTTCCTGTACTCATTCATTCATTTGTTACCTTTATTAATGTGAACTTTCTAAATTGTTCATCAGTTGGATTAATTTTTTAATCTACTGGTTCACAGTTTAGCAAAGAGATTCATATTCAGCTCATTTTCTACATCCACTCGTACATTTATCTTTTCAATACTTCCTCCAACTTTCCCCTCCTCTGTTTCTCTGTTACTCCATCCATCTGTTGATCCATCCAAACATGAAACTATCCATCTATCCATGACCCATCGTAGCTCCAGTGGTTTAGCTGAATCTCCCCCCCTCCCTCCAGTTCCCCCCCTCCCTCTCCTCCGTGCCACGACGACAGAATACCATGGCGCAGCGATGGGAGGCCTCCCTGTTAGCCAATCAGAAGAAGGAGTGAGCGGCCGCAGCACTCAACTCTCAGCCATTTAAAAGCCAAAATGAAATCTTACGCCTCAGTTTCTTCCTTCTGTCCAGACAATTCATAGTCCTTTTCTGTCAGCAGCTAATGTCTACTGCTATGTTTGTCAGAACTCTTAATATCAGTGGGTCACGGATCTGTTCCCTGTGGCATGCCACGGGAGAAGAGCACTGTTTTCATTCATTGAGATTGGTTTTAAAGATTTACAAAGTTTCTGTTTTTGTGACATTTTGACGGCTGGAAAAGTCGAAGTCATGCTTTCAGAGTCAGGCTGGTCTTTTGCATGAAGTCTGAAACGGTACGACACAGTGGAACTGCCTGCCATGTTACACTTTAAACATTTTCCTTCTATATATGATACCTTTGCGGAGGTACATTTCAAGGAGGTGTATCACAATAATAAGCAAGTATACATTTGCAATCATAATGACACCACTGTTTTTGACAGGTGGCCTATATTTTTATTTTATGTAAACTTTGGAAGCACATGTCAAAATCTGTGGTGTTCTCCTTTAATATTTAATATTTACAGCACTTTGATTTATAGATGTTAATTATGGTCCTAGTACAATTGTTTATTGAAAAAATTATATGTATTTTTTTTTTTTTTAATGACTGCAGTGCAGTGATTTTCAAACTTTTTCTGGGCAGTCACATTTTCATTTCAGATATTCCTATAATATATTTTAAAGTGACTCATCGCATACAGCGTTTTGGAAACGTAGCTATGCATAGCAGAGATTTAAAAATATGCAAAAATTGAGATTTAGCACGTTGATTTAGCACATTGTTGTTCATGTGATTTGAATATGCTATCCCAGACTTTGAAAATCACTGCCTTGGTGGAATGTTATAACGAGCCATTGATCAAGAGAGTTTGGATGTCCCAGGTTTCCACGTCAGCCATGTTGGCTAAACAGTGCTAGCTGCTAAGTGAATACTTTTTGGGTCACAGTCACACAGAGTAGCTTTTGCCCGAGGAGGTCAGTTGTAACCCAGATACCGTTCCAGATCAGGGTACAGTGTTATGAGCTCCTTATAAACAATGTGGAAAGAGAAAAGCTGCTATTTTTCTTTGCTTGTTCATCAGCATGTAATGAAGGTTGAACCTAAAATCCTAAAACAAGTCTTTTCTTTAACAATACTCTCTTTGCACTCCATCATATGATTGTAAGATTCCCAGAAATATACAAAAATGGCATGTAGAAGTAATCCTTTGCTAAGACAGTACTCGGTGGATAAGGGCTCTGATGTTACATTTTTTTTTTAAAAGTATGCAGTATGGATGCCAGAGGGCAGAAGAGGATGTGAGAGCAGTGTGTTCAGACTGAATGCAAAGTGAACCTGTCTCAGATGAAACACACAGCGACACTCCACAGAGTCTGTGAGCAGGGTCAGTGTTTTTTCTTCAATTAAAAAAAACAAATCAGAACCCACCAAACATAAAACCATTACAGACGCAATAAAAGACACATCATAAGAATACAAAGCTTTATTCCTGCATCAAATAACCAAAGATAAAAACTAATAGGCTATCATAGCCCCAAAGACTTCCATGAAATATGAGACACAAGAAAGCCAGATCCTGTAATGAATATAAAATATATATAAAATGGCTTACTGGCTCCATCCATCCATTCCTGCCCAGGCCAGAGTGCACATCCATAATGCTGAGAAGAAGCAGTACTCCTCCTATTCATTCTGTCTGTTTTTTACCATAAAATGGTACTCAGCTTCTTTGGTAATATATACTAACAAACAAACAACAAACAAAACAACACATTTTTTGCCCACATAGAGTAATCACAAGTAGCCTAACTGGATGGAGACCTAGCTAGCTTACAACTAACATGTGTACAGTCATTACATGGGCTGAGACTGCAGCTGTCAAATGCATATAAATAACTCAAATTCAGCCCAAACACACCTTTATAATGAGCTGCCGTGTCACCAGGGTGGTTTGATGGATGTCATTTTAGCTTTAGAAGTGTGAACATGGTGCTTAGAGACAAATACAGACAAATGTTGCATTGGATTGATAGAACCTGGCCAAACTCTGCCTGTCTGTGGCTCTGATGTTTTAGCGAAGCGACTTGAGCATTTCTGAAAGAATCAGATCGTCTACTCCTGAAGTCTAGTGAAGATTTTTACATATTTTTATGTCCCATCTTGATTCCTAAAAAGAGAGATTTATTGTATTGTATTTTTGCTGCATATATTTATGAATTGAGCAATGCTTCTAAATGCTTAAAGCTTTTATTTGTAAAGGTTTATAATATATTGTGTCAGAATGACTATTTGAAGTCTGCCATGTTTTTTAGGAGATGACCTTTGTGTGTGGTGTGTGTGTGTGTACGAGTGTGTGTTTTATAGTAATCCATCCTCTGTTAGTCAGCTAGCCAGAGCTTCTTTTTCATTTAACAAGCTCACTCACTGGTTTCCCCGATAAAACTCAGCCTGACTCAGCTGTGGACTAAAGGTGCATTCAAGTCAGCTCACAAATGGGGTGATATTAACTGCCAGGGTGAAATAGTGCCAGCTGAGCGGAATGCTAATTGCAGCAGTTTCAGTTTAGCATCATGATATTTTGATTGCACTATAAGCTGTGATGTGTTTGCACTACCGTGTGACAGTATATAATATACTACAGAGATCTAACTACCTACGTAGCTACAGTAACTAACTGCATTTGAGCTGTGAGTCACTGTGTAACCTGAAGCTGTGTCTATACATGTCATGTAGCCTGCATCTGTTTTTGTGGCCTAAATGTTGAAAGGCCAGGTTTGATTTTTTTTCCGAGTCTATCTTCATGTACATGGAAGGAGCTGTTGGTCTTTATTTTCCTCCTCTTCATACTAACTGTAAACTCAACTTGCTCTGGCACGATTACATTGCAAGAGATTTGGCACAAAACAATGCAGTCTGTGGAGAAATGAAGTGAATATGAGTCTGAATTTGCCCAATCAAGTGATTACATCTGTCCAAGCAGAGGTGTGGGTATATTTGACTATGACAGTAAGACTGAAGAAGAGGGAATAGTTTGTCATTGTTTCTTAAGTTATTTAAACAACTGTTTATCCGCCCTAACCCAAAATCTAATCAATGAAAGTGATTAACAGGAACAAGAAAGTGTGGTCTTTCCAGCTGTGCATGTGCAGCAGAGATGAAGTGGATCTCAAATATACATTCAGTTCACGCGAGAGCCTCGACCATTATTGACCAGATCCATGAGAAGCAGAGTTGGGTTTCACCTACTTCCATGGTACACAGGTCAAAGCTACAGTAACACTTTATCGTTACACCAGCATGTTTTGCCTCATCATGGTCATCCATGACCAAAAAACAAAACAGAAGACAAGAAGACAGGTAAAGTCAGAGGCTATGCACAGGACCACAGAGAAAGGAATCATATTCTACACTGTTCGCTGGTGGATTTGCACAGAAGTGTTTCTGTCCCCATCTTCTCTAAGAAGGGATCCCTTCAGGTTGAGTATGGAGATGAGGAATGATGATTACAGTAACTGTTTTAATGTACATAAAGCATGTGAGTATTGTACTAAAGGTAGACTTGAAAGAATCTCACGTCATGAGGGTCTGAGATGTATTGAATGCACAATATGAACTGCTATGCGAGAAGCAGGGCAGGTTCAGCATGTCATAATGTTACTGTGTTAGATATACTGTATGATAGCACATAATACACACCGCTGTACACTCAGTGTTTGCTCTGTGGTTTCATTGCAGTTGGAGTTCCATCCATACGTGATTTTGGTTACAGTGTCGATTTTTGCATCAGCTTATCTCTGATTCTTTATTACTCCACAAAAGTACTTTTAGTTTTTAGAAGAAAAAAATATTCATGAAGTTCTTCTCATTGTGTTCATGCCACTCCTCAATGAATACAGATGCTACACTGGGTGACACCACACACTGCTTGCTAAAATATCCTGTATGAACTCATATAAACAGTTGTCCTCACTATTATCCTCACTTGTGTCATTTATTCTGTTTATTTTCATTTGCCTTGAGTTTCAGTCATTAAGTATTGCCAAATGAAAGGTCTGGTGATGACATCTTCAATAAAGAGAGTGACTCCTGAAACGTACTGTGCGTGTTCACGGTCTGTTTATTTAATGGAACTATTAGATGGCCTGATATAAGCATATTGTCTATCAATGTCAAAACTTCAAACTTTGGCAAGTTGGCAATCATCCCCGCCATCATCATAAACTCCTGGGTTAAGCATGATACAGTGGGTGGATTTTGATGTTTCCTAAAAACCAAAGCGAGAGACTCTGACAGAAAGTCTTTATTGTGAGTCAAAGTGATGAATGTACACCTCACCACAAACTCCAAAGACGAGAGGAACAAAACTCGGAGCTTCAGATAAATCCATCAGTAACCACAATTGGTAAGACATACAAGGTAAAATGAAGTGAAGCACGGGAGGCAATCACCTTCTTGGTGATGGTGCATGGCCAGTCCCAAGTCAGAACATCTCCACAGTCTGTATTCTAGATAAATACTTTTTTTGAACAACTGTACGTGGATCATTCTGCATACTTTAAGGATATACAAACATGTTTACCAAGATCAGAATCACAAACAATACTTTTAACAACAACCCAGGCATTTTGCCAATAACATGATGATCAGATATTTCCATCAATAGAATAGTTTGACATGCTGAGTGGAGTCAGGGGAAGCAATATCAGCTCATGATTAACTTCTTTCCATGGTCAGTCAGGGATCACAGCAGGACACAAAGAAAGGAGGCAACTGAAGCTCCTGCATGTCATGGATCACCCCTCCTTCTTCACTCCTCTTCTGTACCTGACACACAACACACACACACACACACACACCGTCATCAGTGCACCATTACATTGTGCAGCTCTCAAGTCACACTGGCTGTAGATGTAGATTGTGTTTGGTTTAGGCCTGTTAAAGTCTGGAAAGTTCAGTTTTCCGTTGAAAACTTTCCATGGGAATTAACAGGAATGAACCGGAATATCTGCTATTCCTCAATCACATGCACATAACACACTGCTTACTGCAGGGCTATTGAGGCCACGCCCCCTACCTGCACAGGTGATTTCTGTACCTGGACCACACTTTAGAGCCCAGAGCACACAGAGACTATTGAAGACACACATTTCAGCTTGTGGACTACATAATATTGTTCAGTAAAATAATTCAAACTTGATAAAGTTCTACTTACAAATAAATATCTTGAAATGTTTTTTAATTGTTTTGTTTTGCATGTCTGCTTATGACAAAATTAAATGTTTATATTTATGTTTGGATATGATACACGTTATTTAAATCACCCCCAAGTTACAGTTAATACCCAAAGATTTGCATAGTTTCTATTTGGACTTCTGATTTGATAGATGACCGCTGATGATTTAGAATATTCCCAAAATTCCCAAGCTTAACTTGCCATGAAAAGTTTCTGTAAATTTACCGGAAACTTGCCACCCTAGTTTGGTTGCGCTTCAGGAATTCCACATACTAAACTGTAAAATGAAGTTCCAGATTGGATTATTTTGGAATATATGAGTTTTTAAATACTGCTGCAAAAACAACCATAATGCTGAGTGAAGAAGTGTGCCTGCAAAAAAACATGCATTTACATGTATGTTATACATTTTGTGTGTATGCTAAGACACTTTTTCAACATTTCTATTTTGTTGAGTACTTTCACTTTCAGTGAAAAGACAAACACCACCTAAACACGAATAACATTAAATAACTACTCCTACCTCAGAAACAAAATAATCTTCTTTTTTTAAATATAATCTAACAATAGTTCAGACACATCACTCTGAGCTAACAGTTATTTTTGTCGTAGTCTTATTTTCTTGGTAGCTGAAAAAACAAATCCATCTGTTGATGAAGGTCATGTGATGGAGGTGGTCGTTCTGTCCGGCAGCCATAACAATGACACTGGTGCCCTGTTCTCAATGACTAATTATGACTAATGCTGGCTGTCTGTCAGTGCTAATGATGCAAGTACTGTCATTAATGCCATTGGACCTGATGCTGTCAGTTACAGGATGTCCTGTGTACACACACACACACACACACACACACACACACACACACACACACACACAGTAACCCTAAGATGTAATGTTTTACATACAGACAGTGGTATAATGAATCAGTGTGAATATAAACAAACACAGCCTGATATGCAGAATGACTCTGTGAGTGACATCTGAGCTGATTCACATCACACAACACACAAAACACACACAGACACACACACACACACACACACATACAGTGTGTGATGAGGATTGGACCAGCACAGATCAGACTGTTAGCATCCATCAGTAACAAAGGTTTAATGTGTCATTCATCTTTACACATGCTCATCATCAGACAAACTATGTACAGTTCAAACATTTGAAGTTAGTATAAAAATGTGGAAACAGTTCTTTACAAAATGTCTGCCTTTAATGCTAAATAATTATAATACAATAAATAATGAAGTGTTTTCCTCCATGTGTCACTGAAACAAATATGTTTGATGTTTAGGTGTGCATTGTGTTACATAACATAATTCCTGGTGTTGAACCAACGTTTCTGTTCCAGGAAACCAAATTCAAACCTGCACCAAACGTTGACAGATCTATGTTTTTCTTCTTTTTTTTCTACCAATGGCTAATTATTTAATTGTGTCACTTGTATATTCTCTTATTGGGCTCATCTCTAGCACTACTAGTCAGTTGAAATGAAACTGTAGTCACAAATCGGTGTACTACAGTCTACAGCACTATACACCACTACAAAAGCACTTGTTTAAAATAGTGTTGAGCTCAGCATATAAATTCCATACAGATTTAGCTGAAATATTTCTTCATTATGTCTAGGTCCACTCATATTTTAGCTGCTCATCATTATGAACTACACCAGCAGAGGGAGCTATAGGACAGCAGCTCACTGGAATCTCTCTGTTTAATAATCCAGATCTTTCTTTTTATTATGCCGCATTATCACATAAAACAATGTTCTATTATTCAAAGTTCTGTATACACTCTGTATATAGTTTTCATATTGTATTGTACATCTGCATGTCTGTACTCATTCAAGTATGATATGTATCATTCAAGAGTACATTTTCATTTAGACAGAAGTGCATTATGCTGCAGGTGGTTAAAGTATATTTTAATATTTTGTTACCATTGAAATTCATAATAACTTTATGAAGTGAAGCTGAGCACGGTTAATGTTCTCTCCCAATGATGAAAACACGACTCTCCACGCCTACAAAGGCTGAACCGCTTCATACTTACAATGGTAAATATGTGTGTATATTGTTGCCTTTAAGCTGCATTAGTTGATTTCTTTGGCTGACTGTGGGGGACAGATCTCCATGGCAAGTTGCCACACATGACATGTTACCATCTTACAAAGCTGTTAAGGCTAATAGATTAGCAAACAAACATCCAGCACAGAGCAGAAAAAGCATTTCTGTGGTATGTTGAACCTGTCCACCTGAGTCTGAGGTTCACTCTCCTTTCAGAAACAGATGTGTCTCTTTAGTTGTTAAATTCTTCACTGTACTCAGTGGCTACTCTCTGTGTCTGTCTGCTGTCTACTAGAAACAAGGTTGGTGATAGTGATGAGATTGAACCACACAGTTAAAGGCCCAAGCTGGAGTTGAAATGTTGGAAATGTTAGGTGGAAAGAATTAGCTGAGAGTTGGCTAAGAAGTGCAGTAGAGTAGCAGACTGTAACTGTAAGGATAGTCATTGATTTATTTAATGGGTAAAGCTGGATTTACCCTCAGTTCAGAGGGTTTATTCTTCAGTCCCACCATAGTAACCACAGACCTATGGGTAAGTTACCATGTATAGTTCAGGATCAGTTTTCACCCATTGATGCCGTCTCTGAAACACTAAACACGATTGGTTCCTGCTTTCCAGTTTCAGTGATGGGCGTGTTTGCAGTTAGTCATGAGGTTAGAAGTCTGATGCAGTTATTGAGTTAGACACTGAAGCATGCGTTAGTAAGTTCAGTTAGCAGACAGCACAGCAGGGTTTGTGTTTCTTCTTTAGCTTTTTGATACCTGGTCCCACCCATCTCTGCGTCCGTCTGTCTCCAGTTCCCTCTACACGTCCTGTGTTTCCATTGGCTAAACTTCCTGCTTGAGAACTACTGCCCTTCTTCTCCTTCATGCTGCTATCATCGCCGTTGTCTTCGTTGTCCTCGATGATGACCAGTTCTGCCTTCAGAGCACCCTCAAACTCCTGACCCGGTCCACTGTCATCCTGCGCTGCCTGGAAACCCATGAAGATAGCTGTGATTGGCTCAGTGGTATCCATGGCGTTGAGGATGGTGAAGGGGGCGTTGTCTCCATAAAGGGGGGAGGGCGCTCTGTGGGAGTGGGTGGAGCCACTATACAGATCAGTTGGTGGGTTTCTGTCATCACTGTTATTGGAGGGTGGACCCAAGCAATAAAGTTCTTCTTCATCCACACTGATGTAATCCCTGAGAGGAATATAACTGGCTGGAGTGTAGCAGAGCTGTGGTTGGTAGGTGGACAATACTTCCTGGTCATGTGATCTTGGAGAAGGGTAGCCATTGGCTCTCCCTGTATTTACCATACTATTGCTTCTGATGATGCCGTTGGTTTGGCGGCTAGTAGGCCAATCTTCCTGAGCACAGTTTCTCGCGTGGTACGAACTGTAGTAATGATCTTGCTGGTTGCCGTAGTGATGTCCAAACCCCTTGTAGTTTCCTAGACGATGACTTTCCCTCAGGTTGCTCTGGTTATTTCTCTCTTCCTGTCTCCTGTAATGGCTTTCCTGGTGACCATAGTGAAGCTCCGGTCCTGGTTTTCTCAGCCAGTTTTCCCGACAGCTCAAGTCTTTCTCCGTCGTGTTGCTTCTGAGGAGATGGCTCCTGTAATGCTGTCCCTGGTCTCTGAGGTCACATCCGTTCACTCTGTCTCTCTCATGTTGGTGGTTGTAAAAGCAACGTTCCTCCCTTCTGCTGTGAGTTTGGTGGTGGTTTTGCTGGTTTATTTGGCGATGCACTGTAGCACTTCTCAGCAACTGTTCCACCTCGATGGCCGACAGCTCAGACACAGAGCTCTGATCATGTGAACCCTAAAAGTAGAAAGGAATATGGGTCACTGTTAGGATCACAGTATCAGACAGTGTACAGTTACTCTTGGCAATATTACATTTTTTTAAAATTGTTATGCTGATGATACACAACTTTATGTTTCTTTATGTTATGTCTAACTGACTGAATTCCTAGCAACGTCCTCCAATTCCTGTCCAGGTCATGAAATATATCAGAATTTAAGTGTGATAATGTGGCCTGAAATGTAGCAATTATCTTCACTTTTGATCATGTTAATCAACTTTGTATAAGAGAACTGTGCGGGACTGGTTTTCTCATCCTGCTCCTGCCCGCTCCTGCTGAATTTCTGACCATTACCGCCCGCCCCCGCAACACTGTGCACAACGTGTCCGCCCAATCCCACAATGTGTATGTCCACTCCTGTCTGCAACCCGCGAAACTCTGAAACTTTATGCCTTCTCCCGTCCTGCAAGAGAAACATGCCATTTATTATATTAATAGATTCGTCGGGTTGTTTGTTTCGTTCGTCATCGTATCACCCCTGCATACACGTCTTTTGGCGCAGGGGAATAGCGCTTCTTTTCCGTTTCATTCATTTTTTTAAATGAAATAAGGACAGATTCTATTCTTCTCCAATATAGTTAAAGCTAGCAACAGGGCCACTTGAATGACCTGCTAAACTATCATTTTAATGAGAACATGACAACACAACACGCATTAAAATATAACTGTTTAATAGCTAGGCTAGCCTGCATTTCGATCCTGCACAACCTCGCTGTGTTGTATTTCCGCCGCCTGCTCCCACCTGTAGCTTTGATCAAACTGCCCGATCCCACATGATTTGCGTCCCTTGGGACTCAATCCCAATGCAGACCTCTACTTTGTATTGCTTCTAACATCAGATCATTTTCATCATTCTCTGACACGGAGAAAGTTATTCTGTTTTCATCTTTTCCAGAACTGATTATTCTTACTCTCTCTTTAGTGTTAATGGCCATGTCTTCAAGTTATACAGAATGCTGTAACCATGATGAACCACCATGTTTCTACAGAAGCCCGAACAGACAAACTAAAAAGTGTCTCTACACAAAGTCTCTAATGTTTTTTGTGTGTGTTACAGGTACCATAGTTTCTTGCCAGGAAGGAGGCAAAGCGTTGCAATCTGCAGCTACACAGAGCTAGATGCCACTAAATAATGTACACTGGTTCTTTAAAACTAAAGGAGCTGGAGCTTGGAGCTGCTACCTCAATTACTTCCTTTAACTAAACTACTTCACAAACTTCCACCTGCATGAATTGTTCTTTATGTGCCCTCTAACTTTTAACTTCTATATTATATTATATTATATCACATCATTTGTGAAACCCTTTGTAACATTGTTCTAAAAAGTGCAACACAATAAAGGTGGTCATTTCTATTATTAAAAAAGATAATACCTCTTGTGAATTCAGTGCATAAACACACTTCCTGCCGTCGTCATAAACCTTGAGCCCGGTGTGTTGGTTTAATTCTTCTGGAGGAACTGTAGCAGTAGAAAGTACTGTGCTCTGCCCAGTTGACAGGTTTTTGGTCACACTGATCTCCATGGCAAAAAGAGCTGAGACACAGTAGGCGGACAGATGGAGTATGTTAATATCAGCTTATATGGCCAAATCTCAAAGCTGTATATATGATTACATCAATCCAGATTCCTCTTGCATAGCCTAAATATCATATAAATATCATAAATATCCTCTTTTTCTCTCCTAGTGTCTCAATCATCATCACATAATGATGTCACAATAGCAGACTTTTACTTTGAAATTATTATAGCCAAAAGAATTCCCAATAATATTATTATTATTGGTAAAAAAACAAACAAACATTCTTGTGCATAAGTCAAATTAATCTTGAACTTTTATTTTGTGTTTTGTCCCTTTTTTGGTAAACAGATTACACTCAAAATGTGAGCGTATTGAACCTGAACCAGTGAGAATGATACCTAGTCTACATAACAAGAATCATGTTGAACCATAATCCTGGATTTGAGCCTGTGTATCAATTTAACCACGTGACTATGAGTGAACCCTGAGCTTGTGAACACACATTATCAAAATTTACTACAAACTACAATGTGCTTTGAATGACTTCTCAGGAACAGGAAGTAAAAATTGGCTCACTCTTTCTTGGTGTATCTGGTGGAGAGATGGATTCTGGGACATCAGGGATCACCGTGGTGACCTGGTGTAATGGTTCTGTAGGAAAAACAGAACTGTTCATGTCGACTCATCTTTGGTGTAAAACACAGAAAAGGAAGTGACGACTTACCAGGAACAAAGCTGTCCTGAACCTCCTACAAGACAAAAGAAGTCAGTACAGGCGACATAATGGAAGCACAAAAATGTGTGTGTGTGTGTGTGTGTGTGTGTGTGTCTATACCTTGATAATGTCCTCTGAACTTTTCTCCACAGCCTTCAGTCTGTTGAGGATGAAGCTCTCATTGGTAGAGATCATAGACTCCTCTCTCTCCAGAGACTCCACCTCCATTTCTATCCTAACGGGTCACATGACACAGTGCAGGTTAGCACCAGGTCCAGTGTGTGTGTGTGTGTGTGTGTGTGTGTTTTGTACCTGTGGATGTTGAGCTGCAGTGCTCTGGTCTGCTGCTGGTCAGACCGAAGGCTCTGTTGCCGTGGAGAGTCCGCTACATTGTGGGAAGCTGAGTCCTGCAGCAGCCACTGTTCTCTCAGAGCTTTTTTCTGATCATTCAGAGGACAGAACACACAGATGAAAATGTGGATTAAGATCTCTCTAGCTGTGATTCAGATTTACACCTACGGCGCTCCACATGTGTCATTTCCTCTGATTGTTAATCAGTTAGTGGTGACTGCCATGTCTGTCGAGGTCACAGGAAGAATACTATGAACATTTGTGACAAACAGATGGACAGTGATTATTCATGCTGATAACAGATTATATCCATCCAACGGTTTACCATAACTTATCTGGTGTTATTGTTACATTTGTGAAGACAAGGTTTGAAGCCCCATAATGTAACTTATCACGTTGATGCCACACTGACTTGTAATCAGGTGAATGGTGTCTCTGTCATTCCCACTTCACACTCACATTATGTAACTTTGGGCTCTGGATATAATCACTCCGAGAAGTACGTAACACTTTATCTGGCTAGCTTTGATCATAAGTATTATAATAATACACACATGTACAGCTGTCCATATTTACCACAGTGGGAATATGCTCAAACTGAGGGCGCTTAATCACAAAAATATTTATTGAATATTTCTATGCAATCTTGTTTTAAGTGTAAACAGTGTAGTGACCTTTAGATGCTGTAATTTGAGCTTCTCTTGGTCCAATTCCAGTTTCTTCTGTCTAATGTCTTCCTGAATGCGATGCTTCTCCTGTCACATAAACACAGTTAATTAAGTGAATGTACATAAGAAGTGATGCAGATATACATGTGACTTTTTAATGAATGTTTTGGTTAGTTAACTGTAGAAGATACTATAGGTATGGCTACAAAACTCCAAACTTGGTATTTCACTTGTGCAGAGTAGAGTCAAACATTACAGTGATGGCATGTAGCCTCTCTTTCAGCAGACCAGACTCCTCCATCCTGTTTCAAGACAGACAGAGTGAGAGGAGAAAGTGGACAAAAAAGGAGAGAAACTTGTCAGACATTTTCCCACAGTGCCACACTGAAATAAAGGTATATGGCAGTAAAATGACTAATGCTGTGCGTGCTAAAGAAGATGGCTGTACAACAGCAGAATAAAATATAATTATATATATATTGTTCATTGGATATCAAGAGAAGAAAATCAGTGTCATGAGTTTCAGCATCTCATGTTGATCTAAATGCTGCATCACACAGCCTATCATTTAAAGAAAATAAAACTACTTTAGTTTTAAAGTTTCATTTCCATATTATTGATGAGACACCATCTCATACGTGGATGATGTAACTGTTTCTCTGCACTGTCCTTCATGTGCCTTCACATGTTCCTGTTGTGCCTGCTGATCACACACTAACAAACCTGAGGAACTGGTCACTGTTATTGTTAACTGTTACTACCTCAGCACTAGCACTGTGTCCTCACTGTCAATCTGTTCAACCAAGAGACAACTGTATGACAGGACCTGATTTACTACACTCTCCTTTAACTACAGCTGCTCAGTGTGTGTGTGTGTGTGCGCGCGTGTGTGCAGACTGGCTGTCTGCCACATACAGTCTCAATTAGCCTCTTGATCATTTTGGAAGCTGTCCTGTATCATGTTGTAGTCAAAATCTAAAAAATTGTGTTTGATGTTTCCACTGTATATTACTGATACTGTCAGTCACTGTGATCACATGGTTTTATTAAACCTGTAACATCCTCCGTACATGGAGTAGATGTGTGACTTCTTGCTTTTTATACACTGTGGGGTCAAATCTTGTATTTATATCCAGTGGGTCAGTGGGCCGTGTGGGTCCAGCTGTTCACACAGTGGATCATGTGATTGCCTTGTTGTGGTTTTAAATGTTGTTTTTTCAGCAGGCTGAGGTTTAAATAGAATGTACAGGAAACACTAAAAAAACGACACATATTAAATGACAGCTGGAAATGTCAAATGTTATATCTTGTCTCCCCACTCTGGCTGGATGTCTGTAGCATGATGTGTTGATCTGCAAGCAGCTGAAAACTGGCATCAGTATAATCAGTCTGATTACTTCTTTGATCAGATATTTGCTCATTAAAGGCTTGTATTGTTAAAGGGCCACTCCACTGCGTTTTGTCTGGACGAGCACTGCAGGCTTATCTCTGTAAACATACTATAGCACTATATCATGGAAAATGTATGATTACATATTAGGGTCTGGAAGTCTTTCTAGAGGTGTAAAACTGAATACTTTTTAAAATGTATTTATTCATTATTTATTCATTTATGTATATTTTTTTTATCATTTTAAGTGTGGCTTTATTGGACAATGGGCAATGACACAGTAAAGATACCCAGCTACACTCAAACCTGGGACATTGTCCTGCCATTGATGGTCCTAGACCACCATGTGATGGAGACTGTCCTCCCAGTCAAGTGGCCCAAAACAACATTCATAAGTGTCAAAGTCGTCTGGCAGCTACGGTATTTATGACAGGAGCAGAAGAAGTCAGGTGACGTTTCTTTAAGAGACCACCGCTTACTTCCTGTTTCAAACAAACAGTCAACATTGTTTGTTTTTTTTTAAAGCATGAACACAATCATTCCCTAACCTTAACCCCTCTGTAACCATGACAATAAAAGTCTCCACACCATAAAGCAGCCTCATTTCAACCAAAATCCTGCAGCAGTTATTGAGTCACATCATAAAATCAGTTTGTGTTTCTTTTGGAAAGGTTTGTTATGTCATTGAACTGATAAGAAAACTGCTCCATCGTTGCACCGAGCACATTGCTGTGGAGTCTGAACTGTTTGATCTCAACATCTTGTCTCAGACACAGAACTTTCAAATAACTATATGAAAACCTGGATGGATCCTTGGATAAAAACACGTCTGTGCATCACAGGAACTATTTTATTTATTGCAAACTAGAAGGACATGTGAAACACGCCTCCACCCTGCAGAGTCAGCTGTGTGTAGCCGAGGAGTCTGCGTTTAATATAGATGTGGGTCATGAGAGTTAATAGCAGGGTTCAAACATGTATCAGGGGTTAAGGGGGTGGAGGGTATTCTTAGAAAGAAACATACACATTTTACTGCTTCTATTTTAGTCAAACTCCAAGTGAAACTCCAGGTGGCTGCTGTGAGGCCTGTATACGTCTCTACTGCGACTTATTCCATCAGATTTGACATCAAAGTTTGATTATCACCCTAACATGTAAGGTCAGCGGTCACAGCTAAGCAAACCCTAACATGTTACTGACCCACTGCCTCAGGTCAGCCAGGAGAAAAGGGTCTAAGTCATCTTAACAAACCAGCCCCTCCACACACAAACAGGGACTGCATCTTATTCTGCCCTAACTCCCTCAAACAAGGCATCCTGCCTGTCAGCCCGAGGCGAGGGTTTAACCTGACCCACCTCCAGCCTGTCCGCTACTCATCGTCTCCTGAATGAAGCAGGTCAGTACTCTGTTAGAGTTTCTCCATAATAAAAGCTGAGTGGAGTTTATATCATCAGCCAGTCAGCCAGTCAGTCAGGTAAGCAGTCAGTAAAGCAGTGGGCACACTCAGCTAATCTACTCATGAGGCTGTTAATCTGTGTAAGGCCATCTGCTTGCCAGCTACAGTGACCATGTGGGCTGATGATCTGTATGACTACCATGTGCTCAGTATGAAGGTGCACATTCTCCCTCTCACTGCACGAGCTGCAAAAACATTTACTCTACTAACATCGTATTATTGACAGAGCTCTGCGCTCACGTTCATTTGAATGAAAACACGCCGGGGGTACAGAGATGTCTTTGTTCAGACCAATAACATGAATGCATCTCTTTCCTAAAACGTTAAACCTTCAGATAGATTTTTACAGATATATTCCACGTGTGTTATTTACCTGAGGATTCAGAATGGAAGCTCCACAGTGTGGATAAATATTTTACATGGTAGGTGACAGTGGACTTAAATATGTGGCCAAATCGATAATATGAATTAAATTAAGGAAAATAAGAAAAATGCCATTAGTAGAATTTTGTGCAGATATAAAGTTTCAGCTTCAGGCTTCATCAGGATTTCATTTCAACAGGCTTCCAAAAACTTTTACAAAAGTCAACTGATACAGAAGAATCACCAACACTGGAGTTTAGTTCATAGAGATGAAGGAGGACATTATTATACCAGAATCAGAGTTCATTGCCAAGCAGGTTTGCACTTAAAAGGAATTTCACTTGGTGTAGTTGGCACAGAATAAACATTAAGCAGGAAGGAAAAGAAGATTAAAAAAACAAGTACTAGAATATAAATATATATACAATATCTCCTAAAACGAAGGATCTGTAATGCAAGCTGATGTGCAAGCATGTAACATCAAACTGTATACAAGGACTGAAACCAGCATCAAGCTATACTTTATTAAGAAATAGACATTTGAAGTTTGGGAATTAATACACTGGTTCAATATTATCCCAAAAAGCAAAACACAACTACTGAAGTATCGGCAATATATTGATGCAATACAGTAAGTACTCAAGATAAAGTGAATGTCTCTAAATGTGAAAATACAAAGTGAGATATGAATATTAAAGATGAATATTAAAGTGAGTGTAGCTCTGCTGTGTTGGTTGTTACAGCAGGTTCATACTATGACAGCAGCGCGGAGAAACTGAAGCTTAAACAGACTTAAGGACTTATCTCCACCTCTCTGTGTGTCTGTGTCCTACAGCCTGTACGGTCAGTACTTCAGCACACAGTCTGTCCATTTACAACGTTTCTAGCCGTGACGGTGTGGAGTCAGCGTACTCCTCTGTTTGTCAGTGAGGCGCGATGAGCTCAACACTTTGTTGTCAAACTGTTTTGACCGGATGGACTATTTGAACTATGACACAGTGTAAGTAATTAGAGTATTTGGTGTTAAACCTTCTTCTATATCTTCTCAGGTACAGACACGTCATACTTCATACGCATTAGTATATCAAAATATAAACTCTGTGTTCAGTTAGCTTACCTGGCTGTTCGTTTACTTCTCTCGCGCGCTGGGCTGGTGCCTCTGTCCCGCGGGAAGCGCGAGACCACCCGGCTGCAGGTGTAGGTGGGCGGGGCCATGTGTGTGTGCGTAAGTTACAACTGATTGACAGTTGTCTGTCCTCCTGTCAGCCAATAGCAATGTTGCACTAGGCAGTCTACTTAAATCCTCCGCTGAATTGGAGCGGAACGACTCACCAGACAAGATGTGTCCTCTGTGAACAGATATATTTATTAAGAAAATCTAAATATATATATTAATTCTAATTTATTTTTTAATTTTATTTTATTTTTTAAATGCTATCAACAATAAAATGAACTCCTCTTTCACCAGTTCATCTATAAATCTGCAATTTGTAAAGGCAAGTTTATTGTCATATTTATTCTCGAAACATTTCTTGAAATAAATAATAATAGCAACTCCTCCTCTGATTTATTTCATCATTCTTGGTGCTGTTACTACATTTTTTTCCTTCCAGTTTTAGTCTTCAGTTTGACTTTTAGAAATTTCAACAGCAAACAACAACATTTTCCCTTCATGCCAGGTCCTAATATTTATTTATACAGACGACTTGTCTATAATAAGCTGACAAGCATGAAAAATGCACAATTTCATTTTGAATTATAGAAAATTGTGTATGAAATGCACAAAGTTATATATTTTTTATATTGACTCTTCCATTGTATAAATGATAGAGGAAAAAATTATGAGTCAAATTTAAAATATTGTGCTTCTTGCATTCATAGAAACATCTGAAGCTCATGAAGCAAACTACCTGTTTGAACTTGAAATGAGTTACTGGCATATATAAAATTTATTTCAGAATATCTTTATAAACTCTCTTGTGGGTCTGGTGAATGGTTTCATTTGAAGGAGATGACACAATATTTGTTTGTGCAGTGAGCTCTTGGTTTTTACTAAAGACTGATATTTCAATAATCTTTTTGGCACTGCTCTCTTTATCAGTCAGCTGCAGTGAAGTCGGTGTGCAGCAGACAGAAGTCTTGTATCATTTAATGGACAAACTCTGACTGACCGATCCTCAGCACTGAATGAATGGTCTGCTTTACAGAACTAAAGGATTATTGTTGTGTCGTCATTATCATTATTCATAGGGTTTTATGGGGTCTCTAAACATTATGAATGTAGAATCAAGACAGCACAGTGAGATGTCTTTAAAATGTAAATTATATTTAATCTTTTGATAATCTGCTCCTACTCTTATCAACACAGAAAGTCAAACATCACTGGACAAATATATATGTACAAAGAAGTGACTCAACTATTCAGCATGACAGAAAGGACTTATATTATGTAATCTATATAATAATAATAGTCTCTCTCTCAATATACGTACACACAGTATATCAGGGTACTTTATGATTAAAAGAATGAAATGAACGAGAGCAAACACTTATGTATGACAAATAATGTCAAATAAATAAATAATCTCTTTGCTGGCCTGTGAGTTTGAAGTAAAACACACCAATGTACTTTCAAACGTGACACATATTCAACAGTAACAGATTTAACCTGAACAGGAAGACACACCAAAACAAGTTTTAGGGGAGCACACAGGAAGTAAAGTATCTTTGGTAATGAGACTCACCATGTGCTGTAGCTTGAGAAGACCCTGTCTTGACTACCTTGAGTCGTTGGACAGTGTGAGTGAATCTACGAGCACTAATCACAGAGATAACCAACATGGATTTACACACAGTTTTCCCTTTAACCTCCTCCACTCTGCATGGATGTTGGTGTTAGCCATCCTTACTTTGTTTCAGAGGCTGTACAAGGCTAAGTTTTAGCGTGATATGAAACTAAAAGACCACAGATCACGTTTGTCTGGAAGGGGGATAAATAACACTATTAATAAAGTTAGGCAGAATGTTGTTCTGAATGGGTTCTACGTGTACCCATAAGTCTCCTTTTGTATGCAGTATAAATAAATTTTTTTGTGTATTTGAATATTTTTGCATACTGGGTCCCTAAAAAGGATTGAAATTGCATAAAGTGGGTCTGACTGAGACTCTCGTGGATTCAGTGAGCCCAGTTGAAATCATGCCTGATGATGTTAGCCCACAAAGGGGCCATTTTATTGTTGTGAGATGGCTTTTCAACCTTGACCATATATAAAACGACCTATTAGGACCTCTAGGATAAGCCTGGTTAATGAGCAAAATAGACAAGAGAAGTGCTCACTGTCCAATCAGTGAAAATGAATTCTCACAGAGGTCTACAGAAATGTATAAAGTTTTTGATCCCAAATTATCAATTTTCTGTAGTACTCCTTGATGTTTTGGTGTCTAAATGTGGGATTTTGAAGGGAGTACAGCTTGTATTAATTATAAAGTGGTCAAAATGGTTATATTTTAATGTGCTGAGGCATGCACTAATGATGATTAATATGAATTCATGTTACACAATTTTAATACATGAGATATTAAATGGATGCTCTACAGATGCTGCATGTACCATCATCTACAGTACAGCATCAATATCACACGCTTTGGAATAATTAAAGTAAATCATTGAGAAGTGACTGTTACAGTGTCTTCTGTCTGACTCTAGTATTACTGTCAAAATCAACACCACATATGTGATAAAGTCTTTTGCTTCTTTTGCATCTTTTTAACTGTGCCTGTCAGACTTAACTCTGGGACAACAGCGCCCTCATACGGCAGATGTCAAGAAAAACTGAACTGTCAGCAAACAGTGTGAACACAGATGTTTGAAGTGACCGTTTGTTCACAGTAACTGTGCTCAAATAATTACTCAAGATTAAGGTGGTAATGATTCATTAATTTTCAAATGCAAAAAGCAGCTTAAATATCAACATCCAAGTACAGACAGGTGACTTCCAGTTCCCCTCAGTCATGTGGGGTGGGGAATCATAGTCATGTGACTTCTGCGAAGGGTCCTGGGCTCTACAGAGCAGAAATAAAAACAAAAAAAGGAAGAATTACCTCTAAAACTGAATTTGTATATTAATTAAGAATTAAAGTCCCACTCAGTTCTTTTTGTTTTAGGTGTTTCAATTTAAGTCAATACATCACAACATGTGTCATCTGAGAAAATGAAAGCAAACACACGTGTTAAAGTCTAATATGCATGCTATACCTGTGTAATAATGTATTTTGCGCTGCCTTCCATGGTGTGATTCATTTGGTGTGAAGCCTCTTCAGTGTTAGCTGTGCCTGCATCCGAGGGACTCTGAGAAATCACAGGTCTCTTCTTAAAGTACTGAACCACAAACACCACCTGCAAGAAAGAAGAGACCTAAGTTACAGACCTATACCATCATTTTAATCACGTAAAATGATGAATGATGTCTTGCTTGACAAAAAAAGCTACCTGTGTGTCACAAACACGATCATAAAACCAAAGCATACTGCAGCTAACGCAGAGGGGCTTCTACAAAGGACATATTGTGATTGTGCTGGAGGAGACGGAGCTCGATCATGTTTGCTGTTGTGTGACCCAGCTTTTTTTCCCAGCAGAGACCGTTGTGCGTGACTTGTTACACAAAAGAGGAATTCAAGTTCATTCAAGCAACAACAACTTTTGTGCCTTGTGTGCAAGTGCCCTGCAGCAAATGAGTCCATTAGACTAGTTTTCTATGAAGGGTAATGGACAGCGGCGGACTCTCTGAAAAAGAAATTCTCTGGTTAGTTTGAAAATGACCTTAAAATGTAACAAAATGTAACATATGTGAGAGAACAGTGTAATCGCAGTTCAAAGAGGGACAGGTCAGTCAGTGAAAGAGTTATTCAATATACTCTGAAAGATTTAATAACTTATAAAATGAGTTTTGTAAAGCCATTTGGTAACTAATTTCTGGACGGACAGTTTAACTGTAATGTTTATTACTTCAGGCTCTCCATGCTGCCTCCCTTCATGTGAAGAAGTAAACTGGAATTCACATGTAAACTGACCGTAGATTGGCATATTTAGTTCAGTCTAAATTATTAATATGATTACTTTTGATTACATTACTGTGTCACTTGAATGTCAGTGAATGAGCTGTTCTGTAGCAGAACAGATACAGATAAAGCAGCTGAACTACAGATACGTGTGTCTGGATGTTACACTGAGCATGATAAAGAACAGCATGTTTCTTAGAATTAGCAATATGCTACCATTTATGGTGTAAGAGACATTATGCACATCAACTGCTGCCAACAAACTTCACTGAGGGCTGAACTTGAAGATTTTGGTTGAGAGCTTTCTCCTCACAGAGAGATGTACAACATAAAAGTGTTCCCTTAGGGGAAAAAGAAAAAACTTGAAAAGGCTGAACGTGAACATGACTTTGATGTGCCTGAATTGAGAAACGTATTAATCCCAAAAGAATGAGCTGAGCTCCAGTTAGAAAATTCGGTGTGATTACTTTCAAATTTAACTAAACCATGTAAAGCAGCGTGTGGGTCTTTAGTAGTGTTATCAGCTCCAGATCTTGACATTTTAGTGTAAACTATTTCAATTCTACATATTGTGCTATAAACATGCACTGACGTCCTTCTACAGGATGAAACTTGGTTTTATCTCTGACTACCACCAACTGTATTCCTACCACATTGAGCGGTGGTCACTCTGATTATCACAAACTACGTAGTCATGAGGCCATGTCCCCTGTAGTGACTGTACTTCTTCAGCCCAAGGACCCCTTGGACAATATTAATTACATTACTCTGTTTGTCTCTTACAAACAGAGTAATGTAATTAATATTTTATTAATATTTTAAAATGTGTCACATTTTAAGTCTGGCCGATAATAACTTTTATATTAACTTTATTCAACTTTTATTTCAACTTAGTTTTAGCCTGTATGTGTTGGTGATTGATAAAAAGTTCATGCATAATTATTATTGGTTCTTAAATGCCAAGAGCTGTGTGTCTTTGTCCACTGATTCATATGATCACAGTGCAAATGCCTCCTCCGCTGTTTGTAGTTTCTCAGTTATCTGTACCCTCACATTCACCATTATTTTTTGCGAAAATTGTCAGTTATTATGACAATAATTGGCAGACCCCCCGCAGTACCTCTGTGGACCTTCGAGGGGGTCATGGACCCCGGTTGAAGACCCTTGGGATAATGCACAGCGTGCTGCTACAATGACTGACCAGAAAGACAGCGATAGCTCCTCCGATGCTTTGTCCTGCAACAACATCAGTCCAGTGGTTTCGGTACTCGGCCACTCTATTGATGCCAGTCAGCATGGCCAGACTGACCAATGAGAGGCTGAGGAGAGGGCCAGTCAGGTGACCTCCACTGGAACCGATACAGGACATGATGTACATCTGAAACAGAAGATCAGTTTCTTTTCTGTGACACTTCAGAACCAGTGTTGGTCTTTAGCAGTGAAGATAAACTGGTTGTTGGTCACTCACTGCCAGGTAAACAGCTGTATACAGACTCAGTGCAGCCTCTTTGGAGGGGAAAGTCTTTCTGGCTCTCATGATGTCATCGGGGTCACCAGTACAAGGGTCTGATTGGCTGACAAAGAGTGCTGCGTCCTCACAGCCTAGGGCAGTGTAATTGGGCTGGCAGACGGACAGAAAGTGAGGAGCCAGACTTCCTGTGATCAGCTGACCCGCGTTGACAAAGATGTCTGTTGTAAACAGACCGAAGACATACACACCTACGGAGAAACACACACACACACAGATCAGAGAAGCATCTCAGGTGAAGGGCTCTGCGCCTACTTGTATCTAGAAAAATGTCATCTCATTACATTATTAGAAGTAGTTTTTAAGTGTAAACAAAACTTCTTCTTTTTTTCAGATGTAAACCAGCGTATCTGGGTATTTAGTTTGTTACTGATCAACATATTGTGCTATAAATGCAATGCAGTCCTCCCTCAACAGGTTGAAACATCTGCATTTTGCGATTGGCTTGTTTCACAGGCAGGTGACGTATGGTGGCAGCTCAGCTCAATTCAATTCAAATTCATTTATACAGTATATATCAACAAAAATGATCTCATGACACTTTCCATACAGAGCCGGTCAAGACCATACTCTTTATAATATTATTTACAGAGACCCAACACCATGAGCAAGCACTTGGTGACAGTGGCAAGGAAAAACTTCCTTTAAGAGGCAGAAACCTCAATCAGAACCAAGCTCATTGGTGGACAGCCATCAACCTCAACCATCAAGAGGAGCAGAGACCTCATCACCAACCAACCCTCTGTAGTCCTGCTACACTGAATAGTGGTCTCTAGCCATGAGACCCCCATCGTGATTGTCCTCTGCTGCAATGAGCAATGATGGATGCAGTGATGTGTGGACTGTAAACATTCACCTTTTCCTCATAAAATAAAATCTGAACTGCCTGAATATTTAAAGTATGAAATAAAGTGGTACAACATTTAGTTATTTGAGTCCAGTATTTATACTCAGTTTACCAAGGAAACGGAAGGTCCTGCGCAACATGGGGTTCACGTAGCAACAGTCGCCCATGACAACAACCTTCTCCTGGTCGTACAGGTTGTTTGAGTTGTAGTGAAGGAGGAAGATAACCAACTCTACACCTGAAATCTGTGAAATAGAATGAAAAAACAAGATTACTTTTGAAGGAGAGAATCTAACTCTAAAGGGAATAAAGTTAAAGTCAGGAAAGCCACAACCTGAGCACAGGAGATCTAACAGCGCGTCGCTTTGTCATTCAGACGTGCAGTGGTCTCACAGTGATGTATGTGTACACAGAAAGTCTAAAAAAGTACAGTATACCTGTCTTACGTGGTGCTACAGTTATCATTTTTCGATTTCCACAAGAGTGAGAGTCACACCACGCAATAACCATGCTGTTTAATTAGCATCTTGATATGTCACGCCACGTGGTATGTCAGGTGGACGGATTATTAATGAGAATTGCTCACTAACACAGATTTGAACAAATATGTGAATCAAATTTGAGGAAAAAAAAGAAAAGTGTTGTGTTTATATCTTATGCTGAGTGTAGTCATTTCAGCCATATTCAGAGCAATGTAAACGTTCATCTGAATATGTTCTTTTGTGGGAGTTTCTACTACTACTTTTTCATACAGCTCTTGTGTTGCGTCTTGATTCACATACTTAAACTCGCCTCTTTCCCGTGGCATCATGTACTATCTTCATCACAACAAAGAAAAGTCACACATTGTGCGTCTAAACTCACCAGTACAACAGGCAGTCCACCCACCACAGAGTACAGTATGACAGGCTGTATGCGGCTGTCCTGTTCAGGTCCAGGATCTGGTTTAGTTAAAGTCGGGTCTCTGCAGATGAAGCCCTGCTGTGCCGGACTGAAAGTGTCTGTGAATTCGCAGTAATAAACCAGCATCACTGTAGCTGCCAAAATCACCACCTGGAAGTACAGCATGGTGTGATGAGCCTCCAACAAGCTGTCTTTACAAGGTCCTGGATACTGTTATGAAGAGTCCAATCACTGTTTTAAATCCAGTGTTGTTCTAGTGTATATCACCATGGTGACCCCTGGTTAATGTCACCCATCATGATGCTAATCCAAATCTCCAGACAAGTATGATGTAAAACCTCCAGTACAAATATCAAATCACAGACGATGGTGGCGATACTGAAGAAGAAGAAGAAGAAACGTATCTGTTCGGTGGGAGGGGAACCTTGTCCTTCCACTCCTGTGAATTTCCTGAATCATCTGACTGCAGTGAAGCAGAGAATTCATTCTATGTGACTGAACAATCTCTAAAGAGCCACTTGCAGTCTACTGAACACAAACTCACATCACTGCAGAATAAGAGAAAGTAGAGGACAGATAGTATACGTTTCTCAACTGATGCTGGATGCTAAAGCACTAACATTACTACCTTACAGAGTTGATATGGTCAGTGTGTGCAGGCTAAAAGAGGCTAAAACGCCTCCTAGAGTTGTAAGAAGAGATGAGATGTCATGGACACTCCGTCCATGTTTTATACAGTCTATGGACTCTTTCAAATGTACAAGGCTGGATTACCAACCAGGAGACTGACTTCTAATTCTGAATGTGTTACAAACTTTACAGCCAGACATTAGCATAATGGTATCAGGATACAATGAAGCAGATGTGTAAAGGGAGGTGGGATGGACCACACAGGTCCACCAGTAGATGTCTGCATGGGGTCCAGAAACAGGTTCAAATTACTGCTGTAAAGTCAGAAAGAGTGAGCACTGCTGCCATCCGGTGGTAACACTGCAACATAGCTTTATGACATAACTGGCTTTCAGTGAGGACTACCAGAGACTGAGTGAGAGTGAGCGTTACAATACGACACACAGAACTGTGTGTCCTACATATCTGGAAGCTGAACCAGCAGGGAGGTCCAATCAGCAACTGTAAACCTTTTAAAAGGTGCTTTGTTTTAGTCAGCAATAAATGATTTTCTTATCAGGAATAAACCTGCATTCTGCTTAAACAGTCTGTAGCTAAACAGGGTCGGCCTACGCTGCTGCATCGCTCATGATGTGCTACACTTTCTGAGGTGGTAAAATGTTTGAGAAACACTGCTCTGTAGTGCAAATGAACATCTGCATTGGACAGTCAATGTGTGCACCACGTTATTTTAACAAAATTCAAACTACATTTAAAGATTTAAACTCATGGGAGCTGTAGTTGTGTTGATTCATCAGCAGCAGGCTGTTTACTTGTTTTAAAGCTTCCCCGGAGCAGGTTAGTGGTGCAGTGCTGGTTACCATGGTGACCAGCTATGTCTGACCAAATTTATAATCAGCAGTTAAACATCCACAAAAGAGACACACTCTTATCCAGTCTGTGATAAAAGGAGTATGTCAGCGCCACTTCATGTGAACAGATCCAGACTGTGGTCCAGCTCAGACACACTGCTGGACCCGTCACCATGGTAACAGTCAGTCTGACGTTGCTGTTCTCTCTTCCGCCTCCGTTTGTACATGCTTATTTTCTTCTTCTTCTCCTTTTCTTCTGACTCCCCCTTCTCCATCTCCAGACTATGAGTGGAATCTTGAAGTTCCTGTGAGGCGGGAGGATCTGGGATTTGTAGTTTTTGTAGTTTCTCTGCAGACAGGGCTAACTGGAGATTCAACCTGGAGATGAGCAAAAAAACTTAAATCAGAGCTCCCTGTGTCTCCCTACACACCGTATATTATTTAGTGAATGTTATAAAAATTAAGATTGTACTATTATTTAGATGCTTCAACTTTTACGATGTTCATGTGTTCCCATTTATTACATGTCGTAAAGAACACTTCCTTTTGATGATACTCACAAGACAGGGCGAGGTAAAATTTAGGAATAAAGGTTAGATACAGATAAGAGGGGTGACAATTAGACTAGGGGGCATATAGAAGAACAATAGTCTTTGAAGTAAATATGCAAATTGTCGGTTAACAATTGGCAGGGGATGAGACAGCCCAGATTTTGGGAAAATGTATAAGAACCAATTGTCAGAGCTCCTCAAGGAGCCTTTTTCTCTGTAACTCATTTAGTGTGTTGCACTGCGAAACGCTCCTCTTGTACAAGATTAATAAATTCAACTTAAACTTTTGATGCTTGGAATCCGGTCCTCCTTATTCAAGGGTTTTCTTTAAAAAATTCCCGTAACAGTGAAAACTAACTTTTTATGGCAAACAGCTGTCGTTGGTTCCATCAATCACTGAATCGCATAAAGCCAAACAGTTAACTGACCTGTCGATCCGTCTGAGATTCTCCTCCATCTTCTGATTGGCTATCTGAGTCAGGAAGTGGATGTAGTCATGTTCAACCAGGAGCTTTCCTTCATGGCTGAGAGGAACCTCCAGGCCGTGGGTGCTCCTGACTGCCTAGAAGGACAACACACAGCAGGGATGCATTTACATCTTTACATCAACACAAGCAGCAAAGCAATGAAATCCAATGATGCTGAGAGAATAATGGCAGCCAAACTTTTGTCACAAAATCGGAAAACCGTGATGATTTTCCCCATCTTGCCGACAGTCAGACCAGAGTTTCTGAAGCCTGAGTTGATGGCCACGGAGTGCTACAAGAAAGAGAGAAGACATTTAATGACTCAGTGCTCAGTTTATTTTCTAAAAATGATACTGCATAATAACACAACTGGAAAAAATACTCCATGTGACCTTCTAATGAGAACGTTTGCATTTAAATGCAGACAATGTGGGAGGAATTCTGCTTGACAGTGAACTTTCCTCACCATGAGCTGTGCGTCCTTGAGCCGCCGACACTGAACATGGAGCACAAAGGGCTCAAACTTCAACACAGCGTCTCCACCGGACCTGGACAGACCAGATATCTGCAGGACAAACACAGAGCACTCTTGTTATCATTAGATCCACGATAAGAGATGGAATATCACAAGTACAGAAGTCCGTCATGTCTCACCAGGTCATCTGGTTGACATTTCTGGTGTGAGACAAACAGCCAAACACAGTTCTGCTTCTGGACATCACTTCTGTCTGCAGCCTGGAGAGAGGAAAGGACAGCACACTACTGTTAGCAGGCAGGGTGCTGTGCTAAACTTCTATCTCATGATAACTAATTATACTATATAATTAGGTGAATGTCTCTATTTTTCCAGCCTCTCTCACCCCGTCGATGAGGACGATTCTCCCGGAGCAGGAGCTGGTGGTGAAGTACTCCTCCCGGCTGTTGAGCAGAGACACGACATGTTGGATGTCTTCGTCCACAGAGCCCTTCTTACTCTGGTCCAGCTTGTTCAGACTCTGCTTCTTCCACTGGCTGAACGTTTTCTCCATAACTGACGGACGTTCAGTCACTGAGTGTGCCCACAGTGTTTATCTGAAGTGAGCTGACGCAGCGACGCGCTGTTACAGAGCTCAGGACCGCAGAGACACAGGCGGGAAAACTTTCACACCCATCATTATTATCATTATTATTCCATGCTGGTGTTTCTTTGATATGAGCTAACTGCTAGCTACTCTGTTTTCTTCTTCTGCGCTAAAAAATACAGAGTATATAAATTTTAAAAAAGTCAAAAGACAATTTCAGGTTTTTTAAGTTGTTGCAGCAATTATACTTGATTCATTTCAACAAATTCATTTATTCACAACAACTGCATCTTCAACATATTTTAAATAAGTGATCAGGAACCCCCATCATGTCCCAGTGGCCCCTGTCAGTCTGACAAGCTCACCTAATTTTTGCATTGCAAAGCATGACAGTATATATGTCATTATGACACCTGCTTGTCAGTCAGCCTCGACAGACTGACTCAATGTGATGACTGGTCTGTTCATGCTCGAGAGAAGAGAGAGAGAGAGAGAGAGAGAGAGAGAGAGAGAGAGAGAGAGAGAGAGAGAGAGAGAGAGAGTTATCCCCCATTGGACTGGCATGGTTTTGCTGGCCCAGAATCTATAAGTGATAACAGAGCAGAGAAGTAGTCAGACTACATTTGAAGCAGATCAATACAGTGACACAGTGCAGGTTCTGGATCTCTGCCATGAAGACATTATGAGGATCAGACCACAGGTCAGTGTCACTCTTCTTCTCTCACTCCATTTACACATTGTAGTGGCCTATAACAGAATAAGCCTGAGATCTCTGTGTGGGGGGTAATGAACACAGCCACAGTAAAGATCACAGCAGAGTCAAAGTTGTGGACCAAATCACAGCAGGACAACAGAAGAAGACTGGAAGCAGCTTTTCTCACAAGCAGTCGTGTTAACAGTGGTTTATAGTATCTCACCTCATAGTGTAAATTCAGCATTAAGTCTATACTTTATATTGAAATGTTCAGGTTTATGTTGTCATGAGTATTTGGTGACTTTTGACTGGTTTTGTCGTTTTAAAATAAATTGCTTAAATCGCTTGCTTAATAAAAGTTTATGGTTATAAACTGAGAGATGTGTTCAGTGTGGAAAAGGTTCAGAAACCTCATGGCTAGAATCTGCTCAAGATGTTTCTTTAGAATCACATCAGATTTGCATTATTCTATATTTTTTATTCATTGGACAAAACACACAAAAAGACCAAACCATCAAAGCTAAAGAACTAAAGCTCATGAAAATATAATTAGATTTTTTAAAAGGCTCAGTCATCTCCAGTCCTCTGTACAAACAGTACAGACTGACCAAGATCACCAAGTAAAGAGGCACACACACACACACACACAGACCTGTTAGCAGAATCTGTACATATTGCATTTAATTTAATGCACAAATACAGCTAAATGTTTCAGTGTCTTTAGGACAATGTTCAGTTATCTTGTTTTCTCTCTTGGATCTTTACTTGTTATTGATTAATTCACCAGCCACAGTCATGCTACATTGTGATTTGAAAGCATTAATGAATTATGGAAATATAAGGATGTTGAGGATGGGTGTATTAGAGGTGGGGAAGGATGAAACTCAATGTGGGGTATAGTCATCTGTGATTATTGGCTCCAGACAGTATCTGACAAAGGAGAGATGGCAGAGGTATGTGCAGCATCAAATACAAGGGGATGATAAGAGGGGGAGTCAATGGATGAGAAAAGGGATGGGCAGAGGGAATGGAGGGTACTGGAGGGAAAGACTGGGGAAACTGAGCCAAGTATGAATATAACTGAGGAGGTTGAAATGTTCTGTAGCCAGCCTCAAGTGGTCTCTTTGAAGGATTACAGTTTTCTGCACCTCAGCATTGACTTCATTTCACAGCCACAGAGGTTGGACCTACAAACATCTTTGCAGGACACAGTTCATCTTTTGTTCTGATGATTCAACAAGGACGTTTTCATTCAGATCAAAACTACAGATGGTTCAACTGCCATTCACTTAATATGTGAGAAAAAATGAATGAATTTCGGGAACCATGGCTACAGTTAGCTCCTCCCACAATATTCATTTCCACGTAGCCCCTCCCACAATATTCATGTTCCACATAGCCCCTCCCACTTTTAGAATCAAAGGATCAAACATCAAGGCCAAGAAATGGAACTTTGATCTGTTTGGTCTATATACCCAGAAGAACAACACAGGAACTTGTTTCTCACTGCACACTACTGCACACGTCTATCACAGACAACAACAAACAGTTTATCAGAGACAACAACAAACAGTTTATCACAGACAACAACAGTCTATCACAGACAACAGCAAACAGTCTATCACAGACAACAACAAACATTCTATCAAACAGTCTATCACAGATAACAACAAACATTCTATCACAGACAACAACAAACAGTTTATCACAGGCAATGGAACGAAGACAAAATCCAAGGACTGCCCGAGGACGGCGTGTTCACTTTGCTGACACTGCTCCTCGCGACTACACAAGATCTCGTCCAGATGTCGACCCACTGCAAAGGGACCTTGACTTTGCTCAATCTAAGAATGAGCGCCTACAGGGTACAGTAGATGAACTGAAACGTGAAAGGTCAGACTTACTAATTAAGAAGACAAAGCTCTGCAAAACATTGCATAATTATAAATGGCAAATTGACAGACTGGAGGGACTTCTGAAGCTCAGGGAGGATGAGTTCAAAACTGAGTTTAAGAACAGTTATGCGACCATCTCATCATGTCAGGAACAGGTCTTCTCCCTCCAGAATCAGCTGCAATCTAAAACCAAGGAGTTAGATAAGATCCAGCTCCTGAGAAAACAAGAAAATGATGAAATGACTGCAAGGCTGGAGGCAGAAAAGAAAAAAGCCCAGGAGAGTGCTGTGCTGCAAGATGACTTGCAGCAGAAGCTGAAAATAATGGAACAACAGCTCCTCCAGAAGGACAAGGAGATCATGGATCTTCAGAGGAACAACCATGATCTCTCTCACAAGCTCACAGAGGTTAGTGCTGAATTTCAAAGCAACAGCGTTTGGCAGACCAAATACACAGAAAAAGACAGAAAAGACCAGGAAATTAAAAGTAAGGACAAACAAGAAATTGATCGACTCTCCAAGAAGCTCACAGAGGCAACAAGTGAGCTGAGAAGCTGCAGAGTTGAATTTCTTCAAAGCTACAAAATTTGGCAGGCAGAATATAACGCCCTGGAGAAGAAATTCAAAGAGCAGGTGATCCTGAAACAACAGGACTCTGAGAAGACATCTAAAATGGAGGAGGAGGAGAAGAACTCCCTGCTCCAAAAAGAAGAGGACTCAGAGAGGAGTCAGAAAGAAAGAGTAATGAGTAATGAGGAAGCAGATGTGGCATCAGGGATACAAACAGAGGAGGAGAAGAACTCCCTGCTCCAAAAAGAAGAGGACTCAGAGATGAGTCAGAAAGAAAGAGCAATGAGTAATGAGGAATCAGATGTGGCATCAGGGATACAGACAGAGGAGGAGAAGAACTCCCTGCTCCAAAAAGAAGAGGACTCAGAGAGGAGTCAGAAAGAAAGAGCAATGAGTAATGAGGAATCAGATGTGGCATCAGGGATACAGACAGAGGAGGAGAAGAACTCCCTGCTCCAAAAAGAAGAGGACTCAGAGAGGAGTCAGAAAGAAAGAGTAATGAGTAATGAGGAAACAGATGTGGCATCAGGGATACAGACAGAGGAGGAGAAGAACTCCCTGCTCCAAAAAGAAGAGGACTCAGAGAGGAGTCAGAAAGAAAGAGTAATGAGTAATGAGGAATCAGATGTGGCATCAGGGATACAGACAGAGGAGGAGAAGAACTCCCTGCTCCAAAAAGAAGAGGACTCAGAGAGGAGTCAGAAAGAAAGAGTAATGAGTAATGAGGAAACAGATGTGGCATCAGGGATACAAACAGAGGAGAAGAAGAAGAAGAAGAAGAAGAAGAAAGGAATTATGAGCTGGTTCCACAAAAAGAAAAGCAGCCAAACTGAGGGGGAGGAGGCTCCTTGTTGTTCGACTCAGGTCCCACAACAGTAGCTTCCTCTTCCTCCCCCCTTCATCCCTCTACCTTCCCTCCATCCATCCTCGCTCCACTCCCCATTTCCCCATCCCCATCATCCCATTCAGCCCCTACCACTCCACCATTTGGGGGCAGCATGACTTTGGAGGTGGTCTATGTTTGATCCAGGCTCCTCCAGAGGCATGTCAAAGAGAACTTTGCCTTTCAGGGCAGCACAGAAACACTACCATCTTGTTTCTGTGTGGAGTTCTCCAAGTGTCTGCGTGGGTTTTCTCCTGGTGCTCAGGTTTCCCCCACAAAGGCATTGTCCCCCCCCCCCAAAAAAAAAAAAATCCATCATTGGTTCCCAGGCTCCTCCAAAGAGGTGTCAAAGAGAACTTTGCCTTTCAGGGCAGCACAGAAACACCACCATCTTGTTTCTGTGTGGAGTTCTCCAAGTGTCTGAGTGGGTTTTCTCCTGGTGCTCAGGTTTCCCCCACAAAGACATTAAATGTTCAATCAAAAAAAAAAAACTATAAAAAATACACAAAAAAATATAATTCTACTCATATTTCTGTATTGTGTGAAAAGATATTCTCTGGAAATATAACTGTAAGACAGTAAGATGGCCAAGATGTGCTGCTATCTGTCATAAAATATCACTTTTTAAAGGTATAAAATATAACATTTCTGCATTAACAATCTAAACATATGGTTTATAGTTTGTTGAGTTGTGTACTTGTATGCAGACAAAAGCATGTATATATGAGTCAGTTTAAGTTACACAATAGTGACACCAACACATTAAAAGTAGGCATAGAGAATGTAAGTGACTGATGGCTGTTTTTTCATCACAGTTGTCTTAAGAAGCTGTGTTATGAATATTTCCATCCAGTTAAGCTGCATACAGAACACTGGAGAAATGTAAAGTAATCCGATAGCATCGTTTTCTGTACATATTAGTAGCATATTGACTATATTGAATCATTATAAAACACATCACTTCATTCTGCATGACCATATTCTGCAACTACTAAGCCATTAAGTTTTCCCTTAATATCCTCTGAATTACTGTGTATTGATAGAGAATAAATAAGTTGTTGTACATGAATAATGATGTCAATATGCTTTGCTCAGTGTGTGCCTTATAAGGTGCTAGTAGAACACTCATTCTGTCTTCATAACTAACTCATTCTGAAGGGAGGTCCTCTTGTTCATAACAGATTCACTAGTGGTTTGCCACGTATCAGCCCAGAGAGATTCCTTATTGTAATGGTATCTCCTTTACATACTCATATACATATTCCTATAATATATATATATATATATATATATATATATATATATATATATATATATATATATATATATATATATATATATATATATATATATATATATATATATATATATATATCCTCTGTAGCACACAACTACTCCAAAGAACTGATCCTCTTCTTAAGTGATGAAGTGACCTTAACTGATAGTGTCTGTGGTAGGACCACCACACACACCTGACGTGTGACCCCTGACTTTGGTTTGAACTTTCCCCCTGACTTGACATACACACAAAGGGACACTTTTATTTGGTTTGGTATTACAAAGAGAGACTGTGAACCACTGAGTGATCAGATGCCATTGCACTGAATTTTGTTTTATTTTAATTTCCATATGGTAAATACAGTTAACTGCTTCCAACATACCTTGTGGCTCCATTTAGTTATTGTGTCTGTCATTTTCTCTTTAAACCCTCCTCCACGAACCGAGCCTTTGGTCCAAACTGTAGCAACTAGCGGGTTACATGTAGCTTAATATAGTGTTAGATACATTTGTTTTGCAGTAATGTAACAGTAGTATGTGTGAGTTTAATCCATCATCTAGGTGATTTATCCCTTGCATATGTAGCTGGTCTGGCCTGACTCTTTGAGTCTATGCTGTGTAGTAATGAAAGTTGGACATCTGTTGTTTCGCCAGCTGGATTGGGGTTTATTTTGCTCTGTGTACAACACAATGAAATCAGTTCAGCAACATTTGTTGTAACTAATATAATAGCTGCATTCTGTTTTGGTGTGCATGCTGGCTAACTGACAAGCCTGAAGATTAATCCTAAATGGAACTGAGCCCTCATTTATATGCTTATTTCTGTCCTGATTTCTATTAAGACGTTCAAGATGTATTTCATATATAAGGTATGTATTCAGCTGATCTTAGAGCATGTGCTGTGATTACAGTGATGCGTTCTTTACAGACATAAGTTTAGTGCAATTAGAGAAACCTAAACTAAAACAACTTAGCTCATAGAAATGAAACTAAAAGATTATTGGAAAGAATCAGATAAATATTAAATAGTTAAACAATCAGATAGCAGGTAGCTGTGATAAAACTGAATTTGAACTTGTTTCACTGCACTGCACAGTGCTCTACTCGGGCTGATGCAGTGGACATTTCATGACGTCTTGTCCTCTGTCTGAGTTGAAACTGTAGTTTAGTCTGTAGCATTGCTTCTCAATTTTTGTTATGTGACCTCCCTGTAGTGGTACTTGGAGGAATGCCTGAAATACCTTTATAAAAATTAAATAAATAAATTTAAAAAAAAACATATCATCAAAATATGACATCATTTCAAATGAAAATAAACTCTCTGTGATGTAATTTAACACATTCTGCATTTCCTTTGATTCGATATCAGCCTGCTTTGTAATCACTGCATGTAGCGTATGTGTATACATCTATGATTAGTTACGAAACATGATGCCATGATAATGGACATAAAATAAACGGTTAAAAAACATGCAGAGAGGAGAAGTGCAGAAACTTGCCTTCTGCTTAAACGGTCTGTAGCTAAACAGGGTCAGCCTACGCTGCTGCATCGCTCATGATGTGCTACATTTTCTGAGGTGGTAAAATGTTTGAGAAACACTGCTCTGTAGTGTAAATGAACATCTGCATTGGACAGTCAATGTGTGCACCACGTTATTTTAACAAAATTCAAACTACATTTAAACATTTAAACTCATGGGAGCTGAAGTTGTAGCTTGTGGATGCTTCGTTTGTGAAATCACGGTGATCCTGATGTAGAAAATGTCTTTATTATCATGACACTGTACATGCAGCACTTCAGTCCACAGTGGGATCATGTAGAAAGGCTGTTTACTTGTTTTAAAGCTTCCCTGGAGCAGGTTAGTGGTGCAGTGCTGGTTACCATGGTGACCAGCTATGTCTGACCAAATTTATAATCAGCAGTTAAACATCCACAAAAGAGACACACTCTTATCCAGTCTGTGATAAAAGGAGCATGTCAGCGCCACTTCATGTGAACAGATCCAGACTGTGGTCCAGCTCATACACACTGCTGGACCCATCACCATGGCAACAGTCAGTCTGACGTTGCTGTTCTCTCTTCCGCCTCCGTTTGTACACGCTTGTTTTCTTCTTCTTCTCCTTTTCTTCTGACTCCCCCTTCTCCGTCTCCAGACTATGAGTGGAATCTTGAAGTTCCTGTGAGGCGGGAGGATCTGGGATTTGTAGTTTTTGTAGTTTCTCTGCAGACAGGGCTAACTGGAGATTCTGGTAGAACCTGGAGATGAGCAAAAAACTTAAATCAGAGCTCCCTGTGTCTCCCTACACACCGTATATTATTTAGTGAAAACTAACTTTTTATGGCAAACAGCTGTCGTTGGTTCCATCAATCACTGAATCGCATAAAGCCAAACAGTTAACTGACCTGTCGATCCGTCTGAGATTCTCCTCCATCTTCTGATTGGCTATCTGAGTCAGGAAGTGGATGTAGTCATGTTCAACCAGGAGCTTTCCTTCATGGCTGAGAGGAACCTCCAGGCCGTGGGTGCTCCTGACTGCCTAGAAGGACAACACACAGCAGGGATGCATTTACATCTTTACATCAACACATGCAGCAAAGCAATGAAATCCAATGATGCTGAGAGAGTAATGGCAGCCAAACTTTTGTCACAAAATCTACCGTAATGATTTTCCCCATCTTGCCAACAGTCAGACCAGAGTTTCTGAAGCCTGAGTTGATGGCCACGGAGTGCTACAAGAAAGAGAGAAGACATTCATTTCAGTGCACTATGAAATGTTCTCTTCAAATGCTTCTTTTTGCTTACAATGAACAACTCTGATTTGGTCAAAATAAACTTAATTCACAGAGTTAGATGTGAAAATATGTGGAGAGGGATGAGAGGGGAGATACTGTGTGCATAGTCAAAGATTTCACATTTACTCTGTGGCTTAAGCACTTTATTTCGACCAGAGTTGTAAGTTGTAGGTTTTGGTGACTTTTACTTTCTTTCTGTTGAGTTTGAATAAAGTGTGAAGTAGTGATGAGGTAAAATGACTGAGTCTGGTAGCTTTGAACACAGCAACGTAACTGCTCTTATAAAGCCTCCCATGCATGCTGAGATAATGTGAAGTGAATGTAATGACACACAAACTGTCATCTCACCATGAGCTGTGCGTCCTCGAGCCGCCGACACTGAACATGGAGCACAAAGGGCTCAAACTTCAACACAGCGTCTCCACCGGACCTGGACAGACCAGATATCTGCAGGACAAACACAGAGCACTCTTGTTATCATTAGATCCACGATAAGAGATGGAATATCACGAGTACAGAAGTCCGTCATGTCTCACCAGGTCATCTGGTTGACATTTCTGGTGTGAGACAAACAGCCAAACACAGTTCTGCTTCTGGACATCACTTCTGTCTGCAGCCTGGAGAGAGGAAAGGACAGCACACTACTGTTAGCAGGCAGGGTGCTGTGCTAAACTTCTATCTCATGATAACTAATTATACTATATAATTAGGTGAATGTCTCTATTTTTCCAGCCTCTCTCACCCCGTCGATGAGGACGATTCTCCCGGAGCAGGAGCTGGTGGTGAAGTACTCCTCCCGGCTGTTGAGCAGAGACACGACATGTTGGATGTCTTCGTCCACAGAGCCCTTCTTACTCTGGTCCAGCTTGTTCAGACTCTGCTTCTTCCACTGGCTGAACGTTTTCTCCATAACTGACGGACGTTCAGTCACTGAGTGTGCCCACAGTGTTTATCTGAAGTGAGCTGACGCAGCAACGCGCTGTTACAGAGCTCAGGACCGCAGAGACACAGGCGGGAAAACTTTCACACCCATCATTATTATCATTATTATTCCATGCTGGTGTTTCTTTGATATGAGCTAACTGCTAGCTGTGGTGTCTCTTCTTCTAAGAGAAAACTAAAAAAAAAAAAAAAAAAAAAAAAAAAACGAGCCAGCAGCGCACAGTGCCACCTGCCGTCCTGGAGGAGACACTACAAACTGTTGTAGGAGGCGTTGTTATGGTACAGGCTAAAGTATGACATGCAGACCAAAAACACGACAGACACAATACATAACCTAGATATACTGTTGTTCTGTCCTAAATGTTTGTTCTAGGCTGCTGCAGCAACAGTTCAACATGGTGGACTCCATAGAAGAGGACCCGTGGCATCTGTAGATATAAAATGCTCATTCTAAAACATATTCATTCATATTTCTTTTAGGTGATTTTACACTGATGAAAACACAGTTATGGATATTCTATTCAATTTCTGCCATATTCTATAAATAAAAAAAATTGTACACAGTAAATATTTATCCACAGAAATTAGATTAGATTCAACTTCAACGTCACTGAACAGAGTAACAGGTACTTAGACAACAAAATGCAGTTTAGCATCTAACCAGAAGTGCAGAGTATGTACATATGAACAAGATACATAAACATAGTGCAGGTATGCATTCGAATATATGCTAATCATTATCTCTTCATTTTAAGTCAAAAGACAATTTCAATTATTTTTAAGTTGCAAGTAGCAATTATACTTGGTTAATTTCAACAAATTCATTTATTCACAACAACTGCATCTTCAACATATTTTAAATAAGTGATCAGGAACCCCCATCATGTCCCAGTGGCCCCTGTCAGTCTGTCAAGCTCACCTAATTTTTGCATTGCAAAGCATGACAGTATATATGTCATTATGACACCTGCTTGTCAGTCAGCCTCGACAGACCGACTCAATATGATGACTGGTCTGTTCATGCTGGAGAGAGAGAGAGAGAGAGAGAGAGAGAGAGAGAGAGAGAGAGAGAGAGAGAGAGAGAGAGAGTTATCCCCCATTGGACTGGCATGGTTTTGCTGGCCCAGAATCTATAAGTGATAACAGAGCAGAGAAGTAGTCAGACTACATTTGAAGCAGATCAGAATACAGTGACACAGTGCAGGTTCTGGATCTCTGCCATGAAGACATTATGAGGATCAGACCACAGGTCAGTGTCACTCTTCTTCTCTCACTCCATTTACACATTGTAGTGGCCTATAACAGAATAAGCCTGAGATCACTGTGTGGGGGGTAATGAACACAGCCACAGTAAAGATCACAGCAGAGTCAAAGTTGTGGACCAAATCACAGCAGGACGACAGAAGAAGACTGGAAGCAGCTTTTCTCACGTGGGGTTTAGTTCTTACGAGATTGTTCCAATTATTATGAACATACAGCACTGCCACCCACGCTGAACCTAACAACACAACCCTCAGCTCTTTAAATACAGCGGATACAGAGAATATTCCTGTGTCTGGAGACTCACACGTTACAAGCAGTCGTGTTAACAGTGGTTTATAGTATCTCACCTCATAGTGTAAATTCAGCATTAAGTCTATACTTTATATTGAAATGTTCAGGTTTATGTTGTCATGAGTATTTAGTGACTTTTGACTGGTTTTGTCGTTTTAAAATAAGTTTATGGTTATAAACTGAGAGATGTGTTCAGTGTGGAAAAGGTTCAGAAACCTCATGGCTAGAATCTGCTCAAGATGTTTCTTTAGAATCACATCAGATTTGCATTATTCTATATTTTTTATTCATTGGACAAAATACACGAAAAGACCAAACCAACAAAGCTAAAGAACTAAAGCTCATGAAAATATAATTACATTTTTTAAAAGGCTCAGTCATTCCCTAAAACAGCTGATCACTCTGGTTTTTAAGAAACATAACTCAAATAGGTGCAAATAGCACATTTGTTGGGAACTACTTTCAGAGGCGGATTAATCTACATTTGGCAGCATTTCTTGCAGTGATGGTTCACATGTTCCAGCTGGTGTAAAGCCTGTTACTTTGTTGCCAGAAGGGATTTGTTCCTATTTGATGAATAATTAAATGTAATTAGGGAGTGTTCCTTCCCCCTTACACACACACTCACACACACACTGACATTTGTCAACAATTAGCCAGTCAGTTGTACTACATTCTGCAATTCAGGAGCTGCAGTTCCATTAAGTATGACTGCAATAAGACGCCAAACACGCACACACACACACACACACACACACACACACATATATATATACATCAAGCAGCTATGGAGCTATGACAGTATGATTTAATTAGTTTTTTTTGTCACCTGATGAATTTAAGTCCAGTGCGCTCTCTCTTTTTAGCTGTTTTTGGTCTCCTCTTTAGTTGCTGCTGTTTGCTGCTCAGCAGGTGGGTTTTTAGAGCTTTTGGGCTGCAAACAGCTGCCTGCTGTGGCTGACAGAAATGACACTATGAAGAGTGAGAGTGAACCTGAGCAGTGAAGCTGAACTTCCCGTTAAACTGTGAACTCACTGAGTGCCACAGCTGTCTTGAGTAATGAATCAAATGGTGGAATTCAATGTGGACAGTGAAGGACTGTGTAATGTTTTTTTTTCCTCTGTTGTGTTTGTTCTACTGTAAGAATTCAATTAAACATTTTAATAGATTCTGTTGTCATATATATATCTGTGACAACATGAGCTTGCAAATCTGAATAAGTGGTAAGCATTTGTGGATTATCATTAGGGTTGACCTGGTCGAATATAACAGGTAGTAGTCAGAGAAACAGATGCACCGTGAAGTTGATTTGAAGTTGATTCATGATTTTGCTGTATGCTGTGTATTACATATTTCAATTTATTTCTGAGACATATTTTTAAGCTTTTGGGCATATTTTGCATTCAGTATGACTGATCAAATAAGATGACGACATACACATACACGCCAGCTCTAGGCTTTTTCACCCATGGCATATGAAAACACAGTGACGTCTCACACACATTTGAGTACTTCTGCAGTTTCTTCTACCCTGGTTCTTCATGAGGTGACACATCGCATCATATGTATGGAATCAGTGCCGACATATTGCAGGCAGTGTCCTGAGGCCATAACATGGCACAGTGTTTGGTGCCTGTGTGTCCTGAGGGCTGCGTGTCCCATATACCATCACGAGTACGGCTCTGCTGTGCTAAAAGGGGGCGTTCACACACACACACACACACACACACACTCACGCTCATCACCCGCGCGGAAAATAGGTTTTTAGCACACTTGTGACGTCACGTCCATCGATCGGTTTTGGTTTTCCTCCTAAGATTGTATATTTTGAGGATAAGCCACTCTGTTGGTGAAATCCAGACCCGCCTGGAGAGGTGGTGATCACCTAGATAAGCATATATATAAGCAAGCAATATAAGCATATAATATCTTTCTGCAGATATTTCATTATATCTTTTCATGGGACAACACTGAAGAAATTGACACTTTGAGACAATGTAAAGTAGTATACAGCTTGTAAATGTACATGTAAATATAAGTTTAAATTTACTGTACCCTCAAAATAACTCAAACCACAGCCATTATTGTGTAAACCACTGGCAACAAAAGTGAGTACACCCCTAAGTGAAGATGTCCAAATTGGGCCCAAAGCATTCATATTTTGTGTGGCCACCATTTTCCAGCGCTGCCTTAAACCTCTTGGGCATGGAATTAACCAGAGCTTCACAGGTTGCCACTGGAATCCTATTCCACTACTCCATGACGACATTACAGAGCTGGTGGATATTAGAGACCTTGTGCCCCTTCACCTTCTGTCTGACGATGCCCCACAGATGCTCAATAGGGTTTATGTCTAGAGACATGTTTTGCCAGTCCATCACCTTTACCCTCAGCTTCTTTAGCAAGGCAGTGGTCAGTGATGTTTGGGGTCGTTATCATGTTGGAATACTGCCCTGCGGTCCAGTCTCTGAAGGGAGGGGATCATGCTCTGTTTCAGCATGTCATAGTACATGTTGGCATTCATGGTTCCCTCAGTGAACTGCATCTCCCCAGTGCTGGTAGCACTCATGGAGCCCCAGAACATGACACTCCCACCACCATGCTTTACTGTAGGCAAGACACACTTGTCTTTGTACTCCTCACCTGGTTGCTACCATCTGAACCAAATAAGTTTATCTTGGTCTCATCATACCACAGGACATAGTTCCAGCAATCCATGTCCTTAGTCTGCTTATCTTCAGCAAACTGTTTGCGGGCTTTCTTGTGCATCATCCTTAGAAGAGTGTTCCTTCTGGGACAACAGCCATGCAGACCAATTTGATGCAGTGTGCAGCGTATGGTATGAGCACTGACAGGCTTGGCCCTCACCTCTTCAACCTCTGCAGCAATGCTGGAAGCACTCATGCATCTATTTTCCAAAGTCAACCTCTGGATATGACACTGAACATGTGCGCTCAACTTCTTTGGTTGACCATGGCGAGGTCTGCTCTGAGTGGAACCTGTATGGTCTTGGCCACCTTGCTGCAGCCCAGTTTTAGAGTTATTGTCAATCTTCTTATAGCCTAGGCCATGTTTATGTAATATGTTTTTTCAGATCCTCAGAGAGTTATTTGCCATGTTGAACTTCCAGTGACCAGTATGAGAGAGTGTGATAGCAATAACCAAAATGAAAAATTATGAAAATTAATGAGGTTAGCTACATAACGAGTCATTTAGTCCCAATTTTAAAATGCTTCTAAAGAGCTGTGCTTATTTCTACTGTGAAGTTGGACATTTGAACATGGGGAATTATGGAGACTGACTCACTTCTGGAACCAGTCTCAAGTGGACGTTTGAGGAACTGCAGTTTTTTTGGCACTTCCTGTGTTGGCTTCACAACACAGCCAAGGAGGTTGTTGCCTGGTCACTACCAGAAAAGTAAAGTATGATGCCCAGCCTTAATCATCTCCAGGACAGTGATTGTGAACCGAGCTTGGTTCTTTCTTTTTCTTTTCTTGTTTCTTTCCAAATGTCCCGGTTCCTTTAGGTAAACCACAGACCCCTCTGTGAACGATTTACAGTGATAACTGTTTACTTCAGCAAAAAAAGTGCTTTGTTAAAACGGTTTACGTCAGGGTCTGTGGATCATAAAAATCCTCCAAACTGAAATATATGCAGAGTGATACATCATAACTCTACCGCTTCTCATTCCTCACCTGCTGGTGTGCGTCAAGTTAGCGAACATTAGCCCCAATAAACCAGATGTGGCTAATATGTTTTTATTAAACTAAGTTCAAAGTCAAGCAAAGCTCCTCTGGAAATGATATGTATACAGCATGACACGTTTTTTACACAAATGTCCAGAGGATTTATCGCTTGAGCGGGAAACAAACGTGATAAGAAATAGTCAAATGCGTTTATTTTGAAAACCGTGACAGGAAGCGTGGTTGGTTACTGTAGCTAACTTAACGGCGGTCACCTGCTGCAGCAGATCAGAGCGGAGCGGAGCCGGAGCAGCAGAGCCGGAGCAGCAGAGGGGTCCCCGGGGGTGTCCGCTGAACACAGCCGCTCTCACTTTAATGTCAGCACACGGGGACAACAGTTCAGGGGGAGACAGCGCCAGCCCTGCGCTGACACCATTATCTGAAGCCCCCCGCACCCCCACCCAAAAAGACGCATTTTAGGGGTGACCACGGAGAAATCACGTTAACAGGCAGCGGCACTTCCAGCGCACCTCTCCGGGAGATGAAGGTCCGCCGTTAAACAACTTGGTGGTGGTGGTGGTGGTGGAGGGTGGGTGGGGGGGAGACCTGGACTCCGGAATTTCGCCAAAATTACGACGGGAATCAAGTACAGCTCCCTGTCTCCCGGGAACGGGAGAGACCACCGTCCGCTCGTGATGTCTCGTGCCAAGGAACGGCTGAAAGGCGGAGATGAGACCAAGGACAGTGTCACTCTGCTGCCGTGCTTTTATTTTGTAGAGGTGAGACATCTATCTATCTATCTATCTATCTATCTATCTATCTATCTATCTATCTATCTATCTATCTATCTATCTATTTATCTATCTATCTATCTATCTATCTGCCTGTCTGCCTGCCTGTCTGTCTGTCTGTGTTGACACCTTGCAGTGGTTCAGTTGTAGGCTGGTTGACTGGTCGGTTGTAGTCAGTGGCTGACTGCTGACATGTCCTCATGTAACAGCGGCTGCATGAACGCTCTCAGTCAGTCATGTATCTGTATCTGTTGCTGCTGGTGCGCCTAGTTTTGAAGCGAGGACAGCACAGGCGGGTGGATGCTGCTGACAGATGATGCTCAGGCATCCGGCAGCATCTGTCTCATGAACATGTAGCTGTGAACTCAGTCTGAAGACAGCAATCAGGGTACACTAATGATGTAAATACATATTAAGTTATCAGAGTGCATCATAACAGTGAGGCAGACGGACTGTAACCGTGCGTGCAGTTTTTGAGAGGAGAGATGCTGAAAATTTGTATTCACCTCATCCCTGTTTACCCCTTTATGCAGCCAGTGACACTGCAGTCTCCATCCACAGGATATTAAGATTCTTTGTGTATACGGCAATTTTTGAAGGGCTGGTGCAAAGGTGCATAGATAGATAGATAGATAGATAGATAGATAGATAGATGTAGACATCCAGTGGCTCATCCAACACAAAACAGCAAACACACATGGGAATAGAAGAAGAAGAACACAGCAGTGAAGTGGCAGTCTAGCCACCAGAACTACTACAGAGAGCTGTCACTATGACAACAACTCTCTAAGTATGAGCTCATACTTCATTTTCACGCCGCCGACACAATATCCATTTAATCACCGGTATTAAGAAATGAATGCTCCCGGTTTAAGCCTGTCCCCGTCAGATCGCCGTGTTCCACTGACTGTCTCACGGTAATTGTTCGCCCCAGGACTAAAGCCTACAGTGATGCTGCATTTAGATCACACTCCCCCAGACTGTGGAACAGCATCTTCTTCTTTCAACACTTTTGAGGTATTATTGATAAATTATTATCATCATTATTACTGTTAATAGTAATAGTAGTGGTAGTATCATAGTAGTATCACCCATATTTGAATATAAATCTCACAGAACTGTGATCATGTGCTCATCATAGGCATCACATTGAAGTATGAAGACAATAACAGTAGACCCTGCATCACTGCCAACGTGAGAAAACCAATTACTTGTTGTAATTTTCCACCACCAACAAGTGTCAGCCTGATTCTTCTGCTTGTCTTAGACTCACTGCTCGTACAGTTTACTGCAGAGCATATCTCAGTTCTGATGACCACCTGATAATGAAGGCTAATGTGGCCTGGGCAGCATGAGGACAGATTTAAATGGCACAAATGATCTAAAGTCTCTGGACTGCATCGAGTCTTGCTTGCTGCTTCTCAGACCGTGCTTGCATCAGCAGGTATTGAATCTGAGGATGAAGTGCAAGTGAACTGATAAGTGTGGCTGCTCTCTATCTCACACACACACACTTTACATACTTTGAAATCACAGAATTACCAGACAAATTAGATTCATTTAATATGAATTAAGACATTCACATGGTTCACAGTGGGCATGTTCCCTGTGTGACAGTTAAATAAAAAATCTTTTAGTCCTGAAGTTTGATTAATGTTTTTTACAGCTGAAAAACCTCTGGATCCTCAACTTCCCATAATGCAATCATGCAGTCTTGATTAGACTCTCTGTGTAGGGATGAAACTCATGTTGAACACGTTCTTTGCTGGTATGTCTACCTTCAAATCATAATATTGATGTCAATTTTGTGAAAACTGAAATAAGAAAGCATTTTTGCCTGATCCAGTGAATTATACCTGACACACCTTCAGAATCCAGAATACTTGCCTCTCCCTGAATTGCAACCTTGCCCACAGTGGCCTCATCAGAGATAAGCTATTGTGATCTTCTGCCACGATAACCCTGATGACATGATCAGGGTTATCTTCTCTGACTTTACAAAACTTCCCCAAAGCTGGTGAAGATATTACACAGGCTGAGTCGCACTTACAATGGCTAGAAAACGAACAACCATGTGTCATGTCTCTTTAGTATTCAAGATTTTGCATGGGATTAGAGTGGGTAGATTGCAGTAACCTGTAGAGTGTGGCTCTCCTGCCCTCACACCATCTCTAAAGGTCGGTGACAATAGATTGGCTCCAAGCTGGAAATAATTGTAACAGTGGTAACAGTATTCAGGACAAAAGTGAAAGGAAGGAAGTACAGCACAGTCATTGATCTGGTAAACAGACAGTGTACACAAGAGTCACATCTGACATCCCGACAGCAATTCAGCAGTGACTTTGGCCGTGTTCAAATCTGTTTTCACTGACTTTGGAAAGTCTGAACAGTCGTTTGGAACTGACACAGATCCAATGTGTTTTTGTAAATGAGATCCAAACCACCAAAGATCCATTTGGAGGTGGTTTGAAATGTGACTCAAATCATTTATCAAAGTGTCTTAACGTCACTCTCAATGCAACTCACGACGACTTTGAATGGCTGAACAGAATCCTGCTGCTATGAGCAAAGCAAAACAGACAACACATGACTTGACAGCACAGTTATTTGGACAGTGCTATAATGATCTCCGATATTCAATCTTATGTGTTTGAAAGTCGTCACATCAATGTACGTAGTTACTACGTTGTTACTGCAGAAACTGCTGCAGATAGACTGAGGACGTTTGGACACATAAATCCAATCTGATTAACAGTGTGGACAGTCTCTCTTAAAGATCTATTTTGAGACACAAATCTGACTTTCTTGCAGTCTATACAAAGCAATAGTGTCCACACGAGTAAAGGTAAGTGACACATCACGTATCACTTGCAGTTATGTTACCTTACCAACACATTAGCTATCAATAGCTGATCATAGACAAACAAACTAACAAACAATTTAATGAAACAAATGAACAGACACAAGCAATAGAAGAGTCATAGAAGAGTACCGTAGAGTAGAGTCCGAGTAGCATCCGTACCATGTACGAAGGCTGAGCAGCGGCCCAGCGTTCGAATCCGACCTGCGTCCCTTTATAAGCTTGAAAAGGCCAAAAAAATATCTTTAAAAAAATAAGGTGTCAGTTACAGCAGCAACTGCTGTGCAACTGTGACAGGAGTGATTGCTACTGTACTACCAAGGAAACACCCAATGGAAACCGACTGCTGGTGTCATAATATTGGTACATGTTTGGTATTACTATCAGATGTAACAAGTGAGGTTGTACCCTGCCGCTGCCCATTCAAAATACAGAACGCAGGGTGACAGCTGTAACCGCTAACTGTTTGAAAGCACCTTCACGGTCACATTAGACATTTAAATGACTGTTCATGTTGTCTGGAATCTTTCAACATTGTAGTGAAATTTGTCAAATGGGTGGCTGTCTTGAGTTGTATTCATGAACGTGCAAAAGCTGCAGCAGCGAGGAGGGAGCTGGAGGTTCTGCTAAGTTCAGATTGTCACATACAGAATCAGTCTTTCATGTAATGGCCAGTGTGGCCGTGAGAAACAGTCTGCAAAACTAAAACCAGCCATTAAAGCAGGCTAAACGACTCCATACCACGTGTGAGCTCAGTGTGCAAAGCTATGTAGTTGATGCTGCTCAGTTGTATGATCCACATTGTCAGTGTCTCCCTGCCCTCTGCTTGGTGCATGCAAGTTTCCAAACCGATCTCCAAATGGAGTCATCATATGGTCCAACCATGATCCCACCAAGCTATAGGCGCTGTTGTACATAATGTGTTCGGCGCACTAAATTATGGATGACTGACTAATGAGGGAAAAGCCTGTGGGCACATAGTTGTTGCTGATTTTATGCTTGTCTTGTAATTTTGCTATGTTAACTGTAAACAGAGCGCGTGATTAAGGACGCACAGAGCCTGGCCTCTTTTTCAGGAATCAACCATAAACGTGAGATCTGATGTTTATTAGTGTTGGTGATAGGGCTGAGGTTTCCTCACTTTGGGTTAAAAACATTCTGAATCTATCATTATTATTGCTCATCTCTTCTTTCTCCTCCTGACAGAGCTTCTCTGTGTCTCCCACATTTTCTCTCTCACACACTGTCACACCATCCTACCCACTAACCGGCTGCTAGGCAACATGGTCCTCTGAATGGGGTGTATTTTTATATCTGTGTGTTCAGAGCTAGAGACGTTAAGAGGAGAAAAACATCCCTACTGCAGCCTAGTTTCCTCTGTGTGCACAGTGACCACTGAGGCTTTAGTTAATATATGTCTTGCAAATAATCATCACCATGTATTCATATTCATCAGATATGCATGGTATTGAGCACCCCAGAGGATTTACACCCCGGAAGTGTAGTGTATATATTTTAAAGCTGAGAATTTGCAGCAGCATTCAAACATCCCTCAGTAAGAACGTCAGACCCTACATGACTGTTTTTAATGCTTTGACATTATGTCTTGTTTCTGAAGGTCCTCAGTTCAGTTATTAATTCATAATTATTTAATTTAACCTTGATGCTTAATTAAGTGCGTCCCCATTCACTAGCTTTCAGTTTCCAATGTTTTTTGCCACATATTATTTAGAGGAAGCAAATCATAAAGGGGCTGTGTGCTTCAAGCAAAGTCCTTGTCAGCATCTGGAACTCCCTTTTCCAGCAGTGGATTCAGGGTAACTTAAAAAAAAACACAATTCACACATTTTATGCAATAATTGCTCAGGAGAAAGTAAGAGAAGGTTTCATTTGTCACATAATTTCTTTAGTCTTTGACCTTGGTTTGGTTTGTTTCTCACATGAATTATTTTTTTGAATGGTGACAGTAAGTAACACAGACTATCACCAGAACCAGAAAAATATAACACAACAAAAACAAAATGAGCATCGGTGCACAGAATGTGAAAGTTTTTAATTGAAATGTGGTCCAGCGACATTAGAAAAGTCAAGTACAGGGCCGTCCCTCTCTACCTTGAAAAACTCCTGAAGACCCAGTTCTGTTCATTTCTTGTTACTCATTGGCCAGCACATACACTGATACCTGCATACTTATTTTTAACAGAATGCAGCACGCTGCATACAACAGCTATGCTGACTGTGACATCTTCAGTCACCTGTGAGGATGTTTGGTCAGTGATGAGTCACTGATGATTCAGTATTCAGTGGTCTTGATCTATTAAACACCTCTGACACCTCCCTAATACCCTCAAAAATCTATTTGTAGTCAATACACAGAGCAATGATGTTGACGAAATGTTGGGAAACTTTCAAATTGCTATGTTACAGTAGCTTTTTTATCTTCAGTATTTGTGTAGTGCTCACAGGCTGATGCTTATTGGCTTTATTTGTTTGGATGGAGTCCATTCAATTACCTTGATAACCTCAGGGAAGTCTGCTGTGATAAAGAATGTTCTTCTGTTGGCTTGTTGATGAACACATCTGTGTGAAATGAACTGAAGCTGTGAAACACAGAGTTGCTTCCTGGGTAGAGTCCAGACAGCTTTCAGTCTTTATTTGCTTTTTAAAAAACCTTAAACATGATACTGATGTGTTGTATCCATTTTAAACTGAACAGGGAACAAAGATGTTGTTAGCATGGAACAGCTACAGCTCTCATGATTTTAAGCCATATACATATTAACAGAAGCTCTTTGGTTTTGATTTAACTTTTAAAACATGTTTAATTATTTGAAAAAAACAAATGAAAGACAAAGATCACTCTATAGACGTGGGTTATAGAACAGGGACTAGGCTTTGATTTTTTATTCAATATTTTATTATTTATTAACATTCAATCGATGACCCTTAGATCTATAGAGATTTTTTTATATTTATTTATATCTATAGAGCTCATTTTTTTGGTTCAGTTCTCTTGTCGCACTTTCAGCAGCAGCTGTTTTAGTGAAAGAGTTCTAATAAAGCCCTTGTATCAGCTTCATAAATAGTAAATGCAGCTGTAATAGGGACCTTTACATACTTTGAATAGTTTTTATTAGTTACTATGTTTTTTGCTCAGGGGTATTCTGTCTGACAGCTGCTGGATCTCACCAAGACTTTAATGATCTGACGTCACAATACATCTACTGTGGAAGAATGTAGCTGATACAGGGAACACCATCCACAGCTAATTACTTCCAGTTAGCACCACCTTTGTAGTCCATTAGCGCTCTTTCTGTCACCTGACACACCAAGTTTTGCGCCACTGATATACATTGATTTTCTTCTACCCACAAATCCAGACTGCGGTGTCCAAGCTGTCATATTCAGGTTTCACAGTGTAATAATGTGATATGCTATGTAGATTGTTTGATTTTCTATTTATGTAAAGAAATGGCAAGTGTGAAGTGTTCCCCCAGAGTTTTTTCAAAGGCAGAGTATTGAAATTCATGTAGGTGGCTGAGCAGCTCCTCGGAGCAGGAAGCAGGCTTTGCTGCAGGTACTATTGACTGGCACCCATGAAACAGTTTTGTAAACCCTCCTACGCTTGAACATAGAAATAATCAAAATAATAGATTCAAATGAGTTACAATTTATAAAAATTCATTCACCTGTGGACGAGGATATTAATCTAACCCTTCCCATGATGTTTCGATGACCCACGAAAACATTTCGCCAGACGGACACATACTACCATGCTACCCTACTACTGTAAGGTGTTGAATTTGGTATCATTGTACTTGCATTGTCATTGTAACCATTTTGCCACACTGTTGAGGCATTTAGCTCAAAGCAGCTCTGTTCCTGCCTCACAGGGTTGACAGGTAGACTCCCTGTCTTGTTATGACACAGCCAAACTGTCAGGCTTACAGGCATACTGACTGTTAAATGTTTGGTGTTGTCATGGTATCAAAAGGTGAGAATTGGTAAATGGCCAATGCCACAGAGACCATGGAGAGTTATAACAGCCCTGTTGGGTAATTCTGACTTGCAGGCTGTGGAAACAGAGAGCATTTCACAGTCAATGGCAGGTCTTTACGTAACTGTAGCAGTCAGAAATGTTGGTGCTGCAGGCGAAGAAGCAGATCATGTAGTTGATCATTTGAACAGTAGGATGCTGCCTCTAACTCCAGAAACAGCCACATTTGGGCAATATCCATCATTTAGCAATTTCTAATCCTGCTAATATGGAGCAATAAAGTGAATGAAGCATATTATTCAGGATTGTCATGATGCATCTGTGCAGGGGTCTGGGGAAGAGTCTGGGAATAATCACCTCATACTGATATCATTGTCATCAGTTCAGGCTGATTTTGATTTGTTTGCATTTTTAATTGTTTAGTCTATAAAATATAATAAATCATAGTTTAGCCTGAGGTAACATCCTCTTGTTTTGTCTGACCAACAGTCCAAAGATGTATAAAAAAACATTTGAGGTGCTGGAACCAAAACTTGTGTGGCATTTTAACTTAATAATTGATTAAAATGAATCTGTCATAGAGATTGTTGCTGTTAATTCATTATTTTGTCAATCTTTTCAGCTGTAATGTCAGTCGTATGAAAGTTTGGAAAACAAACTTGTCAAGGGTAGACAGGACTTTACTTTGCTGCATTTAAAGCAGCAAATTAACAACTTTGCATTATTTTCTAAAGGTTGTCACAAGGTTGCTGAGACGAAGTGCTAATTAACTTGTGTAGGGGCAAAGTGCTTCAGGATAACGGTACAGCGCTGTGAAATGGCAACAGTGTGTTCAGGGGAAAACATGAACATGTAAATGTCATCCAGACAGCTGAACCCAGACAGAAAGAGCTGGACACACCTGATGTGTACCATGTTGTTTTAATAAATGCTGACAGCCACATGTTGACCATGTCTTTGTATTGCAGAGTCGTTCGTGCTGACCTAGGTGACTCTTTGGTTCTGTAGTAGCTACTTCACGATAAGGCCATGACTTAGGCTGCCAGCTGGATTGCTTTCAGTGTGCAGCAGCAGTAAGAAATGTTCATGTTAGTTTCAGTAAATGTCTCTTCCTGACATATTTTAAGACATACAGGAGCGTGTGAGCATCTGATATTTTTTCAGCATTATCTTTATTATTGTATAATTGTAAACTAAAAGATAGACGTCCCTGAACGTGTCGTTTTGTTTTTACTCTGTTACTGTGAAGAGCTCTGGTTGGTATTGGCTTTGAACCTCAGGCATTTGATTGTGTACACAGTAGACAGTCTAGAATGTCTCCTTTTGTTTGTCCTTCATCTCTAACCCAGCATTGAGTGGGTAGAATAGCTGAATCTCCTTTTTCAAGCAGTCTGGTATCAACCAAATCATGTCCTTTCTTTATGCTGACGTTCACTCACTTTTATTCGATGCCAGTTCTTTAGAACATTGACTTAGCATCACCTTGAATATGTGCTATAATGCAGATTAAAATGCAATAAGTAAAACTCTTTCTGTTCATGGTTAGGCATGTGAGTATTTGGCCTTGTGTGTTCTTTAAAGTGATATTTTAGTAATCCTTTGTCTGTATCTGACAAAAGAACCTGACAAAAGCATTAATAGTGGCACTGTCAGACTGCACTTGTTACTGTGTGTGTTTGTGTCTGTATTTCTATGCAGCCATATCTGGGATTAACTGAGGGTGATATTTCCTTTCCATGAATCATCTGGTCAGCGTTGTCCACCTTCTGATATGAGATACTGCATGTTGTGTGGTCATTAACCTGCGCTAATTCAGACATTTTGATTGGATTTGATGTTACGTTGATTACCATGGCAGTAAGCAGTTCCTCTAATGACCATTAGATGCTCCTTTCACCATGAACACAATGAACGTTTTGAAGTGAACTGGAAAAACGTCAAATGTCTAAATGTGAAATGAGTATCCATATAACTCCTTCTGATAATAGATTGCCATTAAATATCAGTCACATTCATGTTCATGTCCCCACTTTGGTCTTTGCTCTGACTTCTGACTCTGAAGTGTCAGAGTAATTTTGTCATCATATAATGTATCCGCAATGGCCAGCATGCCTTCTGTTACATTTTCTGGGAATGGACTTTTCTTCTTTAACCAGACCCACCATGAATGAAGAAAAGTTGCTGTAGCTCTCTTGGTCCATGCATGAACACACCAGGTCAATACAGCTCCAATCGTAAGATGTAATCAAACTCACTGCGCTTTAGTGTCCCTCTCTTGATCTACTCTTAAAGTGTATTCAGAAAGTTTGGTGTTTCTTAATGTGGTGCCTCTGAGTGTTTTAATACACTGAATGCAAATTAAAGCACTGGTTTGGTAGTCACTGTTTTTAATGAGTGCCTTTCCATTCAAAAGTTCTGCCATTTTCTTTTTTGCCCATGCTGCCTCAGTATCAGCTTCAAGATGTGCTTCCTTTTAACTGGCTAGCGTACTGTAGCCTGTGTGTGATACATGGTTTCATCCATTTTAGACCAGTGTTGGACAAGAAACAGCTCATCTTCTTGCTAACAGTCTTGTCTTCTTACGGTGTGGTCAGTGAAAAACCAATTGTAATAATGTCAAATGAAAAAAAATGCAAGAACATGTTTATGTCCTTTTTATAGAAGCATGCATATGTGTAACACATTTTGAAACACCCTTTTCCTTTTGTAATTCCTTATTTTTGTGTTGCTGTTGTCTCTTCACTGCAGCTCCCTATCCTGGCGTCCTCTGTTGTCAGTCTTTATTTCCTGGAGCTGACTGACATTTTCCAGCCGGTGCATTCTGGGTACAGTTGTAATGACCGCAGTCTGTCTTTGCCCTACATCCTGCCCAGACAGGAAGTCTGCCCGCTGCCTCTGCTCTTCAGCTTGGCATTTGCCGCTCCTACTGCCACTGTAAGTAAAGCTGCCCCACCTACATCTATCTACATGTGGCTGATTGGTTTGTGATTATACGTGTTATTATTATTATACAGAAGTGACTCAGTTGTTGTCCACACTAAGGAAAACATCTGTTACCATTAATAAAACATAAAGAAATCAAGTGAGTGAATATTTCGTCTAACAGGAGTAGTACAGTATGTGCTGTTAGCTGACATTAAAATGGAGACAAATATAGGCAGTGATGGGAAATCAGCGTGAAGTTTTCTCCTACATGTTGTAGCTTTGAAAATGTGCCCATGTTGTGGGCGTCTGACCACACTGAGTGCAAGTGGAAGCACTGAGCTGTTTCCACGCAAAACTAACTTTTGATGGGAACCAGCCAGCCATTTGAAACATGTTGAGGAGGATTTTTTTAAACTAGCTGCCATTTGTTGAGTTGAAATGCCTCGTGCAGCTCTCAGTAATAACTTTATTTCTATTTTCAGCTCAGTATAAAGACCCTGCTGTAGATTCACAGCTAAGAATTTATTTATCAGAATCTCTGTGACCTCACAGAAATTTTACAATCCAGTATTCAAGTTCTACCCATTTTTGAAACTTCTCCTTGAGGGATTTGTAGACAACATGGTCAGAACTCGAGGCAGTACAGCACAACCAATACTGGATCTTTTGAGTCCACATGCAATTGACACGGATCTTTCTTCCTGTGCTACCCTTAGACATATTTATTTTTCTTCCAGTATATTAATCAAGTCTATTTTTTCTTGTCCTATGTATAGAATAACTGAGGCCACCATCAATAAGCTCCCAACTCAGCCCAAGCTCTTGAGAAGACGAGGAAAAACTCAAAACCTTATCAGTATACCACAGAAGTGTCACAGAGAGACAAAGTTTAATGGACAGAGGCATTGCTGGGTTGGCTCAGAGAAAGAAAACCTAACTTGTTCTATAGTGTGCAAACTCTTTTAGAACTATGTTATTATTTTCTTCAAGTACATCCTGGTCGTAAGTCTACCATTACATTTATTCTGTGAGTTGGAAGCTTTTAGAGGTTCTTCCTGTAAAAAAAATGTTTCACTACCTTCATACAAAATCAAATCAGGATTCCTGTTTACATGACATTTAAGAAATCGGATAACTCAAAAGTCTTGTGTAACTTGCAGGCATTTTAAACATTCTTTCTCATCTGTGGTTTTTCATTTGTCAGTTTTTTACATTTAATCTTCTAATTATTGTGTAAACACACTGTACTCTATTTTCAGTCGTGAAACAATAGATGGAGCAGTATATACAAAGTCTCTCTATATAAAAATCTGCATTGATCTTTTCTTTGTCTTTGTGTGTGTAGATTCTCATAGGAGAGGCCATTCTGTACTGCTATCTATCCAGGAGGTCAACAGCCACACAGACGGAGGCCAACATCAACGCTGCGGGCTGTAATTTCAACTCCTACATCCGCAGAGCTGTACGCTTCATAGGTGGGAGGACACATGCATTATAGTGATTATGTGCATGTTTTCAGTAACTAAAATAAAGCACAGAAACTGAAACAAACAGCTGTAACAGTAACACACTCCAACTGTAAAAGAATGGACTCACTATGAGAATATTTTTGGATAAAGAATAAATAATATAAATAATAAATAAGTCATATAATATTATTATTTCAGAGGGGTTAATGGTTGGCTGCTGTTGTAACATGTATTGTTTTTCACAGGAGTCCATATCTTTGGCCTGTGTGTGACGGCACTGATAACTGACATTCTCCAGCTGTCCACGGGTCAGCACACCCCCTACTGGTTGGATGTGTGTAAGCCCAACTTGACCCACATTAACATGTCCACCTGTGATGAGGCTTTTATTCTGGAGGATATCTGCTCTGGACAAGACAGCGGGCTCATCAACGCTGGGAGGTAGGGCTTTGTTTAAGAAGGAGAGTGTGGGAGTGAACTAGTGAGTGTGTCAGAGGATGTGTGTGGGTGTTTGTAAAAAGTGTGTTTATGGAGTCATTGTTAATGTTTGGAGCATAATAATCGCCTTGTAATTTGCAGTCCTAGACTAGTTCTCTGCTGTTGTTATGGTTACAAACCTGCCCTCAGGAGAAGCACTGAGAAAATATGCAGCAAGTAGGACACTGTGCTTCATGTCTGCCAAGGTCATGTGCTAACACATAGATTGGTGACAACATGGCTGCTCTACTGTGACGAGATTACAAACCAAACATCTGAATGTCACACTTAGGACATGTTTAACAGCCATGAAGAAGAAATGGACGTAGTCTCTGTGACGCCCCCCATTGAATTGCTATTGTGAGGCTCAGTGTGGTGGCTCTGATTGCCGCCATGTTGACAGTCCTGCCTCTGCTGGCTAATCCAAAAATGGGCAAAGAGGTGGAGCATGGTTGGAGCTGAGATGGGCTGGTTATTAAAACCAGCTCTTTATTCTGCATAACTTTAAGCCTTAATATCATTTGAACAGGTGAGTTGTATATAAAATTCAGTACAGTTGTCATGAACGGGGAAATTAGCTACGGAGACCAAAACTGTTTTTTGTTCCAGGCTGTAAACATGATGACATTTTAACATGGGGACTTCAGACAGGGACAGGCAAACCGGGGGGTGTGTTGGTGGGATGTAGGTGGGGGGAGCTGGTAGTGGGTTGCCGTGAGCGTGTCTATACCTGCTGAATGTAACTGCTGTGAAATAATCAGGAAATAACTTTTAATTTTGCCGATTCGCAGCTTTATCAAGGCCGGCGCTCGCTCTCTGTTGTTGTAACTCTATGTCTCTCTACCAAAGCTCTCTCTCTCTCTCTCTCTCTCTCTCTCTCTCTCTCTCTCTCTCTCGCTCGCTCTCTCTCTAGTCCGTGAATCCACCTGGATAGTCTCTGCTTCAGAGACATTTCAGGCTGTCTGTGGAGGTTTGACTGATCTGAGTTTCTGAGCGCCGTAGCGTGACGTGGGTCTGGCTCAACTTCGTTGCAACCCCTACTGTCTGAATGCCCACTTCTGGAGCCAGCTCAAGTGGATGTTTGAGGAACTGCAGTTTTGGGGACATTTGCCAGCCACAGCAGTTTACTGAAAGGTCCAGTGTTTAGGATTCAGTAGCATCTAGCTGTGTGCTTTTACCCTACATATCTCACACACATTTATACACTGATGGCATCGGCCGCCATGCAATGCCAACTGCTCATCAGTTTGAGGACCTAACCATTCACACACATTCACACATGCGTAGTCTTCAGGAGCAATTTGGGGTTCAGTATCTTGCGAAGGAGCCGGGGATCCTACCCACTCTACCTCCTGAGCCACAGCTGTACTAGTACAGTTTTTAGTTTTTACATTTTGGACAGGCAGAAATAACTGTAATACAACAGTGTTGTTCAAATAAATTCAGCACAAAGGCAGAATGTTCTTTGTAAATACACATTGTGAATTTGATGCCTGAAACAAAACACTGTGAAAGTTGTGGAATGCTCAAAAACATCTGTTTGAAACTTCCACAGGTAAACAGGTTCATTGATAACAGGAGACACTATCATGGTTGGATAGAAAACGGGCTCGGCACTGCATTAAAAACAGACATGACTGTGTGTAAAGGATACATGGGCTCAGCAACACTTTGAAAACTTCAAAACATCCTCAAATGCAAGTCAGAACATGACCATGCAAAGAGGAAGACAGATGTCATCAACATCCAAGTCCACATTTTATTGACACATTAGACTGTTTTAAAAAATCACAGACGTTGTTTCCCCGGGCTGAATATTTTACACATTGTCACAACTTTATTGAAATCCAGAGTTGCACCTGAGGCAAACTGCTGTCACTCATTCAACATTGCACTGAGGCATCTGATGAATTTTTGGAAAAACTGTGGTTGGGGGATAACTGTTTGTGTCTGTCAGTCACAATGCAAGTTAAAGCTGAAGTCTGCTCTCAATGTGCAGCTCTCATTATACTGTAAATGCCACTTCAGCTCTGGAGACCACAGTTTTTACTGCCCACTCCATCGTCAGCTACGGTGGCAGCTTGTTTAACCACGGCATCGCCACATGCATGAAGCTTGTCTCCCGTGCTTCACTTCATCACAGCTTATTGTTTACTCAGCACAGACCTGCTTCTATCATCTGGCAAAATGTATTAAGACAAAGCTGCATGAGTGATGATGATGAGCTGGACTGCATGTCCTTGGACTGCAGCAGGAAAACAAATCAGGACAGGTCGAGGAAACCCACACAGAGCTTGTGCTTGTGATCATTCTGCCTAAAGCTTGAGAGCTCAGATGGCACTGTATTTATGACCTTGTAATAAATGGGTTCAGTGGAGTCAAAGGCTAGCTGGATCGCACATTGTAAAAATCCATCTAGTATCCCTCTGTGTAGGTTTACTGAGATATGATGATCTCTTATCGCAAAGTGCACAGTCCAACCTGTGTGGATGCTTCAATTAAACCTTCTGACACCGCAGCAGGATTTAGCGAAAATGGCACAGAATGTTCTGTGCTTCTCTCCACGGCAGACTGGTGAGCTGCGTGAGCTTCTTTCTTAGTTTGTACAGTGAAATTATCTGGAGTATAGCAGACGTCCTCAGGATACATCGCTTCAAAAAATCTCAGGATATGTTTCTGTTAAACATCAAACCACTGTGTCCTCTGCAAAACTGAAATACATTTTTCCCTGTCACATAAACATTATTTTAAGATGCAGCTTTCTTTATGCAAATGTGTAAACAGCTGCTGTTATTGTTGTGGAAAAGTTGCTGAAGTCAAAGGTCAGTGGTGAGGTCAGGAGGGAAGAAAATGTTCAGGAGCCTCTGATTCTTATGCTGTATTATTTACTAACACTTGATCAAGGAGAATTAGAGACACTCTCAAAGTACATCAGAAGTGCCTGAGTCGGTCTCACATTCTGCTGAACTCATGCTGGTGGATAAACTTTAAACCCCAAGATAGCACCACAAAGACTATACGCCCAGAGTCAGTGAGAATGTCTTTACCCATGCAGGTGTTATTGGCAGCATATTTTAGACTGGAGACACAGATGTCTGTTTACGCAGACTGGAACATCAATGGCAAGCTATCTATTATGTCTAGGAAGGCAGCAATAGGACTCTTCGACCCTGGTCACCACAGTGTTGAGAAAGACTGGCACCTACTGTTCCCAGTCAAAGCCAAACAACTAATACTGCTGAGGACCTGGAGTTACTATCTCCATGTTTGTCGTGCCCATTGCAGCAACCTCAGTGTCTGTTATTTAAAGCCAATATGCAAGTGCCAAAAACTGCAGTTCCTCAAAGGTCCACTTGAAGCTTGCTGCGGAACGAGTCAGGGCAGGATCCGGCGCTCTAGCAAACTGAGGTTTGAGTTTGGCTCTGGCGGTCCGAGCCGTGGGGGTGTCAGCAAAAAATCATTCTGGCGTACAGCGGAGAAGTTGAGCCAGATCCAGCTTTTGGAAGAACAGAGCCTGTCACACTATAGCCGCCAATCAGACACTCAGATTGGATAAACCCTCCACAGTCAGGCTGAAGTAAAACTGAGACTATCTGACCTCTGATAATCTCTGATAATCTACTTGTGTGTGTGTGTTCTGGCTCTGTTTATTTCATGTACCCAGATCCTAAATCTGAGTCTGACTTTTACGCTGCGAAACAGTGACATAAAGACGTTTGATTTGTTTTTTCATCGAATGATGGTTTAAGAGAGAGGGGGAGAACTCTGGTCAAAAGTCCTAGACAATCGATGACAGCGAGTGAGTGCTGGCCTCAATACAGTCAGTTAATCAGAGACATGATTCATGACAACTGTACAGAGGGTGAATTTATATACAACTCACCTGTTCACATTATAAGACTTAAAGTTATGCAGAATTAAGGGTGTGACTGCTTTGTGGGTTTGTTTGAGCAACCAGGCTTCATTCAGCCCACCTCACCCACGATCCACCTCTATCCGGGAGGTGGAAGAGGCCGGATTACCAAGATGGCGACAGCCAGAGTCACCTCTCTGAGCTTCACAACAACTCTTCAAAAACCAGAGGGTGATGTCACAGAGTACGTCCAGCTTTTATACATTCGATGGCTGTGGTTAAGCATACAACAAAACAGCCACCTCAAACGTCACAGGAAGTGTGCACACTTTGAATGCCCTTCTAGTTGTGATTAGATATGACTTACATGTAATGTGTTTGTAGCCCAACTGAACATACTGTATATCCTTCTGTCAACATGTCAGTGTCTAATGCAAGATTCACAGGATATTTATTTATCGTTCTACCAGAGAGGGTTGCACAATGAAATGCTGGTTGTAGTCCCTTTGTGCTAAAGAAAAACAAGAGAGACTATTATGTATGGTGGCCTGCAGAAGATGAATTGAGTCTTACTGTCTGAGGGAGGAAGCTGCTCTGTAGTCTGATGGCACAGCAGTGGGTACTTGCCACAGTGGCTAATGCTGAGGTGGATATCCAACCTCAACATGAATACACCTTCAGAATGGATTTCTGTATTTGGTAAGCTCTGCATCTCAAAGAGAAGAACAGTGTCCTGGCTTCTGGAAACTAGAATTGAGATTTCTCGTCACAGCACTTCTTTTTGTTGTGATGTTAAGGAGAAGCTGAAAAGCTAAATGGAAATGCCATCATTGTACCTACTCTGCAGAAGTGCAAGGGTTCTCAGGGGAGCTCTGTTCATGATGCAAACTTATTTTTTATTGTGGCACATCATCCTGCTCAACAGTGTGTAGTATTATGCAACAACCTGTGGTAGATGTGTACTGTAAGTGTTGATTCTGAACAAAGCAGTGACATATAGAACTTTTTTTGAGGGAGAAACACAAGGCAAAGATGCATGCTGCTGCTCTAAAAACAACAGGAAGTTACAGTTTTTTTGCTAGTTTGTCTCACTTCTCGACAGTCAGCTGCAGTAGTGGCTGTGGCCCAGCTGATGGAGGCAATGAAGGTACTTTAAAAGTTAGTGCCTGATGACTGCAATTTGCATCACAAGGATGTCATTATTCCCCATGCACATCATGAAGACAGCCATAAATCCGCTCAGAAACCACAGTAAAAAAAAAAAAGATGCTTAGAACTAGCCTGAGAGCGGGTCGGTGTTTAGCTCAGTTGGTAGAAAGGCTCAGTCCTTGCTGCGGAAGCTCTTTCCTGCATGTCATTCCCCATCTCTCTCGTCACATTCCTGCCACTCTTCAGCTGTCAAATAAATCTTGGAAAGGCCAGAAAAATAACCTTTAAAAAAAGAACTAGCCTGAGAATCATTTCTTCAGTGTCAAAGAAGTCCAGTGTCCACTGCCTCTAATACACCAAACTAAACCCTAAAAAAATGTTATAATCTTAAGATACAAACGTATTATTTATTACTAGTCTATACTTCAGCTACAAAGTGGAAACACATCAGAGATCCTGAGTTGTTAGCTTTGCTGTGACCTTCATACACTGCATTTATTAAACACCTGCTAGGGCAGAGTTACCACCAGATACACACGCACACACATAACACACACAAACGTCCAAGTTTCTTTGAAAGTCACTTCCTTGTTGTAGATGAATATTCAGCATTGTCCTTTACTGTCTGTACATGATAATTAGCTTTTTTTTCTTTCTTTATAGGAAGTCTTTCCCCTCCCAGCATGCAACCCTGGCTGCATTTGCCGCTGTCTACATCTCAGTAAGTGCTTAATATATACACTTATGTGGGATGAGACTTGTAGTTGAAGATAAAATTTAAAATGACAGAAACTGAAGTTGTTGCCACAGTTTATTTACAAATGGTTAAAATGCTTATCTAGCATCACAAGTGTGAGATCATTTGGTTTTACATTAATAGATATATAGATAGAGTGATAGACTGAGTGAAATTGTGTGTTTCAGATGTACTTCAACACAGTACTGACAGACTCAGCCAAGCTGCTGAAGCCTCTCCTGGTGTTCTCTTTCGTCATGCTGGCCATCCTGGCCGGGTTAACCAGGATCATCCAGTTCAGAAACCATCCTGTGGATGTCTACTGTGGATGGTTACTGGGAGCTGCCATCGCCGTTTATCTGGTAACACAGTCAGCCAATTACAAAAGCTTTGATATTCACAAATATTTCTTGTGTGGCTTAAACATTTATTGTAATAATTCTTATGGATAAATGGTCAAATAGATGGAAGAACCACAATAACAAAAAAGGGAGAAGTCGTGTCATGCTGAGGAGATAGTCATTTTAGAAATGAAGATCGCTTCTCAAAGTTACGTACTAATTAATGTCATAATGAATCCATATGTCTATGAAAACTGTAGTCCTGTAGTTTGATTTCAACATTCTGTGTCATTATTCAAATAACATCTGAACTGTTCTTTTGTTCTTTTCTAAGTTGGTTTATTGTGGAAAGGATAGACGTGGACATTTTGTTTATGGACAACCATCTCAGTTTCCCAGAAAGTTCTATTGACAGAAACAGGATATAATATTAATAACTATATTTTAATTAGTGTAAAATCACTTGAAAATAGGTATCCTTATGTTTTGAATTGGCAAGGTGTCTACAGTCGGACAAATTGGTTCTTTTGTGTTTTTCGCCAGTTTTGCAGCCTCTATTGTTTCTTCTCTTTGAATCCTACACACACACACACACACACACACACACACACACACACCGGCCTTTTAAATTATCGCCACTTACTAAAATAATAAAAATAAAAATAAATAAAGAAAGGCTGTGCTATGTTTCATTACTAACCATTTGTTGTAGTCAGTTTCATTAGTGACAGCATGTGCCATGTGCGATGTTATGTGTGTATCAGTGTGTTATTCAGTTTTATGGGCTGAAAGGAGACATGGAGGTTCAACTCTTGTGTAGAGACTGGTGGTTATTCGCATTATGCGGTACCTCCCACACACCATCACCTTGCAGCCCACACACACTCGGATAGACATGTCCAGCATACACACAAACAGACATGAGCAGAACTGGAGCAGTTACACTTTTGTGCACACACACCAACCACCAACACAGCCCTCTTCAACTGCCTACACATTTGTTCTTCAGCTTCCTCCTGCAGGAAGAAACGTTGGCGACAGATTTTTGAGGCTGTGTTCCAAAACATCAATTCTCCATCAGAAGATGCAGAATCACTAGTTACTCAATACAGAGGCCGCTTATTTTTATGTAAATCCAGAGAACTATGATTAACTTAAGAGAGGATGATTATTCACATTTGTTCTCCAGACAATAACTTTGGTTATTTTAAGGTAAGCATTGTTTCATCTAGAGGAAAAATCTTTCTGTTCTGCAGTGCATCACTCCTGCATCCTCCAGAATGTGTCCTTTTTTTTCAGATGTTTCTGTGCACGGTCTCACTTAAAGCACAATACTCAGTTTGCAGTGGTAATGAGGGAGCTGTTGTTGAGTTTACATTCAAACAATAAAAACTAACTGTGTGACGTCTAGTGTTATTATGCCTATTGTCACACGTAAGTACTAACATACAAGTCCTATTGTATGCATTTAGTCACTGTGAACTGTTTATTGAGCAGGCCATTTTATGAAGGCAGTAACTCTAAGTATGTTAAAACAAAAGTATACACCAATTGAAAGAGGCATTTTGCAAGATGGATGTTGGTTTTGGCTAATGACCTTCATTTGTTCACTGTTTTTTATGTAATCACATTCCACCATCAGCAAAACAAGTGATGTCAGTTTTAAAGAGTCAGGACACAAGTTCCCTGTTGTTCATTTAACTCGTTACATGCCAGTATCTAAAATATAAATGATATGATATTAGCAGAGAATGTTTGTGTGCGGATTTCAGCCTGCAAAATATTTTTGATGACTCGTTACACCCTGTAAAACTGAAAAGAAATAATGTGGCTGTGCGCTTGTTTCTAGGGGATTTGACTAAAATCCCTCTAGTAAAGGTTTTAGTAAAGTAGACATGTTTCCTGAAAATGGATATGTCAGACTCTTTTTATGCTTCTGTTATTGCTGCATGAGTCTTTGTGTTTCACTATGTGTGTGTGTGTGTGTGTGTTTACATGCAGGGTGTGTATGCAGTGGGCAATTTCCAGCCCAGTGAGGATCGGTCCAGAAGTCGACCATCTCCCCCGACCCTGAGGGAGCCCCCCCTCTCCTCCCTACCCAACGTCAGCCAATCAACAATTAGCAACAGTCACCAAGGTAAGCCATGCCTGCCAGGTATCTTTTTAGAATTTCAGGTTACAACACAGCGACATGTCATCTGCTACAATACATTTTCAGAAAAAGTACTACACATAACCCACCTCATGATGTGCACAGAGGATCAGCTTTGCTCATTCCTAAGAGTTTGGTCATGCTAATGAGCACAGTCACACTGTGTACAGGTCAATGACTGTGAACAAGGTGAAATGCCACAAAAGTCAAAGGAGAAAATAATGTTTTCCCTGTTAGGAAAATGCTAAGTACAGAGAACAAGGCACACAATTATAGGTCTTTGCTGACATTTGGCCATTTTTTATATTAATCCACAACATAAAACATTTGTAGTCATTCGAGCAGTCTTCTGTTCTTCACTGTAGTTTAAGATGTCCCTTTATGCATAGTGTGCAGCTTGTAGAAGAGGAATTGTTGGCATCCAGTTTTTATATTGACTCATGCTTATTGACTATACTATTTTCAGTACAACAGGCCTGTCTGTGTGTCTCATTGTGTTTCAGTTTGAACTAATTTGTTAATGATTTCAGACTGAGAATTCCTGACATGAGTGATGTTGGTGTTGAATGGAGTCTGGGCTAATATACAGTAAAATAAGTCGAGTTTACCTGACAGAGTCAAAGCCTGGATCTACCAGCATGCATCCTTTCGGTTTTAATGATGAATGAAGTCCCAGTAACTAGGTGTTCAAGAATATCCTCGGGCTTTAACACCCCCCTAGTTACTGGGACTTCATTCAACATGAAAGTCCAGCTGATGCCCTAAAGGCCTGAAGGAGGAGCGCTATTCTTTACACCATGACCAGTTGCTATGCCGAGCAGCCTCAGCTACAGACCTCACCATCAGGGACCTTGCAGCTTGAGAATGGCAAATGGAGGCCAACCAAGGGAAGCATGTGAAATTTCCATTGATGATCACTGACACCAACCTCTCATTGACATATTACCAGCCATAAGTCCTTCTCCATAGCAGGGTCAGCAGCACCTTCTGAACCTAACCAGCATGTTCTCTTTGGAAGTGGCAGAGTTTCAGGACACAAGAGTCTGGGGGTATTTAAGATGCAGCAATACACATTTGTGGATGAGATTCGCCCTGAGATGCTAAAAAGCTCTTGACATTGTTGAACTGTCCTGACACACCTCTTAGATGTTTTTATAAAGAGGGGCCAGAAGGAGACTCTAAACAACTGTCAAACATCAGAACGAGGAGGGAGGAGTATGTCTAGTTTGGAAACCTCTTGTCTCTCTACTCTTGGCAGATGATGTGGTTCTGTTGGCTTCATCAGACTATAACCTGGGTTGTGAGAAAGTCAATGTCCCAAATGAAGATCTCTCAGGGACTCAGGGTCTTCACGATTAATGGTACATGACATGAATAGGCAAATTGGTGCACTGTGTTAAAAAAAGACCTGCGCTGGAGGACAAAGCTTTCAATCAGTCATGTTCCGACCCTCACCCATGGTCATGAGTTTTGGGTAGTGACGGAAATGATACCCCATAGGTTAGGTACTTACCCTCAGAGTTAGGGTGAGGAGCTCAGAGCCATTGCTTCTTCAAAAGAAGCCAGTTAAAATGGTTCAGGCTCTGAGCACCTTTCTTTGGAGGTTTTCCAAGCAGCAGATATAACTCGCAGGGGAACCTGGGCTGTACCAAAAACTTGCTGGAAGGCTTAGATATCTCATTTGGCCTTGGAACACCTCAGGGTTCCTCCCCGCTTAGCCTGCACCCAAAAGAATAAATCAAATAAGAGTAAGAAAATGGATGGATGGATGGATGGATGGATGGATGGATGGATGGATGGATGGATGGATTAGCTGTTTGACCTCTCCTTGTTGTCCAATTGTAGGTCACCACACCCTGGCTCCCAGTCAACCAGAGCCCATCATCACAAGGACCTCTTCCCACACTTTGTCCCCCAACCGACCAGAACCCATACTGACACGAAGCTCCTCCTACCGAGAGCCCTCGCTGTCCAACCTGAAGAGAGCCAGTGCTGAAGTAGAGGTGATAACTCCATCCAGTCCATTGGGTAACCATGACAACATGATGACCTTCAGCAGCAGCACACTGCCAAGGTAATATTTGTAATGTTGAGGTAATATTTGGTTTGACAGGGAAAACAAGGTGCTAGAAATTTGCTTACCCATATTACATCATGTTTAGATGTTGTATACTCCTCCACCTGTTGAATGCCGTTCTGTTATCAGCCTTACTGCTCTATCTTAGGAACAGAGGACTGTATTTTAAGATAAAAAGTAATTGGAAGAAACCACTGCAGATAGGTTGATCCTGTTTACTGCAGTGATGGCAGTTTAAGATCAGACCATATCTATGACAGAGGCATTGAATGTTAAATGAGAATGTTGAGAATTCTCAGGAAATAACAGGATGTAAATTCACAGTATTTAGCCCAAATACTAATATGAGGAAATTACCAGTGGACCTAGTGAGTGTAAATTGTTTGGAAATAACCAAGATAAACTTATGATTTATTTGGCTGTTGAGGCATTAAATCAAATCAAAATAACAGATTCATAGCATACAATTGCCCTGGTATAAGGTTAGCCTCAAAAAGGTCCTTGATCTATGAGGACCCTTGGTGGCGCAGTCATTATCTACCCTGGTCACTCTTGCACATTCAGTGGATGTAGATTTAGCTGTGGCTACATGGAATCAGGTTAGAGGATTGGGAGGATTTTACAGTGATTCATTTACAAATACTGCCATAAAAGTATGTATTTTGGGTGTACTGCGTGTTGCAGCCGGAAACACAGGCAGACACTGGGATGAAAATAATTTATTTTAACACAGTGAAAATATTTCAATGTATACTCAGGGCTGCCTATCTACAGTTTTCTACCGCTTGTCTAAAGTCCCTTCCAGTCACTTCCATTTCCATAGCAACCCAGCAAAGTCCCAGAACTACAGTAGTTGGTCTCCTCCAGGCGCAGCCTGGTGGTGAAACCGTGCAGTGCATCCTATCATGTTACTACATTACTACTGTCTAAATGAATACTGCAGCCTGAGAGAATTAATGACAACATTAACGTGAAATAATTCTCAGCTGAATAAACTGAACCACAACACCAAAAATAACTAACAAAATAAAATAACCCTAATAGCATGTCATAACATAAACAATCTGTAAAACCATTAATCATCTGGATACTGGTGGACTTCTCACATGCAGCTCCGATGGAAACACGAAACCAACCTTTATGTCTTTTGCTTCAGGGTATGGGTGGGTGAAAAGCTTAGTGTTGATGAGTATGATGATGAGGATGATGATGATGATGATGATGATGATGATGATGATGAGGATAATGATGATCACCAGTATCCCACACAGTGGCTGACTCAGTCTGTATTGGCTACAGCATAGCTTCAAATTTTGATTGAAAGGTTTGGTTCATCTTTGTCTCTTACCAGCTTGTTTCATTACAGCTGCCTGTCCTCTGTGTGTAAATAATGTGTGTGTCTTCCATTATTTCCATCGCAGTGTTTTTTCAGCTCTTCTGTTACCACGAGAGATCTTTCTGTTCACCTGTCAACTTTGTCTGTGGTTTAAACATTGAGGGAATAGGATAAGTGATTCAACATGAGGTAGAAATGACTGTTGATGTGAGGAAGATGCATTAAGTGTCTGTGTGGGTGACTGAGAAGACAATTCATTTGAAACACCACACAAAAGCAGCACTGATAGAAAGATGCCGGGCTCTATGGAGCACGGTAATCTCCAAGAAGAGAGAGGTAAAGGAGGATGTGCCACAAAATGAGGTTGTTGAACCGGCCTCATCCTCAGCACCTGCCAGACATTGACAGTGGTGGCCGTCGGGCAGATGTTGTGCACATTATCCCTGTGGTCCTGTTTTGCTCTGTGTCTAATTACTATTTTTTAAAATAGATTTGGAATGGTGCAGAACAACACAGTGAACAGACGTGTTATCTGCTCCCCAAGCTAATTTCATTTCTCTATTAAAAAAATCTTCAGACAGAATGGAATCAGAGGAAGTAGCTTTCATGCTGCGTCATTTTCTCCAGCACAGACTGCTGTGGTACACGGTGCACTGCTTTGAAGACACTGACACACTCTAGATCCCACTTTGTTTCCAATTGTCTTAAAGTTGCCACTGGCCTCAAAATTGACAAAAGTAACTCAAAATTCAGTCAATCGCAGCATGAGTGCAGTGCGTAGCACTGTTCACATTACTAGTGTTAATACTATGAATTTTGAGGCAGTCTCCCACTCAGTCTGGTGGGAAAACAATGTAATGTTTTTATTTTTGTTCTCAATATAAATTATTCATCTGCAGGAATTAGCATAACATAACTTACAACAATATTTTGAACATTTTAACATCTGTTTAAGGACGTAAAGGTCACAGAATGTTGTCTAAGATTCATTTGAGAGCACAAAATAGTCGTTTGTGTGCACAATTTATTAATGTGAGAAAGTAATTTGTTCATTTGGGAGCACAAAGTAGTCATTTGTACACTTTGTTTATTAAGCTGAGAGTTAATTTAGAGTTTATTTATCTGAGAGCATGACATCATAATTTGTGTGCATAAATTAATTAATTTGTGTTTCTCTATGACACCCGCTGGGCTCTTCTCACTGGTGGATGTTTCAGCTCATAACATTGCTGTGATTAGCATACTCATTAGCATGCTAGCGGTCAGCAGTGAAATCACATCAATAAAATGCTGAGTCACTCTTGAATCATCTTTCTTGGCGATCATAATGGTTCCTTGCCTCCTCCTGCAGGTCCCACGGAGGCTCCTCATTTGAAGAGGGGCGCATCCCTCGACGTCACGCCTCCATCCATGCCTCGATGGACTCAACCCGATCCAAACAGCTGCTCAGCCAATGGAAGAATAAGAACGATAACAGGAAGCTGTCGCTGCAGGTGATGGATGGAATAAGACCAACCTCCTCTTCATCTCCTCAGAGGAACATGGAACTGCGCTGCTCCTCTGAACCTTCAGCCATGGGCCTGGAGGCAGAGCTCCGAGGAGGAACACACCTGCCTTCAATCAGTGCTCAGGAAGCAGAGCTGCGTGCTGGGGCCCACATTCCAGCTCAGTATATGAAATTAGCAGCAAGCTCTGTTCCTATGGCCAATCATAATCACCTGGCCCTCAATGGCAGCACCGGATTGGCTGGTGGGGCCAGAGTGTCCATTCAGTCCAGACCTGGATCGTCACAGCTGGTCCACATTCCTGAGGAGGAAAACCTCACCAGCAGGGATCACGAGAGCGAATCAGAGGACAGCATGATGGACGGAGGCGGGTCAGTCAGGGAAAAGTGGCTGAGAGTGGCTGAGAAGACGACCATCCCCTGCAGGCCGCTCAGTGCTGGAGGACAGCCTCGTCTCATGCAGGTTGGTAGCTGTACAGTGGGATGTATACCAGGGCTACGTCCTGGATGAGCGTGCTTGTTGCATGGTATATTTCTCTGTCTTCCCTCATTTCCTGTCTGTCTCTTCACTTCCAGCTGTGTATTTGGGATAAGCAGCAGAAGCTATGAGAAGAGCAGGCTAGCTGACAATGGAGAAGTGTTCCAAAGCTCACATTTCACTGTCATCCTATTGTTTCCAGGTGATAGCTTTATCCAAACAGCAAGGCCTGCTTCACTCTCCTCGGTCAGAGGATGGTGGCAGCACTGTCAGCTGCACCGGATCCATTCGGTACCGAGCCCTAACGGACCAGGACCCGTCACCACCAGCCTCCACCTCCGGAGCAATGGGAGGAGGAGGTCTGTACTCTTAAGCCAATCACAGTGAATATTCATGTTATAGCAGAACGCCATCAGATGGAGAAAAGTCTATATATTTAATTTGATACATGTAGAACCTTTATGTACATTTCAAATTATTTTAAAAGAATTTGGGCTCATATTGGGCTGTGTATCACTTAACATTCAATACCAAGTGCAGATATAACACTCTTTTAAGACCTTCCTTATGAATAAAATATTCATAAGGAAACATATTTACAAAACCTTTTTTCATTAAACAAAAGAAGCTCGCAAAGTTTAAAGTTCTGAAATGTTAAACGTTGACTAAACACTAAGAACTGGAGATAACATATAACATATACTTTTGAAGCAGTGAATGAGCCTGATAACTGCTGTTAGCCTGAATTAGTTGGTTCAGCCACATTTGAGGTGAAGTATTCTCTTTGTTGTTGTTTTGTGCACAAATCCCAAAAAAGACCAAAACCAACAGTGAATGTGCTGACGAATGTTTCCTGTGTGCGTCAAAGGATGATAGATCTTCTTCCTCTGTGGTGCCATAGAGCTCCAATGTCGTCCAAAATCTATTAAAAACACATCAGTGAGCTACACTCTTATTCCTTCATTACCATGAACACACACTGTATTTATTACTGCAATGGTCCCCAAAAATCACACTGTTCCCTCCTGTTTGAGTAATGATTTGTAAAAACTACAGCGAGCAGCTGTTTTAGGAAATGACTAAGCTCTTCTCTTTTTTTTTATTAAACGTTGTATTTGTTCTGAAGGGAAGGATCTAGACTAGTACTGAGACACATGGTTGATTTTTGTCTTTTTCTCTGCAGTAACGAAAATAGAATATCAGCAGCCTGATCCTTTAAGGTAACAGTTCTCATTCAGGAAGACACATTTGTTACTTTCACATTATCAAACGATTGATTGGATATATCAACTTCAACATAGACCCCGTGAAGCCATCACAGAGCTGCACACAAAGACTGGACACTGGCAAAGGAGCTAGCTTAGTTCTATGGTTAAGACTGAATAAGGTTTGGGCGGTATGAAGCATGGCGTTATCAGATGTTATCAGACTCTGGATGACCGAGCTCTCACCAACGACTGAAAGTCAGTCCCAGATTTCTTTGAATTCTCTTCTCGTCCTCTTCAGTCTTTAGATTACCTGTTTGCCCACATCCTGTTTTGACATGCTGGTGCTCTGAGCTTTGAGTCTGGGCTGTCTACCTAACAAACTGAGCTAGCATTAACTAACAGCAGTTACAGTTCACAGCAGTTTACTTCACGGTCCATCATCTTCAACAAGATTGATGACTACTGGTGTTAGCAGTAGAAGATAATAATTGAGTCATTCATTTGTCTTCTTTTCCTAAAAGGTTTGGAAAGAAGTGGCAGCATAGTCCGTGTTGAAGCCCACCCAGAGTCCAGACAACACAAACCCATCGTAAAGCCTCCGAGCACCGACGGTAGTGGCTCCTGGCGATGGAAACCACCAGAGCAACGAGCTTCACTGCGACAGTCGGCTTTCACCCTCAACGACCTGAACAGACACACAGACAGCTGTGATTCGCTGAAGGATGGAGGGTCCGTGGATGGGCGGAGGAGTGTGGCAGGGACCGAAAGTGAGAGTGAAGGGGGAGGAGATGGAGGGGGAGGAGGAACGGGAGGGGGTGGAGGTGGTGTATACACAAACCATCCACATGTTGTATACCCTTTACATCCCCTTCATCCCAGTAACTCCAACAACTTCCAACAACCCAACTTTAACCCCAACAATCCCAATAATCCCAACTTTAATAACATTCACTTAAACCCCAACTCTACTAACTCCAACATGCCATTTACCCCCACCGTCACCTTTGCTCCTCCTTTCCACCCAAGCCCTCAGGCCATCACCACCATCAGGGTCACCCCAGTGGAGGGAACGGCCGCCAGCAGCGACGGTGGTTCAGACTGCCAGTCAGTGGCCTCATCCAGCCGCGAGTCGACCCTGAGGAGGAAGAGCGGCTCCCACATGGTCCACGTCCCCGATCGAGGGCCGACTCCTGACCTCCACAACAACCACCGCTTCTGTGACGAGAATAACCGCCTTGACAATGAAAGCAGCAACCGGTTCCACGAAAACCTTCGGAGTTTTCAAGAAAACCCCATCCACCCCAACCATCCCAACCATCCCAACAGGCAGATGCAGGGGATGTATGGCCGTCCCAGCCCAACCCCTCCCCCCACCTTACCCCGCCCCATCCTGACTCACACTCCACCTCCTACTCTGGGGTTGGCCTATAAAGAATAGCACGCAAAGTTCATTAATTTACACCTGTGATCAAAATTGGTGCCACTTTCAACTGAGATGCTGAGGAAATCTGCTTAAATGTGCCAACCCCCCAAAGTCAGTCAATAGGGGATGGCAACGGGGACTTGTTAGTCCCACCCATAACCCTCTTCACCAATCAGGGCACAGTATATGGCTAATTGTGTCCCTGCAGCATCCCAGCTGGTTTAGTAACCAACCGGATGATTGTTGTCTTACTAGGAGACAAACTGTAGGCTTATTAAAACCTACTCACAATGGGTTCATGATCCACGTTGGGTCACAAGCCAGAGTACAATCACAATTAGCCCCGCCGTGATCATCTCCAAGTAGCCAATAAGAAAGGACTATAGTCGTGACCCAATATATGAGGGTTGAGTTTGACATGTTTCCTTGTGTGTTTTTCTAAATCTTGGACTGCTTGAGACAGCAGTCAGATTTTGTAAATGTAATAAATTGCTTTATAGGCACAATGATAATGGGCTAAATAAACTGAAGAGGCTCCAGCCTCAGCTCCCTGCCAGCGAGGATGGATTCAGACTCATGACTGCCCCCTTTCCTCTGACTGCTGGGTCAGCTGTACATGGGAAAACATTGTCCTCACAGTATTTATACATACAGTATACTCTCAGCTGTCATCCTGTTCTCAAACACAGATAACAATATTGATATATAAACTTTACATTAGATGGAAGTTTGCATTCAAAGCCCATAACTGTGCTGTGTTTGTACATATGATTGTGGGGGGCGGGGGGCACAGTGGAAAGGAAACCCACTGAACAGTGTCTGGGCTACAAGGTGTCCCTGTGGGCAATAACAGTATCTCTTAGTCGATGGTGGTATTGTGTTTGTGTTGGATAAGAACAATATCATGGGGCAAACATGGTGTTTAAATATAGTAAACATTTTTACATGCTGTGTTTTAATGATGTGCAGTATATGAATTTTTATTCTGACTGTGTAGTAACTGTACACATGCAGCATGAGAGTCATCTGAACAAACTGAGACCACACACACACCCACACACACACACACACGTCCAACGACTGAACTATTTTATTTTCTTTGCTTGGTTCATTTGATCAACTCATTGTGCCTGACAGTGGTGTCATCATGATTGAAAACACAAAGACATCCAACATTTTTCAGGAATAAAGTCAAGACCTTTAGAGAAGGCACTTACAATGTTATGAAAGTAGGAAGAAAAGGGAAATATTACAAGAATGAAATATAATTTAACAACACAGGTCAATATTACAAGAACACAGTCATAAAGAGAAGGCATAATGTTAAAATAATAAAATCTAATTTTACACAAAAGTGCAATATTAAAAGAAAAGTTATAAATGAAAAGTCATACAGTACATTTTGAAGCATTATAAGTAGTATAGTAACATAATATATGAGTATTAACATTACAAGAAAAAAAGTGAAAAATAATTTACAAGAGAAAAATGTAATTCTACAAGCAAACATTCCAGATCATAATTTTACAGTAAAATATTATCAGAATATCACAAGAATAGATTCAACAGGCTGATCTCACCTGTTTACTGTAATAGAATATTATATTAAAAAAAAAGGATTTTATTACACTTTATTCTGGAAATATTTCTATTCTCAGAAAATGACTGAATTAAATTATTTAAATTATTTTCATAATGTGACTTCTTTCTGTCAAAACTACGACTTCATCCAGATGTTACAGTTTCATGAAATTCTTACATGACTTTTTTTCTCTCCCTAATGTATTCAAAATCAGTTGTTGATTTGGTTCAGAGCAGCAGGAGTGTGGCATTTTACAGAAACTTTGCTTTAGTGTTTCACGTGTGTGGTTGATTTCATGAAGTAGAAAACACTCCTGACATTTCCACTCAGTGAATATTAGAGAAAAGAAACATTTTAAAGGTCCAGTGTGTGCTCTTCCAAGTGTGGAGGAGGAACTAGTGTCTGTGAAAAAATGTGCATGGAGTGTAGAGTTGGTGTAGAAACAGGGCAGACTCCATAGTAGATGATCCAAATAGACAATGAAAACATACTTCCTTCTGCAGATAAACAAATCTGACACACTGGACCTTTAAATGTACTGCACTGATTACCAGACACAGCAGCAGACCACATCTGGACTATTCAAGAGACATGACTTCATGATTTTCTTAGTCCAGTGTTTACATTGTTTGTTTAACTCAGTGCCCAAGTGCCATGAGAAGAGAAGTCATGTGGCTGTGGGCTAGTCACATAGATATACTGTGTTAGAAGAACTCTGGAGTCAGCGTTTGACGGAAATCTGCCTGGAAACACAAAGATCCTCACGTTTGGATCACCTACAGTTTGAGAAAGCACAAGTGACAGTGGATATTTATAGCATTGTACATAGTATATATATATATATATATATGATCTGTTAGCTCCCACGTCTGCTCAGATATCTCTGCGTGTTGCATTTGAAGGTGCAGGACCACAATGGAGATTTAGCTGATACTGCTGCTGTTGAATGGTGGTGTAAAGATCTATTCAAGTGTTTTTAATGGGATGCACAAAAGCTGCGTGGAGACGACGATCAACATTAGTTATGGGGAGTATTTTAGTTAAACAAGCTGATGAATCATGAATATTAGTGGCTGACAGATGTTTTTAAGTCCCACTCTGCTCCTTCACACATGTTTTTCCAGCTAACAATAAAGACACGGTTAAATAAGATGTGGAGCTTGCAAACTAGAGACCTGATTGGTCATCAAGAAACACTGACGATGTTTGATGGAAAGGATTCAGGAGGTTTCTGTGTCCGTTCTTGTGGTAACCAGTCCAGTTTGTTCTGTGCTTTTTGGTTCTGTTGCTGTCATTTATTCATTTTAGCCAGAAGAGAACAGGCAGCAGACGGTGTGAACGCGTCACCTGATTGTTGATTTCATAAAGCAGCGTCATGAAGGTTTCATGTAGAACACCTTGCTTAGTTTTGCCAGTTTCAGTTCAAATAGAGAGTGATAGGATGGATCTTCCGGACCAAGAGACAAGATGTTGAATCAGTTGAACACAGTCAGCCTGCAGTCACAGAACTGTAGAGCACACAAGTTCTGTGGAGTGAAATAAGAGACTAGTCGATTTTTCGTGTTGAATTCTGGAGTTGAATGACCACAAGATGAAACTCTGGCTGTCTTTTCGTCTGATATGCTCTCTCCCTGCTAGAATCTGGAGAGTGAACAGTAGTTGGGATCAAACCTGTGAACCTCTGAAGCACCTCGTTGTAAAGTTACCACCTTAAGCAGCTCATCCTGTCAGCCTGTAAAGCTAACGTCAACGTTAGAATGTGAATTAACAGGTGAACTGCCACGGATGGCTGGATTACAGCACATGTACTTAAGCCCCAAAAACCTGGTTTCATACACAAAAGACATCTTCAGCTTTAATCATCTACACATAACCCATCTCTTAACCAAAGCTGCTTTACCTGCCTGAATCCATTTCTTCATGACGAGCACATTAACTGGCAGGACACAATCATGTTATCACTGTAACACAGTCTGTAGGAATGTAACCCAGGTAACAACAATCACATCATTATTTTTACATACAGTACATTGATCTGATGAAGAGCTGCCCACTTGTCCCAAAGTCAGCTGGGATAGGACCCTAATGAGAATAAGTGGATTTCATGAACAAGGCCGATTTTTTTCACCACATCTCAGTCAAACTGTTCAACATGAGACACAGTGCTCATTCTCGGAGACAGAAGTATATTTTGATGATGATCGATGTTGTGGAATGTGATTCTGTCATCAAACGCTGAGATGTTTTATAATTTGATGTGAAAGGCATGTCAGTGGAGTCAGTCCAATAAGATGGTAGTACAAATATTTAAGGTGAATGTATCATGTTAAATGTGTTAAAATGCTACATTTGAGTAGAGTTTGATGTGTTTAACAAGAGCAACAAGGAAATGTGTATTGATGAACACTGCGGTGGACATGAAAGAAGCTGATCTGTGTTTATGAGAGAAACCTATGGATTATATCTTAAAAGGCACTATCAGAACCTCACAGCATGTTTATGTTCATATCTCATGTCATGATGTCTTCACGTTTTTACTATTCTGAAGTAATATTATTAGTTTCATAATAAGAAGTGAGATGGTTGCTGGATTATGGGATTATGGACTGTGAGAACACAACTGAAGGATCTGGATCTGTGCTGAAATATGTATTTTGATAAGAAGACAGCATCTAGGCAATGTGTGGACACAAAATGGAAATTGTGCCAGGTTTGTGCCAAGTACAGTGATTACGCTGACCCTCCCCTTTAATGTGCAGTGTGCCCAGCTCCCTGCACACTGTCACGTTGAGGCCAAGAATGAGCATTAACTGAAAGAATGCCACAGCACCCAGTCATTACTGCCACAGAGATAGAGCCCCAACAGCTGGAACTAACAGCTGGAACCAGGGGCCAGACCTGATTCACCACAGGACAGCACCATTACTACAGCCTTTAACTTTCTAGTGATGACACGTTTTGATTTGCGAGTAATTCTAGTTGCATTGTTTGATTTGAGTTTGCAGAAAACCGCAACACTCGAGCAAAACCTGTTTGTAGCCTTAACAAGCCCTCATCCTGATATCAGTTTAGTTCACTTCATTTATGAAAATAATAAATGATAACTACATTAAAACGGGTAGGACTCAGCTGATGTGGACATGAGCAGGTTGGGTAGTGGTTTATTAGCTTAACATGTGCACAGAGGGTAACTGGGTTGGTGTTTGTTATGCTAGCAGCTAAATAGCTAGCCTTCATACTACCTATTGTTACACAATTAATGGCCTCCTGGTTATAACACATATTTCATATATTTAACCAGCTGTTTGTTATAAAAAATATGAATCAGATGAATGTGAATAATCCACAGATAATATTTAATATTTGCATCTTATTTCTAATAATCAGTTATTTTTGTCTTTCTTCCACTGAATCTCTATTATATGATATACAGTACATATATATATAGATATATATATAGACAGATATTTTTGATTAGTGTATGTCAAAAAAACTTTTTATATCTAAATTTGTTGCCATGGAAACCATCTGCACTCAGTGTATGGTTGTACAGTTAGCCCTACGGCTAGCTGAGAAAAATCGGATCCTGAAAATCGGATCCTGAAATCAAATCAAATCAAATGTGATCAACACTTTGCATTTCTACTGTAAGTCAGCACACAGAGCTGCTGCTTCAGATCATTTTCTACGACTTTGTGTGACTCACCGCCGTTGCCTCACGGCAGACAGGTCAGATCAGCATCACTGTAGGTTGAACACGCTCTCACAACACACTGATGAAAGCAATTCAGGTTTTATTCTCATCAGACGAGGACTCCGGCACTACAGGACAGTTGTGAGCAGACTCACTAACTCGTGGAATAAGATCTATGTTTAAAAAAAAACCAGAAGGAATAGTTCAACATTTGGGGAAATACTCGTTCACTTTGAGCATGAAATAAGAAGATTGATCAATCTCGCATCTGTAGGGCTGGAGTCGGTTGTGATTAGCCTAACTTAGCATAAAGATTGGAAGCAGAGAGAAACAGCTAGCCTGGCTCTGTCTAGATTTTTAAAAACACACCTCTAAAGCTGACTACCTAACTCTGTACACAAAGACAGTGTACAAATAGTGTTTGCTTCATGCTCGAACAGTTCATGGAAGCAGATTAGCATATTTTCCCACAGGTTTGCACTGTTTCTCTAATATGATCATGTAACTAACATGTAAGATTGTTATTATAAGGTGTAATAAACAGGATCCAGCAGTTACACGATATTCTACACTGACTTTGTGAAGCTGTCTTAATGGATTCTTGTAGGTTTAGGTTCGATGTTTTCTTTTTTCTATCAGATTTCTACAGTAATCAGTTGACATGAGCTACTTGCTGTTTATAATGATCAAACACAGTAACAGTTTGCTGTTTCTATTGCTGTAAATAGACATTTGTATCTTTATACTCATCACTGTATCCTGTGTGTAAACCCAGACTGATGCTTTGGGTTGTCAGCTCGGTGGGAAATGCTAATGTTTAGCACAGACTCAAACACACCCAAACACATACACACACACACACACACACACACACCAGTGTTCAGACTGTAGCCCATGGTTTTTTATGTGTTGGTTAATGTGACTGCAATCACATTTAAACTCCATTTTCAATCGACTGCACCCAAGACTCCGAACAGTTTAATAGAAAGTGGTTATCAAAAGCTTCTGTCATGTGAATACCTTGGACCTGCATTTTAGGTGTAATTTCCACTTTGTTTCATAATCCAGCATATCATTTAAAATGCCTGTTTGTACAAATGCTGAAAACCAGCTGTCTGCTTCAGTCCTGACAAGTTCTATGTTGTAATTTGGTTGTTTTTCTCTTTGGAAGCTGGAAGATCTTGGTTTTAAAAATGTTCCATTCATGCTAACAGCTGTAGGCAACATGCACACTGCACGATCCAGAAACAAGTCAAAGGTATCCACAGTGTAGTGTTCTCTGTAGCTAGCAGCATGATTGGTTAATGAAGAAATTGCTTGATGGAGACAGAAAATGATGTCACAACTTGTATCTTGTGTGGTCGCTCTCAGGGCTACGTTTACATGTACACTGTTCATTACTCAATATATTTGAGTATATATGTGTTATGCATTATTGGCAGACAGTATAAGTTAGCCTAGCTTAACATAAAGCATGGAAGCAGCTAGCCTGGCTTTGTTTGGAGTTCATAAGAGAACCAGAAAAATGACATGAATGTATCCATGTTACTGGAACATTGGAGCTATTATATATTATTTCATGTAAGTCCAAAATGAGAACCTTTATGTCCTATCTGCACCATGTCCTATTAGAGTAACTCCAGGAAGCTCTGAGGCTGGCACCACGCTCCAAACTAAATCACATTTGTTGAGTTCCTACAGGCTAAATAACAAACCATCCATGAGCCAGTTGAGCAGATCTCCGGACCCTGCAGGGCTCTGTATGTGAGAACAAGAAGCTTCTAATGAAAATGAAACGTGTACATGTAAAGATAGGCACTGATGAAGTCGTCTCATACATTCTTCATGTGTATGCATACACGCTGTAACGCTGCAACACTTCATAAGAAAACACAGTCCGCTCCTGTTTTCATTTCCCTTTTTGGCTAGCTGGACAGATGTGTGGACAGCAGAGCAGCTGGAATGCTGGAAAGTACTGGCTTTCATTGGGACTACAATTATTTTACTGTGCCGTCATACTTGGGACCAAGTTGAGGCTAACTGCAGTGTGGATGAGTAAACTGTGACTAACAGACTGGACTGTTACATCTGAACTGACTCTGTGAACACGCACAACAGTGACAGTGTACTGACAGTGACAGACATTTCAAGTATCTGTTTTCAGTGGTGTCTCTGTAACAAAATAAAGGTTTGATATCAAACGTGTCCGTCTCACTTTGTACCTGTGAAACTGCTGTAATTGTCATTACAGCACAATATAGAATGACCCTGTTTACAGGGTTACTGTGTTAAAATCTGCTGTTTGTTTCTGAACCAATCGGCAGTAATAAAAGACATGCTTACATGTAATACATGTATTAACAGAAACTTTACAGAGGACAACAACGAGGTGCTGTGTAGTGAGCTAGATAACTAGCTAGCAGGATTTGGTCTGATTACTTTCAAATGCAGTCAGCTGCTGAAATAGATTAGAAATATCATTGATTGGATTACAAAAGAAAATAGAATCTAATCTGAATATTATGGATTACGAAGTCTGACCAGGCACACTTTTCATAGCGGATCACAAATACTCATTTTAAGACTGCCATATTTCAAAGACACAATGAAAGACATTCCTTGACAATGTAATTATGATCTAATTACATATTTCTCAAATGTCATCTCAGCTGATTATAGTTACTTTTTGTAATCAGACTACATGTAATCCATTACTATCCAACCCTGTTAGCTACATAGGACACCTCTCGTGTTAAGTGTGCTTCATCAATAAATACTGTATTATGATTATTGTTATTTATTCATCGTCATTCCTGGTTGTTTCTTGTTCTCGTGATGTGATGATGTTGTTTACAGTCATTTTAAAGTTGCCATGTCAGAAAATGATCTCCAGGACGGGGGGGCATTGTTAATAGGAGCATTTTGTCTATTAATAGCACACTGAGTGACAGTGATAAGACCTAGTTATTGTATTATAAGGTCATATAAATCTGGATCACTCTTGACAGAGGAACACAGCGAGTGTTTACTGAGGCTGAGCTCACGTTCTCTCACTGTGGGTGGAGGCAATAGCATGAAGGTTTTTTGCGGAAATAGAGAAGAGAGAAAAGAGTAAGAAAGTCAGATAATCGATGACCTGAATACAGAGAGAGAAGAAAAGATGAAGAGAAAAAAGGAAGAGATGAAGGTCTGGAGTTTTCTTGATTATGAAATAAAGTCTCCTTTACGACCTGTTTTCACCCGTGTTTTCCTCCTCTGTCTCTGCCTCTCTCACTCACCCTCAGTCTCTACCTATTCCCTCATGCTGCTGCTGCAACCCTGCAATCTCACTTGAGTTTCCATGGCAATAACAGGATGGAGAGCAAAGGGAGCAGGGAGGCTGGGGGTGGGTGGATCGACAGAGACAAGCTTTATTACACATATCTGCACACAAATGCAATCTGTGTGTTTATGTACTATGTCTTTATATAGTACACTGTGCTACACGTTACTGTTTGTGCTACCTTTGCACACACACACACACACACATACATACATACACATACACACACACATACACACTGCAGACACAGCTTTGATTGGCTGTCAGAAATTCACCATGGCAACTATGCCAGAGAGCTCAGTATGAGTTCAGCACTCTGAAGCACGTGCACATGCACACACAGACACACACACAGAAAATGAAAGTGAAGTGTGTGATCCAGTCTGGATTCAGGACAGCAGAACAGCCAATCAGTGCTCAGTCTGACAGCTGACAGCAGAGGATTCTGGGCTGTCTGTCTGAGGGTGATCATGAGAAGAGGAGCCTCTGTCTTCATTTAATTCTTTCATCTCTCTCATGAACTAACAGATTTTAAATCCTGTTGATGTTACACTGACTTGTAATCAGGTGAATGGTGTCTCTGTCATTCATACATCTGTCAAGTCACACACCACCAACTATTTGACTGATTTTGGTGAAACTGGATCATATTTTATGGAGAAAATGTTTTCTGGTTTTCCCTCTGATGTCCTCTGGCTGCTCCACCTCATCTCTCTGTGATTTACTCACATTTCCTGATGGACAGTGAAGTAAACATCTGCCAACTGTAGCTGCTGTTAGCTAATGTGAGCTCAGTTTGTTAGCTAGTCTGCCAGGAAGGTGAGCTCAGAGCACCGGGGGAATGTTAGTGTTTGTACCACAGAAGAAGTTTTCAGGTCCGGGGCACGGAGAAATGCTGACAGACAGCAGAGCCAGTGTCCAGTGCAACCAACAGTGTTTGTCTGGCAGCCTGGACCAGCATCTCTGCTGGTCACTCTGCTTGTTGTTATTTCTTCACTCTGTTTCTTTTATCTTCACAATCCAGCGGTAGCTACATCTACTTTCAGATGTGACCATTCAATCTTATGCAAGAAGTCTCTTTCTATGAACTGACTTTTTGTTAACTAGCTTGGTGTTTTGTTGATTGTGTGGACTATAGAGATCATGTATAGAACAGTCTCAGCCGCAATGATTAAAGTGTGCCAGACTGTGAATAAATAGTTGCATGACTTTGCCTTCATATGCAAGCCTGCCTAGCGGTTTTCCAACTAGTTCCCTAACTGAGTTGGAATGCATACAGAGTGCACACACTTCACAGTGAGGTGGTGGGACTGACCACAGCAGCACTTCGGCTAACCAGAGGGCCCAACAAGTGCCCCTGGGTTACACTGTGGGAACAAATGATGCATGAATGTGGCAGCTTAGGCCATATACTATTCTGGTTAAAATGCATTCAGGCTCAGTCCTCCAACCATGCTGATACAAAGAGTTTCACTTTGTTATTTCTAACTGGACGTTCACAAAAAGCAACATGGACAAGCTGAGATGTGGAGGTGAAAGATAAACACCACGCTGTGGTGCAGTCTGATGCCAAAACAACTTCTAATAAGATAAAAAATCATTCCATGCTCTCACGACTCCCTCGTGAGACTTGTGAAGCACATTAAGAGTAAACCATGACAGTGTGTTGTTGAGCAGTAACACAGGCTCTTGTCCTCCTTTAACCCAGCCTGCACTGCAGTGACACAGCGAGGCCAGCGTGTTGTTTGTCATCAGTATTAAAGCTCAGGGTTTGTTCTGAGGGCATGAGTCACGCTCGGCCAGGCCCTGCTTGTGTGTGCTGCTGCTGCTGTCTGTCTTTCAGACAGACCAGACGCACTGCTGCTATTCTGTCTGCACTCTGTTTGTCTTTGTCTCTGTGTCACTGATGATGTTACAGTTTTGTCCTGGCACAGACTGAAAAGTCAGCTGTCCAAGGTGTACAAACGTACAGCACAAATCCACCCATGTCATTGTGTTTGTGGCCATCTTACTGTAACATCTGAGCTCTCAGGATGGTTTGGTCCAGACGGTCTCAACGACAATTACATAGTTTACCATGACATTCACAGTCCATGCAGAGTTGGTCTAGACTGTGCTCCTTATAATATGATCTACAGAGACAAACATGAGCAAGAACTTGGTGGCAGAGGCAAGGAAAAACTTTTATTCTCTAAAGGTTTTATTCTCTTCACACACAATAGAGCTACATTTCTTTCTTTGTAGCTCAAAGCATCATCTTTTATAATAGTATTATCTCAACACTGGTACAACCCATTTTTATTCTCCTTCAATAAAATAATATGAGAATCACATGATTCTCAGTATCCAATCAAATCATTTTCTTAAACTCTTAGTGTATAACTGCTGACACATACTTGTTGATGTTGAACTTTATTTTAACTTTTGCATGTCCTTGACCAGCCCTCACAGCCCGGCAAGGCTGGGCTACGTTACCTCGTGTCCTTTATTCATTCCACGTCTTCACACTTGTTGATTCACGTTGTTAAGGCTTAAGGCTTTCATTGATTACTTATTTTTCACTCCTGTTACTTTACAAACAATCTATCAGTCAATCAGTCTAAAAAGGAAGTTGATCACAGATTAAAATGAACAACAAACCCATGTAACTGTAACTATAACAAAACCCCTAAAATTTGACACTACAAAGGATTAACCTGTTGATAAAGAGAGCCTAAATGATTTGCTGTGTTGTCTCTTTGGACTGGTTCATTAGCAAGTTTGACTGTTCTGTATATTGATTTATGCATATAACTGCTGTCTGGGTTTTTTGTTCCTCTCCAACTTGTTGTCGAGTGATTTCATGTAGATCTGTAGATTTGTTCTGACTTTCACTTAAAAACAAGATATTTTTTAAAATGAGACAAACTCTGAGCCAAATCTGTCCAGTGATTCATAAACATGTCTGACTAAAAACATTGATTAGAGCAGGATCTACAGATTTTTATATCTCTATCATGTGTGATGACAGTAATAATGCAGCTCTGTAATATTTACAGGATCATTGATATTGTCACAGGTACAGACAGCTCGTATGCTCTCTGTGGAAACAGGAGAATTAGTGAGACAGGGCCGACTGCGTCCATTTTTCATCTCGCTCAGCAGATAGAGGAAAGCTGCAAAGCGGACCAAATTGACGTAAAGCCCCCCGGAGAACAATAAGCACCACACTGCCTCCTGCTGGAGACCCCACAATTACTCCTGACATCTATATAAAATATTTTAGTGCAAGGAGGGTGGAAACAGGTTGATAACCACTGAACAAATATTCAAAATATTAATTATAAATTACAGAAACTACCACAAATGTGATAACACTTTAGTGGGCATCACAATATCAGTATATCATGTTGTTTCTAAGCACTGGACCTCTGCTGGGCCTCTGTGTGGAGTTTGCATGTTCTCCCCATGTCTGTGTGAACAAGGTCAGCTGGGAACAGCTCCAGCCCCACCAAGACCCTGATGGGGATAAGTGGTTACAGATAATGGATGGATGGATGGATGGATGGATGGATGGATGGATGGATGTTGTTCCTAGCATTGTAGTTACTTTCATTTGAGACTAGATGGCAGCAAAAACCATCAGTTCTCTGTCCTGCCTCTTTCTCTCACCTCATCCTCTCCTCCTGTTCCTGCTCCATGTTGTATCTGTCTGCACCAGGTCACCACGTGGTCAATCTCCCACCTGTAAGTGAGGGTGGTGTTGGTTGATTGATGGCTGGAGGTGCAGCTGTTGGTGTACATAGAGCAGAGCAGACGAGAAAGGGTGGGGCCTAGAGAAATAGTGCTGATGGTCCGGGATTCAGACGCATGCTTCTCCAGCTCCTTTTTTTTGCTTCCTGTTAGACAGGAAGTCAGTGATCCACCTGTAGGTGGAGGTGTCACTGTCAGAGTTTAGACTTACAGTCTTACTGGCATGTTCTGACTTGAAAACATGGCTCCCTCAACAGACTTAAATGGCTGTCTGACATTGACAGCGTTAAGCAGCAGTGTGTTCATCTCATGTCTCCTGCATGCAGACTTGCACAGTGGTCACAGTTGTATGGTTTCTCTCCTGTGTGGATGCATCCATGCAGTGAATGCTCTTGCAGAAACAAAGGTTTTCTCACTGGTGTTGTCAAAAAGAAGCAGCAGAAATAAAAGTACTCTCACATTTGTCACAGGGTAAAACTTCTCTCTGGTGTGGATGTGTTTGTGTTGTCAGCATGCAGACGGATCACTGAATGACTTCCCGCTGTGACCGCAGCTGTACGGCTTCACTTCACTGCAGACCTGCCGGTGGGAACACAGAAAATAACCATGGCAGCTTTATGAGCTACAGTATCAGCAAGGAGAGAAGCGTAGACGTGACCTGACAATTCTGATTCTGATGAATTATTAACAGAAAAATGTTATCACTTTATTGTCTGCAGCCTGAAAATTATTATTTATACACAAGTCATAGAAAAGACTGAAATTAATTCTTATTAAATTTCCAGTCAGTATGTTGACGTAAATAGAGATATGGTGACACCTTGTGGCCAAATGTGGTACAACACAAAATCAAGCCTCATGTTAAGTGCTGTTAAAGGTCCAATGTGTAAGATCTGGGGCCTCTATTTTCAGAATGAGGCAGAAATGAAATATAATATTGCTAACTAACTCATGCATGTATAATCACTGAAAAATAAAAATCTTTTTGTTTTTGTTACTTTTATATCTACAGTGGGAGCAGGTCCTCTTCCATGTTGAAACACTGTGTTTCTACAGTAGCCCAGAACAGACATTGTTTCTTCTTAACACTAGGAAGCTGAGGGTGCAATGCAGCGATCACACCACTAGATACAGCTAAATCCGACACACTCGACCTTTAAGTGGTGGAACATCCACTCATCCATCCACTCAGGTAACTCAACAACAAGACGAGACAAATTTGAGATGCTTTTAGTATTTTATGTCTGTACACACACACACACACACACACTCACACACACACACACACACTCTCTGTTTGATGGTGGTACTGAACTTTAACTTTAATCTGAATACTTCTTCCACCACCAATACTGTGAATGCATTTACAGCACCTCATACAGGCCCCCCTGTGTCCCCTGCCACAGTATCACATTACCACAGTATCACAGTCAGTAGCAGAGCCCCAAAGACTCTGCCACTGGCTGCCAAAAAGCTATTACCACTATTCTAGACCCCTTGTCTGCCCCTCACCACATCAATTCACAACCACCTACTCCACCTCTCCCCCCTGCTCTGCATCATGTCCCCCACTACTGAGGCTATTAACGCTTTTAACACCATCCATCTGGTTCTACTTGGTGAGAAGATGACTGCGATGCAGGTGGAGGCCCCATCGTGTGCTAGATTGTTGACTACCTGACGGGCTGACCACAATACGTACGCCTACAGAACTGTGTGTCTGACAGGGTGGTCAGCAACACTGGGGCCCTACAGGGGACTGTCCTCTCTCCCTTCCTCTTCACCCTCTTCACCTTGGATTTCAACTATTGCACCGACTCTTGCCACCTTCAGAAGTTTTCTGATGACTCAGCAATAGTTGGTTGTCTTGAAAAGGGTGAGGATAGTGAATACAGGACTGCTATGGGCAACAGCTGAACCATCTACAGCTTAATGTGTCAAAGACAAAGAAGCTAATAGTGGATCTGAGGAGGGTGAAAACACCAGTGACCGCTGTTTCCATCCAGGGGGTCCCTGTGGACACTGTAGAGCAGTATAAGTACCTGGGGGTGTACTTGAATAAGAAGTTGGACTGGACACTTTGACGTGGCAGAGAGGACGATGCTGTCCAGGCTTCAGTCCATACTAGACAATGTGTCACATCCTCTCTACAACACACAGGCTCAGCAGAGGAGCCGCTTCAGCAGAACACTCCTCTCACCCAGATGCTCCACAGAGCGCCACAGGAAATCATTCCTACCTGTGGTCATTAAACTCTATAATGCCTCCCTCAGAGTCAGACACACCCCTTCTGTAATATGACAAACATTTAGTTTCAGACACAGATAAAGGTTCATTTCAGTCACTGACAGACTAGTGTCTTATTTGCATTACATGAAAAATATATACATAAAGTTCTATTGATGCAATGGATTCAATGATCCATGTCCTATTTCAAAAACTTTGAAAGCCTTCAATCGATCCATGTGAGTATCTAAAGACTTGGCACTCATTAAGGAGTCACATGTTGGTCTGTAGTGCAACACAAGCATGAAACAAACAGGCCGCAGTCTTTGTGTTGTCCCAATCCTTTTATTGCAGCAACAGATCATTTACAGAAAACTGACACTTTACACAATCCATCATTACTTCACAATAATTTAATGACCATTGTCAGTGTCCGCAGGACAGTGTTGGATCTGCAGATGACACCGAGGCAGAGAGAGGGGCAGTTTGACTGCTGCCCCTTTCTTCTGGAGGAGAGGCTGTCCACGTCGTCAACCTATTTCCAGCATGTGCACGACTTCTGATCAGAGATTAGTAATGTAAAACAGAAAAATCAGTTTCACCGGGCTGCTGCAGCATGTTACCTCTGCAGTTTTTGTGTTATTGCTCTTCCTTTTGAATTTTTAGACAATGAATGAAATTTATCCGGGAGGACAGCCCCGTTCAAACCTGCCTGTCACAAACAGCTTATGGCTTCGTAAAAAAAAAAAAAAAAAAAACTTTTAAAGCATTTTCAGAAAATTAGGTTTTATTTCTCCAAGTCCTTTTTAAAAATGTTCCTCTTTAAAAATCTAGACACTCTCTCTTGGTAAAGATTGTAGTATTCAATGTTAAAAAGGTTTTACAGTTCACATTGATGTACAAAGTGTTAGGAAGTAGAAAACACCAGCTAGTGTTACAGAAAAAAACAATCACACAGGAAACATCCTACAAAAAGACTACTGCACACCACTGGAATGTGTTGCATCCCTAAAACAAACAATCTGGTAGTTACAGTATGTGAGAACTAGAGACACAGAGCAGGACAGCAAATCAAAAACAGAGGAATGTCTGACTTTTCTCTTCTTCATCTCAGAGTAGTGTGTAGTGTGCTGCAACCGAGCCTGCGACATCAGATCTACATATTTATTGTCAGTATCAACAGAAATGTGTTCTCCACGGTGCTGCGTCCATCGCCCCCGCAAAAAAATCTTAGTGTCACAGTTATCACTCGTTTAATACAACAGGAGGAGCACAGAGCATGTGTGCCTGCACGTCTGACCATCACCTTCAAAATAAGATACAAAAACTCATTTGGCTTTTCTTAATTCTACAATTTGAGTTCTGTCATGTTTTGTTCTACCGTGCATCACGATTACAACACAGCGATCTATCCTGATGTCAGAAAGAAAGAAAAGCTGAACGCTCGCAGAGAAAATGAGGCAGTGAAGATTCTCTGCTGGTGCTGAGAAAACACAGATCTTGTTTCATTTAAAGGGTTTCAGTCGGCAGGTTGTGGCCGACTTCCACAGGAACAGGACCCCTGATCTATTTAACCCTCTGCGAGCCAGAGATGATGGACTCTGGGTCACACAGGGTTAAAATGTGTCAGGATAACTATCCTGTCTGAATCTAGTCCAGCTGCTACGTTTGACAAACAGAATCTTGACACCACACCGCGGCGTCCTAATTTACATCACAGTTTAAACTTTCAGAGCTGAAGAGGCAAAGTCATGTCTTCAGTTCAAACTCGTTCGATGGTTTCGTGATCGGATCAGAAAATATGAAACAAACAAAACAAAAACTAGACTACAGAACACACACACAGAGGTCAAGGTGTTTAGAGAATAAACAAGAAGAAGAAAAAAAAAACTACATCACAGCTCACAGGAAGGATTAATGAGCAAAAAGATTTGTCATCACACAAGAACACACTCATCATGGGGTACACGAGAAATACATCCACACACACTCGCACACTCACACACTCTCACAAGCTTTTTCTCTGAATTCACGTGCTAGCATATGGCTCATCCTGAAGTCGACGCATACTGAGTGGTAAATAAACTGACATGGTGAGGGAGGGGGTGAGGGAGGGTGGAGAGAGGAGGGTCACAGGTGTCACGACAGCTTTGCATAGAATCTACAACACTGTGACCAGAACTACACACAGCTAGACGCACGCAGCGACAGAGAGGGCAGACAGTTTGATCTGAAAGACTTTCCCTCCGTCGAGCTGGTCGCCATCAGCAGGACTGATCAGGAAAAGTCAGCTCGGCGTTCAGAGTTCACTTTTTTGTTTGTTGAAGTTTTGAATGTGTGAAGCTTCATCAGCTCGCTGTAGACCACGGTCCCGATGAGGACTCAAGTTATGAATTTTGGCTTCAGTTTGCTTGGCAACAGAATTTAGCTACAGGAAGCCAAACTGCATCACTGAGACACTTCAAAATAAAAGTTCCAGACAGCTCTTGGAGATGGACTGTCTGCAGGTAGAGCACAGACACAGAACCAAACAGCCATGAACACAGATGAAAACAGGAAGGGTAAAAACAGGAGAACCATATTTAGTAAACAATTCATCCATCATCTCACACATTTATACCAAAAGACTCAAAGGAAAGCAGAGGGAGGGAGGAGGGAGGTGGGAGACAGATGAGGGAGGGAGGGAGGGAGGGGAGGGGAGGCGAGTGTTGTCATAACGACTCAATCGTTTCTCTGGAGGTGGAGAGGTGCATCGTTGGTCTGAGCGTGCTCAGGTGGTGCTGATGCAACATCAGTGGGGTCCCTGCTCTGTCACCACGACGACCACAACGGCAGCCTCTACGTTTCTGTGGAAACAAACAGATGGCTTAGTCTTTACCCAATGATCTGCACTGGTGTGTGTGTGAAGTGTGATGAAGGGAAATGCAGTGCGCTCCATGTAATAAAGACTTCTCCTGCTGATCCACACGTGTCCTCTCACAGGCTTCATGTAACAGTCAGCTGCACTTTGGCTGCTTTCACACAGGAGCACATTATCAGTTCCACGTTGACAGCAGAGCTGAGATAACAGACGCCTCCTGCAGACCGCCTCTGGACTTATGAATATTATGTAATACAAAGGTAATCTCCATCTCTGAGCCAGGATAAGAGTGGGAACATATGAAGATACTGTACAACCTGACTCGTTTGACTGTCCACGCTTAGTCATTTGATCGATTACTCCATCCACAGAAAACCACTGGTCTAATGATCAAATAATAATTGAAGTCATTTTTCGAGCAAAATACCAAAACCACTTTTGTTTCAGTTCCTCAGAAATATGAGGATTTGCTGCTGTTCTCAGGGGTAACATTGTAAACAGAGGATCTTTGTTTTTTGACTACATGTTTGTTTAAAACGTTATTTTAACCAATAAAAAAGAAAAAAATCAGCAGGTTAATAGAAAATAAAGAGTGTTGTTTAATTAGTTGTTAACCAGATTAGTCTCAATGAGATTTAAAACTATGTTGTGGCAGTCGTGATGAGCGTGAAGGTTACCTGTGGGCTCGTCCTGAATCTGTTCCTCTGTCTCAGAAACCTCTGCTGCTGCTGCTGCAAAGACAAACACACAAGTCAGACCACAAGACCTTAAAAATATCATAATCATATGCTTTCACAAGGCCTCTGCCTCCACTGAATGTACACTGCACTGTGTGTGTGTGCCCACCTTCTTCTGCTGCCTCCTCTGCCTCGTATACTTCTTCTGTCTCTGTAAATGTGAAACAAAAACACACAGTTCAAACATCACTTCAGCTCCGACACAGACCATCTATCCATCTCAAGTGAGTGGGGGAACATTAAATCTCATTTCTCTGAATAATGCTGAATAATGTTACTAATGCACAATATAGAGCATCATAAAAGGTGTGTTATGAACTTTAATCTGTCCTGATGGTTCACTTATCAGTGCTGATAAGCTCTGTGTCAGGCAGGAGGAAGTGAGTGCTGGAAATGGATTCATTTGCAGGCACTGTGACACTAAAGTGGACTAAAGACAAGTCAAAGAGCTGAAACTGGATCCCAGGCCACCTGAAACTGCTTCAACCTGATGTCAGGAAGGAGTTTTAGATATTAAAGCCTGACAGCTCAGGAAATGCACTTATTCACTTTGTGGCAAAGTGTTGGATGAGAAGATCAATATCATTCTCATATCTTTGTCAAATATCAGACTACAGCCAGCATGAAGACAGGTAGAACCAGTTAGTCTGGTTCTGATACCTCTAAAGTCCTTCATCTTGTTTGTTTAATCTGGACAATTTGGAATTCTCAGGTAGGGTTATGTTGCCACACCAGTTTGTGGTGTGAGCAGTTGCCAGGGAGCCAGCAGAACTCCTGTGAACGTCTTCATACAGTGTAAAATGTTGAACTATTCCTTTAATGTCTGGATTAACCTGAACATTCTGACCACAGTTAGGTCTTTTACTTCCATCTCTCCCTCTTTACCTGCTGCTATTTGCTCCTCTGCTACTTCGTCTTCTGCTGCCTCATCACCTTCTACAGCTGGCTCCTCAGCAGGTTCGTCTGAAGGAGCTGCCTCCTCCTCCTCTTCTGCTGCTACCTCCTCAACAGCTTCTTCTGTTGGAGCTGCCTCCTCGTCAGCAATCTCCTCAGCAGCCTCCTCTTCTTCTGCTGCCTCTTCAACAGTTTCTTCTGTTGGAGCTGCCTCCTCTTCAGCAGTCTCCTCAGCAACCTCCTCTTCAACAGCTTCTTCTCCATGTTCTACCTCCTCTTGAGCAGGTTCCTCCACTGGAGCTGCGTCCTCTTCTACAGCTGGCTCCTCAGCAGGTTCGTCTGCAGGAGCTGCCTCTTCAACAGCTTCTTCTGCAGGAGCAGCTTCTTCTTCAGCGGGCTCCTCTACCGCCTCTTCAGCAGGAGCAGCCTCCTCTTCTGCAGGAGCAGCCGGTTCTTCTTCAGCGGGCTCCTCAACAGCTTCTTCTGCAGGAGCAGCCTCCTCTTCTGCAGCAGTCTCTTCCACAGTTTCTTCAGCAGGAGTGCTCTCTACATCTGCTGCCACTTCCTCAGCCTCCTCTTCTGCAGCGGGCTCCTCCTCAGCAGCAGCCTCCTGTTGCTCCTCTACAGCCTGCTCTTCTGCTGGTTGCACCACCTCCGCTGCGAGCTCTTCAGGTGCCACCTCCTCTGCAGGCTGTTGCTCGTCAGCCATCATCTCCTCGTCAGCCATCATCTCCTCTGCTGGCTCCTCAGCTGCTGGCTCCTCAGCTGCTGGCTCCTCAGCTGCTGGCTCCTCAGCTGCTGGCTCCTCCTCCACAGGAGCAGCCTGAAATCAAGCAACATTATGAAAGGTTAGAAAAGACCTGGCTGTCATTTTGATTCATTCCATCTGTTCATTTTGACTGAACAGGCCCTTTCTGGTTCAGGCAGCTTCCCTGTTAATGAGCGCCTGCTCTGATTGGCAGGCAGACTGGAGGACAGTCAAGTTACAGCTGACTGATTTCAGACAATTCTAGCACGAACAGAGAGACCGGGTCACACAGCAGAACGGCTCGTATAAGCATGGTGTTTGGAGTCTGCTGATTCAGGGAAAGTGGGAGTAACATGAGTTGACCTGTCGTTACTGACAGCTCTAAGAGCCCAAACCAACTAAAATACTAGAGCTGCCAGCAGGTAAACAGAGTCCAGATGCCTGAAGCAAGCTAGGAGTGATAGCCATCTAGCAACATCACACACACACGGTTCACTGTTTGTTGTGCACTATTTGTTTCAAACTAATATTTTCCTTTGTGCTTTTAGCAAATCTTGTCGAGTGAATGAAGGTTGAACGGACTGAAACATTGTAAATGAACAAACATGCCGACAGTAAACAAGCCAGTGTGTGGGAGGAAGTAGAGTGTAAACACAGCAGTGTGTTCAGGTCTAATCAAGATGCTGTTACTATGCTTTCTTACAGCTGACAGAGAAGTGAAGAACAGTTCATGAAGGGGCTTCACTCAAAACATAACTGTAAGACCTAAACAAGCTTCTGAAGCAGACTGTTGACTCTGTGTGGCGTTAATCTGTTTTAATCCTGAAGGGAATATAAGCGATTTATGTGCAATTATGATGCAACACACTATAACCATAAACTACAAACCTCCTCCACTGCCTCCTCCACAGGAGCATCTTCTTCCACAGCAGGAGCCTCCTCCTCCTCCAACACCTCTGGCTCTTCCTCAATCACCTGAAAAGAATGCACCACCTAAATGTCATCAACAGGTACATGCTTGTGTTTATGCATGTTTCACTAACAGACTCAACACTCAACAGACTTAGCCTCTTGTGTACTTTGATTTGAGTTTGAGCAGGACGTTTCTGAAAAAACTGAAAGAACATCCAGAACATGAATGTCTGCAACTGGACCCAGTTCCATTGATGGTCTGTACCAACCTCAGGAATCTCTGGCTCTTGCTCTGGCTCTGGCTCTTGCTCTGGCTCTGGCTCTGGCTCTGGCTCTGGCTCTGGTTCAGGTTCTGGTTCAGGCTCGGCTGCCACCTCAGGTTCAGGCTCTGGAGACAGAAATACATATTGTCCTTTACACACACACACACACATACACACAGTCTGTGTGCCAGGGTGTTTTGCAGAGTTCATCCTGCAGGAGGCAGCTCTGTGCTAAGGAGTCCTGGTCCTGGTGGGGTCAGTCTGAGAGGTCCTCACAGTGTTGTGTGTTCAATATCTTTAACTGCAGAGTTTGAAATCAACTCCTCCTCCTAACTAACACGTGTGATCTTTGAACATCAGAGTCATCGGAGTGCGTCTGGTGTTCTCAAAGAAGACTCAACAGGACTAGACTACATTCAGTACATACACTTTCATGAAATAATAAATATGCGAACATCTAACTGTGATGGAACAATATAAATGTGATTAATCTGTGTCTGGATTGATGAACGGCAGCTTTCCCATTGCTGATGTTACATGGAGACACACACACACCACACACACCACACACACACACACACACCACACCACACCACACACACACACACACACACACACACACACACACACACACACACACACACACACACACACACACACACACACACACACACACACACACACACACACACACACACACACACACACACACACACACACACACACACACCTGGTTCTGGTGGAGCAGAAATGTCCTCTGCTACAGCAGCTTCAATCATGTCTTCCACAGGCACAGGATCAGGCTCAATAATAGCTGAAGAGAGAGAGATGATCAGTGCAATGTTCTTCAGTTTGTTCTCTGGACAAGCAGATGATTAAAATGAGCAGTTCAACTTGTGAGGGCTCTATGTTGTTGCACATTACATTGATAAAGCTGCTCTTGTCATTAAAATGCTCGTCAACCCAGTTCTGAGATAGAAGTGAAGTGAGGTTGAGCTGGCACGGTGTGTTCATCAGGCTTCATAAAGAAAGCAAATACTTCAGTGTAATTACTCTGAAGTATTGTGGGATAGCCTGAGGATCAGTGATGTATACAATACAGGGTGGACAGAGTGCTGACAATACCTTCTAAATAGATACACACCTCACATTGACAAGAGGAAGTAGAGTCAGTCACTCTTCAGCTTGATAAAGTTGATAAAGTCAGACAGCTGAGAGAGAATTTCATATTTATCTACATCCTGGACAGAAATCAAGTCACCTGCATTCATCAGCATGTCTTTATCATCAAACAGTTGTGTTACAGTCACATTCTTTGTGCAGGATAGTTGAACAACGTTATGAAGATAACGATGAAACTGTTCATGCTTCAAAGTGTCCATAGATGCATCAGTGCTGTTCGGGTCTTTTTCCATACGATATATGAAATGTTATCTCCAGTGAAGCGAGGGTCTGTGAGGGCCTTTTGTTCAGTACAAGGCACAACTATGGCAAAACTATGCCAGAGAATACTGCGTATGTGATTCTAAAGCACCAATAATATAACCTACATGAGTTGTCCCACCCACTGACATGTGTTTACACATAAGCCTTCAGAGTGAAGCGTGAGCCATGCTGTTTACTGATAACAAATAGACGGACTGATGAACCCAGTGGCACCTGTGTTCCTTCTCTCATTATCTACCATCAACATGTTCCTGTGATGACACTGGAAAGTGTGTGTGTGATAATGTGTGTATAATGAACATGTGCAGTACCTTCTGGTGTGGGTTCAACTTCAGCTTCAGGAGTCTCCACTGGGGCAGCGGCTTCTTCACGACGGGAGGCGACAATTGATTTCTCTTTCAGTCCTACATGACATGATGCAAAAGTTGTTGGCAGGAAACATTTGGGTTGTGTGTGTGTGTGTGTGTGTGTGTGTGTGTGTGTGTGTGTGTGTGTGTGTGTGTGTGTGTACAGAGTGTTGTAAAATATCAGCTCAGCTCTTTAATGATTTTAAATATATGCCAGGTTTATGGATGTCATCCATGTAAATGTGTGAAGATAGAATACATAGAGTTATCTAGCTGATATTCCTGGAAAGTGAGGGGTGGATGAGATACACAGTGCATGACTGCTGTGTCACTTTGACAACATGACTCAGCAGTTCAAATTAAAGACATTGTGGGTTTTCTTTTGCTGACTGACATTTCTCAAACAATAATGTCACATTTGCAGATTGTTACTATTATTATGTGATAAAAGTTCCAAGTTCAAAGAAGAGGAACTTTTTTGAGTAGGTCTGGATGTTGGTCTGACTTCATAAAAATCCATAGTACAATCAGTTTCCATGCTTCTTTCTGACACACACACAGAATTGGCTTTCACGTACTAAGAAAAAGGCACTTGTCATGGAAGCAAAAACTTTATTGACAAAACAAAAGAACACATTTATGATAGTGGAATACAAAGTTCCCTAGATTGAGAAAAGCTCACATTCTATGGAGAAACCGAGTCTAATGTTTGCAATCTAGTCAAATCTAAAACATGATCATGAACACTGAAGACATCACACTTTAAAGTAAGTCGTGTTTCTGCAGCTTGGCTAGAACTTCTATACCAGTGATTCCCTACTTTAGTCAGTTGACAGCCCTAAAGTAGCAGCTGAGCTGATGTTTACTCACTTTAGGTGATCACAGTCCCTTGAATTTTTTTTTTTTGATAGTAGCGTGGACGTATCTAGCTCGTTAGCTCCAGAAAATGGCCAAAAGGTATGAACGACACAAAATATATTAAATTTATCAAACAAAACAAACCAGCCTAGCTGGAAAACAACTTTGAACTTTTCAGCAGAGCAACTGTTCCATTACCCTGTTGTTGCTATGATACGTGTTATTTGGTTAAAGCACGTTATTTAAGTTTTCATTTGTGAAATAATGTTCAGTCGTGACAAAGCCTGAGGAGAATGTGGACCAGCTGGTCTGCGTACAATTTGACATCACATGGGCAGCACTTCGCTAGAACAGGTGACAGGTTTGATACTTGGTGCAACAGACACATTTTGGTCAGTACCGCCCAACCTGCCCAAACATTAAAGATGGCTAATGGTGGTTTCCTATAGGATGAAAAACTGTCTAAAACTTTATTATCTGACCTCACTTCTTGCCTCCTCTGTCTGATTTCTTTCGTTTTTCTTTGGCAGATTCTTTCCCTCTCCCCTTGTCCTCTTCCTGTGCCTTCTTTCCCTCCCCTTCCATCTTTTTCTCTGACTTGTCCTCTTTCTCTCCTCCTTTCTTTGATTTCTTCTCCCCTTCCTTCTCATCCTTGCCCTCTTCCTCTTTCTCATCCAGTGGTTTTGCCTTTTCCTTCCTTAGTTTCTCCAGAGCCTTCTCCATCTCTTCTTTTTCTATCTTCTCCTCCTCTTCCTTCAGCTTGGTGGCTACTCTTTGCTTCACTCTAGCTGATATTTCCTTTCTCCCCAGCTCAAGCTCCTTTGCCTCCTCCTCTCTAGCCAGGAGCTCTCTGACCTCAGCCAGAGCCAGCTTGGCGAGCTTCTTGGCCTCCACACGTTCATGGATGATGGCCAGCTGCTGCTTTAAAGCCTCCCGAAGCTTCAAGCCCACATCCTTGGTTGGAGTTTCTAGGATGAATGAGCAATAACACTGTTTGCCGCTCACCACTCATAACATGAGTTGTTATAGCATGCTCAATTTCACTTGGTTATTGGATGTTACCACACATCAGGCAGGCATGTGAACGTCTGGATGAACCACAACCATACCCATATGCAGCAGGACCGGTTTTGCAAGTTTTGCCATACTCCTCTTACTTTCTGATTCAGAGTTTGTTGACCACACTAATAAGTTCTTCTCTGTTTAAACTGGAAGAATTACACCACTTTCTAAAATATCTGCCCATATTGAAGATACCCAACACGTCTCAGGTTTCACTTATCAAGCACAGGCATGGAATTAGGCCAAAAACCTTCAAATCACTGCAAACCAACCCCTTCAAAAAGATTAATGACTCATTCATGAAGAAAACCTGGAGGGTTTTTGTTGGTGTATCAAATACACACACTCAGTTGATCTTAGACTAATGAGTTGTGAGTAGTTGCAACATCTATTTGTCCAGCCCACACTGTAACACAGCACAGCTTCATGCAAGTGGCTGCATGACAATACCTTTCTTAGCTCCTCTCCTGGCTGCATCTCCAGGAGTTTCATCTGAGGTCGCACACAAACAAGATAAAAGTTACAACATTGGACTGTAATACCTTTGTCGTACACACCATGAACCATCAGTTTTCTGTTGCACAGCTCTGTACAGTCAAGTCCACTAGAATCGCTGCATGAGAATCGCTGCATGAAGCAAACATCAGCCTCACCCTGAAGCAAACCACACAGACACACACACTGCTGTGCTACACGTTATCGACAAACAAGACTCCAGCCTGGTGTAGAATACCCTCATCATAGTAACCAAAGCACAGGAAAAACTAGATCTGAGGCAGTTCCAACATGTGTCCCAGAAGGCAACGACAGTGAGCCAGCAAGTACAGTACCAGGACCCTGGAATTAGCTCACCTAAACAGAATGCAGCCTCTTAAGTTAGCAGTGCAGACATTTTAACTTTGCAGCCTCCACTGTCACACACAAGCCATCCACACATGCACACTCATGAATGTAGTGGAGAACGTTCTATGGTCTTTTAAAAGAAGTTTTACTTTGTTGTTGAATTCACCACCACATCACGGTGTATGAAGCAAACATGGCTTACTGACTGGCCAAAGCCAGCAGCCCACCTAATCCTAGAGACGCTGCTCTCATTCCTGCCAGAATCTTAGATCCTCTGGTTCCTGCTTTCTTCCTCTCTCTCCTCCTCAATCTAGGCACTGGGAGTTCTGGTTGGATGGGGAACACAGTAATAATATCCAAAAACGTTACCACTGATAATGATTAGTCAGAGTAAATATATTCATTTGATCAAAATGTGCGTTCAGTGTAGAAGAGCAGCATATCTTAGAAGTGCTGTTGGAGACCCTCCCAACAACTATTTATATCACTAAAGCTGCAGCTGAGAAAAAACACGAGGAACTTGCCAACTGACTCAATGTAAGTCCCGCCCCTTTTCTCTCTGCCCTCCAATGACAGATGAGCAAGTCTGGCTTAGAATGTCTGTCAACTTTCTTGTACTAGCTTGTCCTGTTGAAAAGACGTCCACATTTTAAAAAGACTGACATGAACATAGTCACATCTTAAGTTAGCTTGCTGATGTTATCATAATGGTAGCTAGTCTACATTGAACATTAGCTGATTTTAGCAAAAAGCCAGCTATCTAGCTTGCTAATTTAAACCAATTGTTAGTTAGCCCATTGGCTAACATTTTGCTAGCATTAGATAACTTAAGATGTGGCTACATCTCTTTTAGTTTTTAAGCATGTGGTGGTCTTTTCAACATTGGCAAGCTAGCATGTAGCATATCTAAGTACAGAAAAGAAGAAAGTTTACCTACAGCATGTTTTGCTCAGCTGTGATTGGAGCACAGAGCAATGAGGGGTGGAGCTTAAGAAGAATGCCACGGGAGATAACATTTTTTAAAAAGCTCAGAAATGACTAGTGAGCTGTTTTTTAAGCTGACTGAGAGAAAACGAGGACAGTGAGTCTGTGAAGTGGCTGGAAATTGCAGCTCTGTTCCAGTAACCCAGTAAGCTGTGAGGCAGTGAGCTCATGAGCTCATCCAGACATATATGCGGTACCTCTGGAACTCCTTTTCCTCTCTTCATGTACTCCAGTCTGTTCAGCTGATGTTTATATGAACAGAAACACACAAAACAAACACATGGAGTGACAGGAGAAAAATAACCACACAATATGAACTTAGTTAAAAGGAAATGCTCATCCAATACCACATGCAAGCCAAGGCAAGAACAGGGTATGGTCTAATATGTAACAACTCAGTTTCCAACACCACGGGGAAAGAATGGTTTGCTGATTAACTTTGTGGCTATATTGGGTGCCATGTTATAAAGAGTAAACAAACCAGTTCTACATTGAGTCAGAGGCCAAAAGGCGTGACTCTGATTTCCAGTGTCAGTGTTGAAAAGGAGAATACAAGAAAGATCTTTAAATAGCAGAATAAAGTCAAAGTGTATTAGACTGTATGTTAGGTTGACTGTACATGGATTGAAATAGTTCTGCTTACACTAAATGACCTATGAAGTTATGTATGTTCTGTACATTTCAGTGTTAGTTTTGCGCTTAGACAGCATTATGTAGATTCAGTCTTTTAAAGTAACTCCTCCCAAGAGCAGGAAGAGCCTGTTTCTAAAGTCAATTGCCATCCAAGCATTCAGAACAGCCAATAAGTTCACTGCAAGCCTGTCAGCACAGAAACACACAATGGTCAAAAGAAAACACACCCACAGTTGGTTTCAGCTGTCTGAGCTAATAGCAGCAATTAGTTGATTCATGTGCAACAAATCAAACACGCCTCATCTCCTCGTCACTTGTCTCAGCCCCCCTGAGACAGGTGATGCACCTTCTTATTGCAGTGCATCCACAACACAAGCAAACTGGAATGACAACTGATTGGGCATGAGTAGATTCCACCTGTGCAAAGTCACAAACTTGAACCTTGGATTAAATAAACCTGTTTTAGGCTTCATGGCTGACTGTGGGTGTAAGACATTTGTATTATGTTTGGAGATGCATACAGTGATATACACTGTTGCTGAGCAGATGGATGACAGACGATCAACAAACAACAATAGGATGAAGCTTGATTGCTGCAGAATACACAAGAACCTGAAGGATGGGAAGCACCCATTCATGAATTAAAAAAGAGCAATCCTACAAACTTCAGTGCCAGTTATACAAGTTCAAGTCCTCATTTCCACCTGGTACTAACATGCAATCAGTATCCAGACACATTACCTGGATACTGACATCTGACATCTCTGGACATCTGGCAAACTGGTGTTGTCTTCACTTGAGTCTTTGTGCAATTGGATCTGATCTCATAATGCAAATTAGGAAGGCAACTTGTCAACCATGAAAGCAGTGTGCAATAAAAAGTGTGCAAGGCGAGGGCCACATCACAGGCAACTGAAGGCATCTGTAGGCTACTTTTCAACAGGCTTGCAAATTAGCGGGGTTGCAACAGTTTGGCCTGGTTGATAAACCATCGGCCAATCGGCAAATAAATGGCATTAACAGACGTCAGTGGAAGATGTTTCTGTTGTGTTGCAATTTTACACTGGCTAAATGTCGTGTTGGTTATTTTCAACTTGGATATCTGAGAAATAATCACCTCCATTTTCCTGAAATGGAACAGGTTGCATTGCTTTGTCCAGCAGCACAGACAGCAAGCTGCATCAACTCAACACATCAGCGGATCTCCACTAACTAGGCTAATGTCGCACTGCAGGCCCAGATATACCCTGAATCTGTGGCGTCCAGGTGGAGTCTAGTTGTTCTGATTGCAATGCCTGCATTGTTTGCAACTGTGTTTGTCTTATCCAGATCGCATGTTAATACCAGGTTCATTTCAGGACAAAACTGAGAGCTTAAAAAAGTACAAATTCAAGCTTAAAGCCCATGAGTCCAGAGTAAATATGTTTTATGGCATGAAGCAATAGAAAAAGACAAAAGGTCAAAGAAAGGGACAGCCAAGCAGCTGTCCAAGTGCAAATCACCTTTGCATTTTGTGTTGTTTAGTATTGCTGACTGTTGCCAACAGGTTTGTGCTGAAGATAATGTTTTTAATAGATTCTAAAAAAGCAGAGTGAGGACATCTTAAAGTGTTCCTGAGTATCACGTATATGTATCCCAGCACAGAGATTGACATCATTGAAAACACTTTCAAAAGAATTTCACTCTCAAGATTCTGCTGACACAAGAATGAAGCTTGTTTGTCAGCTTTGACGGTATTTAAGGATTCCAGGAGGTGAAACCTGGGACCCACCACACGTCAGACTGAAGATAATAATATCCAAAGCTCCTGGCTGAGCTAAGTTACCAAAACCTGCCAAAGTAAGCAGAGAAAATACTGTAGGAACAGTTTTTCCTCCCAACATTGTAGCTTGTGCTGTTGGACGCTGAAAGCAACTGCATTAGAGGATGAGTGGGTTGCCGGAGTTGGCTTGAGGCTATTGGTTATGAAGGCCAACTATGACAATCTTCTGCCCCTGATTCCCATCATCTTTCGCTCCCCTTCTTCTGACCCCCCCTTCATCCTCGTCCTCTTCGTCCTCCTCCTGTGCCTCCATGACTCCTCGGGAGATGCTGTGCTCCTCCTCTTCCAGGGACTCCAGGGGGTTTATCAGACCATACAGGAAAGTGAAGAAACCGTTTAACCAATCAGAGCCGCCCTCCTCCACTTCTTCTAACCAATCCAGAACCTCGGATTCACCCTGACCATCGCCCTCACTGGTCAGGCCTACGCAAACAAGAGGGGGAGGGTGGTGGGAGTGGACGCATGGGTGGATGGAAGGGAGCATGTGTGGAGGTGAGGGAGATGGAACAGGAAAAAAACTCAAAAGGACAGGAAGAAATAAAGGTGAGATCAAATGGAGAAAAAATGCAATGAAAGAATGAAAGAGGGTTAAGAGCAGAAGAGGAAAGACAAGGAGGGAAGGAAACAAGAGGAGAAGGTAAGAGAAATTTTAAGCGTAGGTTAGGCAGCGAGGGAACTACTTGGGCTTCATCAGAAGCAGCTGGAGTCAGGCTGTCTACACAAGATCATCAATAATTGTGCCAGCTACGAGGCATTACTATTTATTTATAGTTGTTATTTCTAAAGATGATAACATATCAGCAGTGAGCTGAGCCCTGTGCACTGACTGAAAGTTCGGCTCACTGCTTATCATGTGGAGACAGCCTCAGAATCATCAACAAGAGTTAAAGTGAAAAAAGGAAACAGTGTTGGGTTTGCCTTAGAAAGACTAAGACTGGAAACACAATACTATGCACACAGTTACACTTGTTTTGCATTGTAGCGCTGACATGTTCAGCCAACAAATATTACTGTTGTGTAAGTCTCCTATGTGGAGGTAAAAGAGAAGCATCAAGAGATCAGTGAACAGACAGAATGACTGAATGTGAAAAGGAACTACAGTATCAATCATACAGCAGGCCAAGCATGCAGGTAGAGATGGGACAATATTTATCTAATAAAATATTTAGTAATTATTACAGAATCGACAATGAACATGGAGGATGACCTAGCACACCCTACAACACCTGAGCTGTAGGTGGACACAACAACATGCTGGTAAATACACATGTATTACAGTGGGGGAGTTTTCTACTGTGGATGTTCAGCCATGACAGTGTGCTTCAATAATACAAGGTCTTACAGAGGCTCTATATAGGCAACTTAAAATTACCAAGAGAGACCGGCTCAAACAGCTCAAATCACAATACATATGAGAAAGCAAACTGTATGGAAGCATGCACTATAACTTGAAGAGGCTTCAAGTTCTACTAACAAAGTGCTGAAGCTAATCTGAGTGAGGATGAGACGAACAGAGACGTGGATTGAAGGTTGAAGGTAAGCTGGGCAAAATGAAGGATGAACTGTGTTGACAGATCAGACTGCCAAGAGCTTCAAAATAACTGAGCAAACAACTGTCATGCAAGAAGACAATCTGAGCAAAGACTTCTGCTTGTAATGTCAGCACCCTAAAGAGCAGTTAGAGGATTTACATGATAAAAAACAGAGAAACAAAGTCACAAGCAGTCTGCTTTTGAAGCTCACTAGCCTCCATGTAGCATTATGGATGAAGACAAACTGCAACTTGTGATTCTCCTGACAAGAACTCATTTTCAGGTTCTCTGCACTCTCTTGTTCAAAGCTCAAAAATTAGACTCTTCTGTTGATATTCAGCTGTTCGCTGTGGTCCAACATGTCAGAACTTGCTGACACCATTAGTAAGTTTGGGAGTTATGTAAATAAAAAGCTGATCCTGTATAAAACCACATGGGGAATAAAACCACTGAAGACTAGGAATGACAGCATTTCTTCAAGCACTCAGCTGTCTGAATACTTCACACTGAGGAGATGTTAAAAAAAACTGCACAGCTGCAACATATATATGGGTGTCATCCTAACAATACTGAACAGAAAATTGGCGTGTCCATCAGAAATCAACATGATTTGTGTGAACTGCACGCCTTCATTTACCTTTAGTTACAGGATAAATCAGACCAACTCCATGAATTCCACCCTGTAATTAACAGATTGCTTCAGAAACCTCAGTGGTTTGTTATAGCTTGCATGGGGTAATCAAAATTACCATAGTGCTACAGACGGTATCAGAGGGCACATCTGGCTGAGAGAGCAACGTAGTATAAGAGAGGAGAAGAAGAAAGAGAGACAGCGAGACTATGTCACCCCTGCAGCTTGTTCAAGTAAGTCAGGGCAATGGTGAGCAGACAATGCTCACAGGTTTCGCAATAAAACAAAGGTGACCAAGGCAACACGTCTAACCTGAGGGAACACCTGGCCAAACAGAAACTATATCTAAAAGAGTGTACCATGTTTGTCCTGAAGAGGCCGACCTCTTCATGAACGAAGAAACTTTAAGTGAGGCATTGACATCTTCACGTAATAAAGTAGCTAGTTGCATTGTTGGAGAGAACAACTTTTTTACCGTCCTGGTTGACGCTACCTTAGTGTTTCGATTAGTGTTAGCCAAAACATTGTTTTGGACAAGATGCTATTTAGGACATTCATTAGGATTTAGAAACTCAGACTGTTTTTATGTCCAAAACCAGAGTATGAAACCAACTATTTATGGGAAAGTATTATAACATGCAAGTACTGCAGCTGTGAGAGAAGTTTGGAACTTTTCTGTGACTACAGAGAGATTAAAGTACCAACAAAAAAGGTAACATTCAGTACTGGTACCAACCGATACCAAACCCTAATAAAAGTCAGACTGCCTTCTTAAGTTAGACTTACCACTTTAATACTTTTTTAATGTGAGTACAGGTTTAAACATTCGTACTGAGGTCATGTTTTGCATGTTTGCAGAGTCTTTCTGCTGCTGATGAGATTCATTGATGAGATTGTCAGTCATGCGAAAGAAACCCAAATTGCCATTGAATGTAATTAGCAAACACAAAACACAGTCAGTGTCCTGCAGTAAAGTTTCAAACTCTGAATAAATCCGTTCTGACCATCATGGCTGTGGGAAACCATGTTCCCTGTTACTGATGTTTGTTTGTTTTGTAGTGTAGTGATGATGTAGTGTTTGTTTTACTCTCTGCAGGACACTGGTGTGACACTGACACTGGCTGTAAATTACAGATAAATCAACTTGCCTAGCAGAACTTTTGCATCCTCGACATCAAAATCACCATCGCCATCTGTGTCGTATGCCACCAGTTTACCTACAGCAGCAACAGACACACGTTATTTGTTCTCACAGGAAGTACAACGAAACATTGATCACTGTACATTCACATGCATCATTTAGTAAAAACACACACTTAAAGAAATGCACCAAGCTTGCAGGAGACTGACCACTTAATAGGTCTCTCATCATCAGGTGTCAAGAGCATGAGCCAAAGGATCAGTTCTAAAACTATATTTGTATATACTGAACTGGAGAGGTTGGCCAAGGATAAAGCCGGCTAACAGCTTGGTGCGTTCCTTTAAATGTGAGAGGACATGGAACACAAAACAGGAAATGACAACAACTGGGGAAATTTCAACAAGAATGTCTATTACTAAACAACACAACAGGACACTGTGGGAGATTTGCTGTAGTGACATTAAAGATAATGTTTCTGTTATTAACATGTGTTCTATGTTCAGGAAAGGTTAGTATCAAAGCTGCTGGCTTTGTCTTAGGTAGCTACAGACAAACTGGACCACAGAGGACAGGATGGATGTGAGGTTAGACAGAAGCCCTGGATCTAAAACCAGCTGAGGAAAGCTTTGTCCAAATTCTTCATGTGTTCCAGCTGACTTTAAGTTGAATTTAATGATGACACAATATGACTTGTGCTCAGTTATATCAAATCCTAGTTTTTCCTGCTGTGATTTTCTGAACTAAGAACTACATAAAGACATGAGTCTTCAGGAAAAGACCGTCCATGATGAGCAGGTTCAAACATCTTTTGTCTAGTGCCACTCGTACTTTTGTGACAGGCTTAGTTAATGAACACAATGATCCTTCTTCAACACAACTGAAGGACAATAGAGAACAATAAGGCCTCTGTGCTCAGATTTTACTACCAAACCAATTCATGGCAGCAGTCAGCCTCACACATCTGGAGAACTTATTGCTGTGATATTTTTAGATTCAAGGCCACAGTGTGCAAGGGAGTGGGAGAAAGCACAACAATAACAACAAAAGACAACAACCATTAATGTTAATACAAGAGAAATATATGCCTTGTGATTTTTTTACCTTGCAAGGCCTCAGACAGGTTAATTTGTAAGCCCTTAGCCTTGTCTGCATGCAAACACAAAACATACATATTGGAACAACAGCAAGATTAAGAAACAAAAACAGAACAAATTCATAATCCATATAGTCAGACAGGAGTGTTCAACATTAATCATTCGAGGTAAAGTTTAGTGACAGACAGTGTTCTGTGATCACAGACATGCGGCTGACAGCGTGAAGCAGATGGACGGTCCACATGCCACAGAGCACTGCGACAGCAATGTTTGTATGAGTCAAATATATGTTGAACATGAAATGACACTGTAAGTACAAGGACAGGAAAAAGGTGCTGTTGTATAAAGTCTGATTTTTCTATGCTCAAGTTTACCCAAAGTCTGGTGACACACCAGTCAGTCTGATTTAGCAATTAGTTTGAAGTGTTGGTCAGACAATGGAATAAGTGGAATACAGAGGATGGACGAGTCAAGTGTAGTCATGTCAGGGTGGTAATGACTGATCTGACATTAGAGTTTTGATACTGATGGTAAAGATCATGGATCATGACATTTCCTTTTGAAGGTTGTAGTTGACTTCAGGGACAGATGGCAGATGTGTGTGCGTGTGTGTGGACAGATGATATAAAAGCACATGAGGACAAAAGCCAAACTAGTTTCTGCCATATCTTTCCAGTAAGGTGCATAGGTGGGAAAGACTAGAGAAAGAACAAAACATTCCCGTGTGTGCTGTAGTATGTACTCACCAAGGACGCCCTGATAGTCGACCAGGTCGAAGTAGACCACAGCTACAGACGTCCAGACACCCAGCAGGGCCAGGACAATGAACCAGGTGAAGAAGCTGCCGCTGCTGGACCCAGAGTCCGCCTTCTTCCCATTCTTGTTGGCTGATTGGGTTTTAGCACCATCTGCAACACGAAGAGGGTACATGATGTCAGCCTTACTTATGGATTCTGGTGGAAACACTTTTTACACTCAAATAAATCACTCAATTCACACTGTACAACCATTTCACTAAGTGCATCAGTCACACACACATTACACACTGTGTTGGCATGTTAGCAGTCATTTGTCCAGGTAAAAATGACAATTGATAATGATGTGATGACACTACACCTTTTCTCACTATTCTTCATTTTCTTGCCTCTCAAACACGACTAAGAAAAGAACCAGCCATGTGTCAGGTGAGCAGACCTGAATCAAGCTACACAGAAAAATGAAGATACTCTGAGATGGTATATCTTTACACTTGGATCTGGGCATATCTGTTTGGAATCATATGTCATCTGCTGTATGTGCTGTGTTCCCTCTGGGTTGCTCTGGGGGAAAGACAGCGGAGGCAATGGGCAACAGAAAAGCAAACCACATTCACGAAGCTATTCCGGGTTTGCAGATGACATCCCATAATGCATGACGGGAGAAAATGGTGTTGGGGAGAATGAACAGGTGTTGAAGTCCGCTACATAGTGCTAGGTCAAACTCAGACACATAGCTCAAAACACAGTTCAAAGTACTAACAGACTGGAGCTCTGATTAGCTTACCAACACTCAATATGCACAGATCGAGTCATCCTGAACACAAGCATTACCATTCAAATTCATGGATACCCTCTCTTAATGAACCAAATACAGAGATCAAAGTGACTCAACTGATCAACAACAACATGAAACTAACCACAAACATTTTGGGGAATCCTCTTGTTAGATATCTTACCCAGAATCAGCAGAGAATATGAATACGAGCTTTGTTTCTGCTCTTCTAATACAGACGTCCGTCTGTTTGGTGATTAGTCTAGCTTAGCACAAATACCAACCCAAAAGAACTGTGGTATGTCGCGTTAACCCTGTTCTGGATTCATCTAATAGTGGACAGAAGTGTAGATCCAACATATTCCAAAACAGCTGGAGTGTAAGTAATGCTGTCTGGTTACATGTTTCCATCAAAATATATGTCAGACATGTTTATGCACCACTGACAGAACGCTCACTAAGCTAACAAGACAGAAAACTAATAAACAAGCAGTAAGTTGAGATCTTGGCTCCAGAACAAAAAGCTGTGGTGGATCAGACCTTCAGTCCTTCACCCTGCAACCAAACATCCTGGCCCACACAATGACCTCCACACTCCTTTGTCCTTCTCAGCTCTATGCTCAGTAAGTCCTTGAGCAGAGGTTTTCCTCACCTTGCATTTCCCCAGCTATCACTGTGGGGATCGCCGTGACAACGGGAGGGGTGGCAGACTCGACCAGGGTCACTGGATCGCCCATCCCTGTCGACTGACGGCCTGGCTTGCCGACTGACCGAATTAGAGTTTAACTAGCCACAAAGACAGCATGCAGTCCCCACCAGAGGAAATCTGCCTCCTGCTCTGTCCTCCTCTCTGGCCCTCTTTGTGTCCCTCCCCTCTTTCTCTTGCTCATCTGTCAGTAATCCTTGTACTCTGTCACTTTTTTCTCTGAGCCTGTTATGGCTCTGGAGGTCAAAAGCAGCTATTTATAGTGCTGTTAGACCAGCTGGCCCTGACACAGAGAGAGGGAAGAAAAGGCCAACCGGGCACTGCCAGCTTTAAAAGGAACGCCCCCACCCTCTTCCCTCCTCTGCCTGTTCTGGAAGGTTTTATACTTTCTTTCATTGTTGTTTGAAGCATTTATGATGCACAAAGATTCATTCTGAGAGGCCTTCAATATTTTACAAAATTAAAGTGCACACAGGTATAAATCCAGCATCTTACTGGTCACTATATCTCCTGTTGCCATGGAGAAGCAAATATAATCCATCCACCCTAAAAACCTATTCGTGTCGATAAAAAGACTTTTTAGTGGCACCGAAGCATATTTAACATTGATGGAACTGATGGAGGCTGAACTTTAACACACTCACTTATTTATATCAGAGTCTACAGGAAAATATGTCAAGACACTCAAAAAGAATGTCAACACATCTGAGTACAGCAGGGGGTTCCCTTCATCAGGAACCATTTGAAACCAATAAGACTGAAACCATCAGAATAGGACAACAGCTTTATTTTCATCACATTACATACATTATAAATTAATTTCCCAATTCTTTTCTTTATTTATTACTTAATCTTTTGGTCTATGACAAATCAGGAAAAAGGCAAAGACAGCCTTTACTGTGCACAAGCTGACTACACCACAGGAGAGGAAATGCTCACATTTCAGAACCAGGGACCATCAAATGTGACAGGTTAGCTTAAAAATGACACAAAGAATTGATCATTTATCAAAACAATTATAATTATATATATATATATATATATATATATATATATATATATATATATATATATATATATATATATATATATATATATATATATATATATATATATATAAAAATCCTACATATTCCTACATACATTAGAAGGTTACATAAGTTTTGTCTTTAGACAGCCAAAACATCTTCAGTCTCACAGCATGTCAGTCAGGTGATTTATGGGGTTGTTTCTGTGGCCTGGGGACACTGACAAAGTTTCACTTCTTCACATAGCAGAGAAGGTACAGGGATGTAAGTGTTTCTTGCTCTACAGGTGATACTCGCATACACACACACACACACACACACACACACAAACTGAACACTGACATGGGCTTCAACTTTCACACTAAATTAAAACAAGATCATACTTTTTCATTTAATGCTGAGCTCTCAACCCTTGGCCTATAAACTAAACCCTATCTGACATGAGGGTGATGGCAGCTGATGGCAGTTATGATACACATGGTGGATAAACATTTGTTTATCTGGTGTTATTAAAAATGTAAGGACATGATATTTAGTGAAATTGTAATGCAGAGTTCTGCTTTCATTCCTTTGAGGCTCATTAACTGATTGCAAATACCATGAGACTGTCTGAGATGTTATCATACTGTGAAATGTTCATATATTTGTGACCCTACAGCAGAATACAATGACAGACATGATCAAACTCTTTTAACTTGAACAAACAAAGACTAAAGATGAGCTCCAAACTGCTGAGTCGTCACCAATAAAACTGTTTACGTCGTAATCCTTTGCAATGAGCGCTCGACTGCCATATGCTGTAGGAGTGTTACTCTAGCTGCAGCAGAAACCACAGGGCTGATACTGTTACTGATGACAGTACTTGTGTGGTGACATATTTGACACAGCAAGAAATTCAGGTTCACACATTCAGGCCATTGTTGCTGATATTAGCAGCACTAAAAGTGAATAAGAATAGAGCTGAGCCCTCCTCCTCCCAGCACATTTAAGATGCACATGATACAGAAAGCTAAATTAACCCAAATGAACTGTTAGAGCTCATCACTAATGCAAACCACCACTGACCAGAATACCTCCACTAACCTAATATGGACACAACAAGCCAACACAGAAAACACATCATGAGGAGACAGCTGTGAAGAAACAGAAAAAAACATGCAACAACGTACCGCTCTGTTCTTCTTTACACTCCATTCTTATACGACCACAGCAGCTAATTCACACGTGCATCCACACACACACGTACACACAGGCAGACGGCCTTCTTTGCCAAACAAATGGAAAACTCTCTCTGCTCAGTCTCTTCTCTGCAGCTCAGTACACATTGTTCAGCCTGAGCAGCTCCTCTTAAGTCTTACATAAGAGCTGCTGTGCACGCCTTCAACCTTACTTCTCTTCCCTCTGGCTTTTAAGGCGCATGCACACACAATGCTGCATACACACAGACACACACAGATGCAGGTTTGTATATCTCTGAAGACATTCCACTCACTTACATTCTCTAAACTCTGACACTGCTGACCTTTAACCAACTTAAAAAAAATAGTAGTTGTGGAGATCTTTAGGGTCATGATGGCGAAGGACCAGATGTCCTCCTAGCAGCAGTCTATGTCCACTTACAGAGATCCTAGCTGATTTCATGGCAGCAGAATCTGTGATGGTGTGCAGTACATTCCAGTGATGGAGGCTGCGACACAAAAAGAGCAGCCATGCCTGGCTTTGTTGTCAGAAATCCCCAGAAAGTCACTAGCATTAACTGGGGCTGTTGTTTGTGGAGCTAGTGTCGGGCTAATTAGAAGACGCTATATTGTTTGGCTGAATGCAAAGCAGCTGCTCACACACACTTTGTAAAAACACACTTTGGTAAATGACTACACTTGCAGTGATCGTCTGCCATTTGATATGATTGTACAGTAACATGACAACAGATAAGACTGCTCTCTGATTTGCTGGCTGCTATCCATTTAAATCTGCCTATATAGGGACATCTCAGACACAGCTCCAGCTCCCCTAAAACAATCCCCACTGCAAACTAGTAACCCTGGCAACAGCAAAGATGCTTTACATTATGTTAAACCATAAACATGCATTATAGCATATTTCAAATGACCCTGATCCCAGTTTCTTTACAATAAAGCTGGATGTCTATTAAACACAGTACTCCTCCCACGCATAAGAATCATCCGTTTTTAACAGGGTTCAGTTAAAGTGTCCCTGAAGAATCTAATATCCTGTCCACAGTTAGAAAAAGTATTGCAATATCAAGGAGTCCCTCAAAACATTCCTGCAACTCCTGCAAGAACAACTGTCCACACATGACACATCTGAACTTCAGACAGCATGATGCAGCATGAGCCGTAAGTTGGTCACAAATACACACAGTGTTACACTGTCATGCAAGTGTTACATGGGAAACACATTCTGTGAAGCATCACACAGCAGACCCCAGAGGAACAGACCAAGCTGTTACCCATTCAGCTCTGTGTGCTTCAGCCCTTTGGTGAGGGGGGGGGGGGGGGGGGGGGGGGCCTGAGGGATTCAAATGACACATAATGTAGAGATGTAAAAACAACACGTGACAGAGAAAATGGGTGAAATATGAAGCGTACAATAGTTTACTGCAGATATATCAACTGAATATTAATACATCAGTCCATGATTCAATCAACTGTATGATCAGCAGATACATCTCCTAACTGTTAAAAACAAAAACAGTTCACTGTTTACATTCTCCTTTCAGGTTTGACTGCAAGGCCAAAAATCAATATTTGATAAGCCACTTTCAGTGTGTGTGTTCGCATGATGTAATTCAAATAAATACAGACTAGCTGCACGGGAGTCACTCTCTCTCATCTGTGGGTTAGTTAAGCTGCAAAAAGCCTACTTTGATTTTTTATCTGTGCAGATGGAACAAAATCCCAACTCTCCTGACCACTGTCAGGAAAAGCACATCTCTCTGTAGTTGTTGCAGCACTGGCTTTGGTTGAGGATCCACTAATGCACAGTCGTGCAGTCACGTGGATTTATAATCAAATAATAAACAAAATCTTTAATTCAATAAATATCATCCCCTGCTGGAGGATCTCTCCATTCAAAGACCTTGACATGAGCTGAACTTGACTGATTGTGATCACCAGCGTGCTTGAACCACGCGTACTGTACATGCACGCACAGGGACTGAGGTGGGCGGGGTTAGAAAACGACGAAAAACTGAACATTTTGTTCCCGGGGTTTTCTAACGTTACACTGCTCTTTGAACCGCTGCACATGGGCCACCATGATCAAACTACAGCCACTAGACTGTAAGAAAAACATGCATTACATCCGTGTGCCTCACTTTGAGCTCCATGTTCAGTCATGTGGAAACTGAAGCGTGCTGTGCTGCACTTCACTATCAACAAAAAGACTGCTAAAAAGTTTAAACAAACCGCGTTTAACTAATATTTAAAATCGTCTTTTTATTGTTAGGTGACTCCACAGCTGTGTAATTCTGCTGTAGTTTTTTTTTCACTGTGCTGGGACTTGTAGTCCTGTGCGGTCTGCAGAGGACAGAGTGTACCCAGAGTTGGACCACACTTTCCTCTTATAGTTTGCATCAATAAACACAACATGGGCTCGCTCTCATCACAGACACACAGCCACGTGTACATATATTACATATATTACAGGGATTTCTCTGGAATATCCTGGAGCCTGCAGCGTACTTCATTAAATGACCCCCACCGGAGCTCTCACAGCAGCATAACACCGCTTATTGTGTATATATTGTATATTAATAAACAGACGAAGCACTGACTTTGTTTTATTCATTTAAAAGTAATTTCGCATATTGGGCGCGTGCCATATACTTAAACATTAAGTTATATATTTGAATGGAAACGCGCGCGACGCGCTCAACAATTGAGCTTATACAACAACAGAGGGTATGAAGTCCTGTACGGGTACAGACCGAGACCCCTACACAGGCCACGTATAACCCCACCCACGGGTACCAGAAATGACACGTGAGCATTTAGAAGAGTGACTCCACCGAGCTGGGGGCGGGGTGCTCGGAGCCCCGGGGTACACATACACTCACTGCTGCCGACACTGCTCGGTGTCTTCTCGGTGACGGCGAGTTAAGTCTTAACGGGTACAGTTCACGGCTGAGCTACGTGGCCTGTAATAGAGCCATAAACCCGTGGGAGAGACGGTTATCTCTCGCGTGCCGACCCGGTGTTCCACTGTAATCCCACGAGTGGGAGTCGCCATGGTCCACCGGCCTGTGGACACCGGACAAACAGCTGGTGTGTCCACAAACGGAAACGTTAATACTTCAATGCTGTTAAAATTCTACGTAGTGTCACGGGCGTCTTTGCCTCGCTAATACAGAATTAAACCGACGAGCTAACGGCACAGCTAACGCCAGTTATTCGTGGTGACGTTGTGCGTGAAGGTTTACCTGTATGGCTTATATTTTTAAAAAAAAAGTGTTTACATGCTCTGTAAAGCAGCTTAAGCACGGAGCAGCTAACACGTCGACACCATTTACTAAAGCTAGATGAAGCTAGCTGCCCGGGGCTACGGCCCTGAATGAAATAACAGATTAACTTTAAAGGCCTGACAGTGAAAGCAGCACCGCATCATCCGCACCACTGCTGCGCTCGACAGATAGAGAGAGAGAGAGAGAGAAAAGCTGCCACGCACCTTTTTTAACATGCATTTTTGCGCTCTTCTTTGAAGCCATGGTGAGTCTCTTGGCAGCGGGGGTTGGTAGACCTCTGACTGAACAGTGAAGAGGGGCTGGAGCGGCCGCAGGATGAACTTCTAGCTGTAAAAAGAAAATCACAATTTCTTCTCCTGCCTCATAAAACTCAGCACCATAGAAACCCCGTCCACTTTAGGACTGACAAGCGCTCTCGAGCAATAACAAGGCCGCTGCGCAACAATGGGTGGGACAAGAGAATATTTGGACCAATGGGGTTCGAGAGGCGTTGAGCTTATTCAACCGTGTGGACAGTCTTATCTTTGCCCCGCCCCCTGCGCGCTCCTCTGGAACGTGGCAAGATGGTAGATCCTGGCATCATGGTGTTCTCTTTTTTTCTCGCCACACCATTTTTATAAATTTTAATCTTAAAATATCAACACAGAGCATGTCACAGCAGTAGGATACAAATATCTGCACTCCAGGTCATACCATACAGTCAAAAGAATTCCAATAGTTGGCTATGGTTGGCTATTTATTCCACTTCATTTGATGTACAGTAGCCTCAGCTTACTGTATACTTAAATTGGACTTAAATTTAGGTTTTTACAGTTTCAGTCAACACAGAAACATACAGAACATATGGTCAGTGAGAATTGCTTCATCATTTCCTCTAAATCATATATTTTTGTGAGTACTGGGGATACCATCAAAGGCCGGCAGCTATGTGCACTTAGGCTTCACAATGGACCCTGTAGGCCTTTGTGTCACATACACATTTCAGCATGTTCAATTAATATTCACAGGTTTTACTGATATCATTAACAATGACTGTGCTGTATTCAGGGGTCCATATGAAACCAGATCTTCTAAAAATACTTAATTGTATTATTGACCTCTGTGCTTTTACAATATGCAGATGACTTCTTGTGGACAAACTGCCAGCATTTGGTTTTGCATAGGCCCTAAACAAACATTGTTACATTGTAAATTTATTTGCACTTTTACAACACACACACACACACACACACACACACACACACATGCTTCATGCAGAGCTCTGACCATTTGGTTATCTCACAGGAATAATCTCACATTTTGGTCCCGCAGTCAGGCAACAAAGCCTGGGGTGATGGGAGGGTGTGTTCTGTGAGAAAACAGTGGTTCAACAACATCTTTGAATTGACCTGATCATTGTGTGCAGCAGATCTGAGGAGTGATCTAATCACCTGAATAGAGTGTGTTTTGCATGATGTGTGTGTGCTTGGGCGGAGTTGTCATGTCTGCTGCAGTTTCAAATGATTTAATCTGCATTATAGATTTGGAGGAAATTAAATGGCAACATGCTTCCAAAGCATGATGTTCTTACACCACATTGAAACACTGTTGGAAGGAGCCCAAAGCAAACAAGTTCTTGACCAGGATTTGCATTCCAGCTCATGCTGTAATTATATCTATCTGCTTGTCGGTGGATAGGGACGGGTTGGGTACAGTGTGTGAAGGGCAAAAGACAGGGAGACTTTTCCACAGTGAAATGGCAGAGGAGGGACAGTAGCTGGACAATGTGTCTGGGGTGTTGGAGAAGCGTAGTTCCATGGAGGTAATTAAATGCTCTCATTTGCAATGAGGCCGACACCTTCAGGGACCTAGTTGAGTGGAATGTCCCCTGACTGCCCCCACCCCCGTCTGAATCACAGTGGTGTGTCAGAGGGCTGTGTGAGCCTTTATTGTAGCAGTTGAGGGTCCTCCAGACTATTCTTAAATGAAAGTCCATGTTTTTATCTTTGTATGGATTTGACAGGACATGCAAGTTTCCTTCCTGACACAGGAATATAAAAGGAAGATAAGTACACAAACTGTGTGACACACATAAACTCTAACACTGTTTCTAACACAAAGAGGGTCTGCATGCTTGCTCTGTAAATTAATTACAAAATATTTTGAGGAGGTTGTTTTAATGACAGAATTATATTTTTCCAACTTTTCTGTTTATGCTATGTATCACCTGTTCTCTACCAGCTGCTGCTCCAAAGGTTTAGGGTTTGGTCTACAGTGGTTCTCAACCGTTAAGAGTTTCAACAATGGCTTTGTCCACAGACAGAACAACAACTGATTAGATTTTGGCTTTAATTACTGTTTTTAGATGTATTACATTAAAGGAATACTTGGGGTTTGTTTCTATGAGGCACTGATCCATAGTCAGCGTGTTACCTACAGTAGATGGTGGTCAACTTGCTCCAAGTTTGGAGAAACAGACAGAAGTCCACGGAAGTAAAGCAAAGTACTGCAGTGGACAGGGTCAGCAGAAAACTGTGTTTTAGACCCTCTAAAAGGAGTATATCAATATTAGGGTTAGGGCCTGTCTGTAAGGCAATGTGGTGAGCATATAGTGTACACTTAAACAGATACTGATAGTTTTTGTGTCTAACACAAGTTTTTCTGCTGATCCACACCAGGGATTTCTGTCAGCTTCTCCATCTGGGTCTACCTTAGGTAACACACTGACTGTGCAGAAGTATCTCATACAAGCACCCTTCAAAAAATCTGAACTATCCCTTTAACAGCGTCTTCATGCTCGACCTGTCTGCTTCAGGCCTAACAGACAGAAAAACATTCTCATATTACTGAAACATCACTGAGAGCTGCTTCCCGTCTCGCATTCCACGCTGCTTGCCACAATATGTTATTTTATTTCATCTTTCACAACTATTTGATGAGCCCTGCATATTATCTCGTCACCCTCTTTGGGGTCCTGACTTCCAAGTTGAGAACTTCTGTTGTACCATGGTGACTGTGCAGCTGGGCATCTCTCTCTCTGCTCCAGCGGCTCTCTTGCGCCCTCTGCTGACAGATCACCAGAGACATCCACTGATGGCCTGGATTTCTCTGACCCACTTTACCCACACACACACACACACATACACACACACCAGATGACAAGACCAAAAAGGAGTTCAACAAGCTGTAAAGGTCCATGTGGATCTATATGATAAACAGTTGCAGGGAGTTAGTGCATCTTAAAGATGATGGGAGAAAGAAGGACATAATGAAATATGCAATCAGCAATGAGAGAACATGTGTGCACTGTGTGCACTCTACTCCTAATTCTGATAGAAGAACCAGTTTTAATGTCACCCCTAAAATAAAGACATGTCTGACAATCGGAAAATCTGAGGATGATGGGGACAAACCACCTCCACATTTTTTTGAGCTGTCAAAATTATACAATTTGTTTGAGGGTGGGGGGTGTATTTGGAAAATCATGCAGCACATTCTTGGGACACAGATTCCCTTTGAATGTTTAATACTCCACCCAGGATGACCAACCAGAGAGAATAATGAGAAATCAGATCTATTCATCTATTTTCTGAAACCACCTATCCTTATCAGGGTCACAGGGACCTGGACCTGATCCCAGATCCCAGAATGTCAAATATTTTCTGAAAATGACTTTAGCAGCAAAAAAGGCAATCATATGTAGAGGATTACAGATAGATAGACTGGATGAAAATCATTAAGGAGATCACTGACATGGAAAGACTGAGACTGAAGAAAAATGGATACATAATAAAACAGTCAAAATGGAGATGTAATATAATGCTATGTTATTATTGATATTTGTCAGTTTAAGAATTGAAGGGGTGGTGTGTTTCTCTCATTCTCGATGTGTAATGCTCCTCAACGGTAATCCTGAATGTGAAGATCAATATTCAGATTGTGGATGTTATAATTCTGCACTGCAGCACTGTTTGATGTACTGTGCTGTTACCTGTTAGTTTTCTGTCAAATATTTGAAACAAAATAAGTGATACAAAAGATAAATATTTGTAGGGATAAAGAGATAAATTCAGTGAATTTTCTACTGTGCTCTGAATCTCTGACAGGTGTACAGTGCACATGTAAAGGACTAGTTTGGGTTTTGTATAATGAGGCGCGACATAGAAAAATATCCCACAATTCAAGTCAAAATGGCACTGTGAGTTACATTCAGATTCACAACTCTAAAACTGAAGACAAAGATCAACATATATGGGGCATAAATGAAGCATTCGTTATAGTTCAGATGTGTGAAGGAATATAACATTCATTTAAAATGACTGATAATGTCTGTTTGTTAGCCGGAGAGCAGAAGTAATTTAGAGTTTACAGTTTTGTATAAGGGGCATATTCCCTTTGCTTGCAGGGTCACTGGTTTCTCACATGATGATGAGCACCCCTTACAGAAAAAACTTGTTTTCACATAGAGACACACATGATCACAAAGCTGTCACCATGTTCCAACATGTGGAGCTCAGTGGAAATCATGGCACACGATTTGACAGAGACTTCACACACTGTACCACGAAAATGTTCCAAAAGCATGTTTCCCATGTGCAAGGTGTGTTTAACATGTGAAAAATTCCCACATAATAAAACAAAGTCAAAATGGAGAAAAAGTTGAAGAATTAAAGGGCTGCTGTGTTTCTGTGCCTTTGAATTCCACTCGATTACATGTGTCCCACGTGTTTCACATGGAATGCTGCACAGGTGAAATTCATGTGGGACAATTAGGCTATTCTTGTCCTTCACAGATAACAAGCAAAAAATTGAGTAAGTCAGATGACCTCATGAATGATTGTTTAAAAATGACTTCAAATAGTATAAACATGAAATGAGTTTAGCTTCTGCATTAAGTGGAGGTTTGATTTAAAACTTTATTTAAATCAAACCTGATATGACTGCTGGGTGTTGACAATTTGAACGTCATCAGCACACAACAGCTTTTGGTTTGCTACAATTATGAAAATGTTCATTGTCAATAAAATAATTTTCTATGGCGACTATTTATTTTATTTTCTAATGTATTAAAAGGTCCAGTGGGGCAGTATGTTTACAGAATACAATATCCATAACTCTGTTTTCATTAGTGTATAATTACCTGAATAAGAACAATTATGTTTTTGTTTCCTTAGAAACAGACTTTATATCCACAGATGCAGCAGCACCATGTTTCTACAGTAGATGAACTACACACTGGCTCTCAATAATGCCTTTAGTGTTTTTCATGTATCATCCCACTGTAATTTCTTCTTCACTCTTGGAACGTGAGGCCAAGGTGAGTACTTTGCAATTAGCCAGTAGACCACTAGATGCCACTAAAACCTTTACAGTGGACCTTTAAGTAAGTCACATTAAAAAAAAAATCATTTTATTTCTGTGAAGTTTTTGATTTCAGATCAAAAGCATTTCCTGTGTCAAATATTTGTTAGTGAGCTATACTGATGATGATGAACAACTGCTGCTTCATGGCAATAACTGATACACACATTGAAATGTTCATTCAAATGTTCAAATATAATATGAAGCTCAATGAGCTGTTGCATGTCTTTAAGAGGAACAATGGTAAACACACAGGAAGCTGTTGATCAACTAGATTTCATCAAGACAATTTGCATCACATCAGCAGACCGTTATGACAAATCACATGACTTCTGCAAGGTCCATGAAGGATTTGGAAAGAACATGGAAAAGAAAGTTGAACTAAAGTTATGAAGATCTCATGTGTGAAGTTCCTTTTTGTACAAAAAAAAACACTGAAATCATCACACCTGGATATTTCATATTTCACACGTGAAGTACGTTTTCATGTGTGATGTCTCCTGTTTCACGTCTGAAATATCTGAAAGCTTTCTGTGCTCACACTTTGTCATTTATATGAAAGATAGAAAAATCGTGTGAATTTCCACGCGTGTGAGGGTTGAAGGTTGATGAAAACTGAATTTCTTTTCAAATGTGAAGCCAGGCAGTGCATGCAACTTTTGTTTTTTTGATCTTTTCATTAATGGTTAACTGTTGGGGCGTGCGCTTTGTCACTGTGCTGTTCAAACACAGCAAAGTTGCACTGGACCTATTTCAGGGTGTGTGTCTGTGTGTGTGTGTATGTTAGGTGGTGTAATGTCAACATGAGATTGCCTTTAAGGGAAGTTAGTGCTTGGAGAGATGATGGAAGTTGACAAATGAAGATTTTCAGTCAGTCATGGTTTTTAAAGTCTGTGCTTTAAACATGTTCAAAGATCATTTCTTATTGAAGTGTTTTTTATTTCTTCATTTGTAGTTTTGGTCAGGATGGACACACACACACATTGCACAGTGTGCCTAAAAGTACCTGTCTTTATTAGGCAAACCAACTCATTTGTTGTGTGAAGCACAGTATATTGATAATTAATATTTTTTGAGTACAACGTCACTTACCATACATTAATATGAATGCTGCTCCTTTGTATTTATTTATTTTTTTATGTTCTGGTTGGTAGAGAGTTTTCATGTCTCTTACATGCACTCTACCTGTTTTCCTCTTAAAATGTAACACACTATTGATCGCCACAGATCATCTGAAAAGGTTTGGAAGCTCTCCTTCAGTGTTTGACTAAACAGGAGCCCACAAACAGCTAGAAACAGCCCTGGTGTGCCTCATACTGCACACAGAATACAATCTTCAGATGTACTCATGTTTGGAAAATACAGTGAGTTTCATTTTCAGTTGCTCCAGCCATAGCTGGGTTTGACAGAGCCCCAAAAACTACCATCTGCAAAAAGTGACCTGGCCACAGCCATACAGAGCGCGGAGGTCATGACAACCCACAACATTTCAAGAACACAGCCAGCAGTCTGTGCAAACACTGTGTGAGGAGCAATCAGTGGAGAAAAAGGGGGATGTGTATCTGTATATTGTGTAATTCTTATTAAAAGTGAACTATGGATGTACTTATACTGTGGACTGAACCCATTTGGAGAGTTGTATGTTCAATAGTGTTTACCAGACTGAGCGGGTCTGATGATGAGACATGTTTACTGACCCTCTAATGCTGACCAAAGGTCTGTACAGTGATAGTGCAAGAAGAGAGAAACACAGACAGGAGAGAGGACAGACTAAAAAAAAGCTCATGAACTATCTGCTTAAGTTAAGAAGAAAGACAGATTTGTTACTGAATGATATTCTCAAGCTGCTGTGCAGTCTGAGTCTCAAACTTTATGCTATGACAATTAAACATGCTGAATCAGAGCCTGTGTTCCTACACATACATTATTAACAACATTTCAATCCTTTCATCGTCATAATTAATAAAAAAATATTCTAAACTTGTGTGAACAACAGCTTCACAAACATAGTTAAAGACTTTTCATCATAAAAGACAGAAATTGTATAAAAAAAACAAAACTCAAACTGTTAAAATGAAATCCAAAGTTCAAATAATCAAACATGAACACAGAAAACTGTGTTTACTGGCTGGCTGGTTGATAAGATGAATGTCTGGGTGGAGTGATACATTAAGAGAGGGCTCATCTGTCCACAGGGACATGAAAACACACTGCTGGTGTTTTCACAGCTCTCACTGTGACTCTTTGAGTTCACAGGATCACAGTAAGATGGTCGATTGTTTCAAACATCCAACCTGATATATCCGAGTGTCGCACATGGACGGACACTCTGGTTGAGGGTTATTGTTCTTCAGCCGTTCTTCAAATCTTCTCCTGACAATCCATCCCTGAGGTCTCCTGAAGAACTGTCTGTTAGTTATTAATGTCTAACTATAGAAAAGAGGTGACACAGAAAACTGTCCTACGTCTCAACTCCAAAACACTTAGCAGCATCAGAAGATTTGGATCATACACTTGTAAACGTAACTTGTACAAACAGTAAGCATATACTAGCAAAATTAAAACACATTCAATAAATGAAATAAAATAGATTGAATAAATCAATCAAAAATCTATTAAATTACATTTAAATTGTCCGACATTGTGGGAAGTACAGGTATTGTCTTTCTTTTTAAGATGAGGATATTTCATGACTGTACTTACGAGCTGGACATAGTTTTATGCTAACCCAGCATAAAAACTGGGGGGAAACTCACAACTTTCACAACTTTCACTTTCACAAATGACTGTTTTTACGTTTCTTTTTGTGTACTTATACAACATGTTAACAAGTCATTTAAAGAGCCAAGCTAGTGGTTTCCACCTAGCCTTTATCCTAAGATAGACTAACATCCAGCACCCAGACAATGATTAATGTGAACCCCCTCCATCATTCTTGAAAAGATATCAGCTGTGTGTACTTCTGTTAGAAGATGCAAGAATCTAATCAAAGTCTGAACTCTGGTCAGATTTCAAAGACAATGTAACAAGGCAAACAGTTGGCTAGCAGGCAAACATCACGTAAACACAAAGTCCACAAAGTGCTGCAGCACAGACAGCTTTCTTGATACTGACTTGCACAATCAGTCCTCAAGAGTTAAAGATTTCAGAAATAGCCACCAGAGAGGTTACTGGGGCATTTAATCCAGAGTATAAAAAAACATCTGTTTGGTGTGCATGATCCAAGAGGCCACATTCCACGACAGTTGTTCCATCTCCACTTGCTCCATGATCTAGAGGTCATCAGTGACAGCGATGTCACCTGTTGGGTGGTCGGCAATCTGCTGCAGGAGATTCTCTGATTGAAGCAGCTGTTTGGTCCAGTCCTGACACACCTGTTCTATTTCTGGCCCCTCGCCTCCATATTCTGGAGGCAAGACATGCGGTGAGAAGAAGTCACTCAAAGTTTCCTGGAAATCTGCACCGTGCATGTGGATCTGCAGTGGGGGAGAGGAAACATTGTTATAAAAGTATGTTTCAAAGCATTTCTACTTTTTATTTCTATGTGATGTCTAAGAGTATAACAACTGAGATCAGTGTGTGTGATGAACCTGATGCTGACCCTCTGTTTAATCTTATCTGGCAAAAAGGGACGGATCATGGAGAAGACCGGCCCGAAGAACATCGGCTCATTGACCAGATGGATTCCTCTGACTTTCAGTGGAAAAGAGTCCTGAACACACACACATACAAAGACAACAAACAAGCTGACATTTTTTTCTCAGCCAATCAGGTCTATAAAACAACATTAAACATCAGAGTTTTTAAAAGAAAGGGTTGTTGCAACATCTCACTCCATGTTTCCGGACTGCACAACACGCTGTCATAATGGGATTCTTCCATTTTTGCTAGAACCTGTTCTAAAGTGTTGGGTATCATCTGCATAACGATAAAAATGTTACTGTGGATGAAGCATAGCAACATAGCATGTGAAGATAGTAAGAGACGTATTTACAGTAAATCCAACATGATCAGGAAGGTGATCGCAGGCTTACTGAAAGTACAGAGGATATCTTTCTGGCAAGGGAAGGGGTAATCTGCAGGGCGTGGCCTAGAGTCCACCCCTGCAGGTCAAATATGGCCTTCAGACCCCGCCTCTGTGTCTCTGTCTCCATGGAGATGATCTCTGATGTCATCAGACTGACCCTGAACACCTGGAAGGCCGACCAGTCTTTTGGGTTCCACTGCCCTGCAGACAGACATCAGGGACATGTTAGTGTACTTTCATGGACTTTAAGAGACTGTTTTACTGTTTTGATAAGATTATAGCTCTACAAACGTTTAACAGGTACGAACAGGAAAAATCTGACCGTGGGTGACTTCAGTTCTATAAACTGTAATATAAAATAATATATACACTACTCACAAAAAGTTAGGGATATTTGATGTCAATGTGTGAGTTGAAACACTAATGTGCATGTGCAGTCAGCCAGACCATACTGAAGTAAAGCAGGAAGAAAAAACTCTTTTTTCACTCAAATGAATGGGCACCATTTTGCCATCCAGTATCCAGTTCGCGAGTGAGCAAAAATATTCATTTGGAGTTGTGTCTGTGTCTACTTGATGATTGTCTTATATTGACTTTCCTGTGAGCCCTGGTTTGGTATCCACCAACTCATGAAGAAACATCTGCCTCTTTAGCTGATAAATGCTTCACTATGTTCACCAGCTAGTCACTGACTCTTCTGAACTCTGTTGTTAGGCAGGTTGGTTTATCAGAGTTATTATCTTTTTCAATGCTTCCAGCTGTTGCTTGAAATCAGGTTGTTGAAACCCAAGTCTGTTGATTGTAAGACCATGACAATGAGCTAAAATAGGCTCAAACAGTACAATGATAATTCTATTTACCAACTTTTTTATATTAAAACTGATCAGTGCAGCTTCTTGGATATACTATACAGTGAATGAATGGAGTTTAGTAGAGTGCTTGAATGTAAACTCTGTGTGATGACCAACAATGATATATTGTAATTGTAAAGCACTAGTATGTTGCAAGACACTAACCACACATCTATTCTGGATAAAAATACATCAGGACTCGCCCCAATACTGAACCCCTTTCAAAGATTGTTGTCCCTATTGCGCACTTAAACATATTTAAATACTATTAGAAAATACCCTTTAAAAATATAATCCTTAAATGTTTTATGAAATCAAACCCCATTTTGACAATATTTCATATCATTATTGTTATGGAATTTTCTATTCCTGTAGTGTGACACACACACTGAGTGACACATACATACTTTTAAATGGAATATAATAAAAGCACAAACACACAGACATTATACAAGGTTACATGAAGTCACATGTGGGCCTTGAGGTCCTCAGCAGTATTAGTTGTTTGTCTTTGGCTGGCAGTAGCAGGTGTCATCCTATCTCAACACTGTTGTGACCAGGGTCGAAGGACTCTGGTGCTGCATGCTTAGACATAATAGACAGCTTGCCACTGACATTCCAATCTGCATAAACAGACATCTGTGTCTCCAGACTTAATCATGTTGACGAAGACACCATTCTTGGTAAAAGCATTCTCTTCTACCTAATTCTGGGCGTATAGTGTTTGTCGTGTTATCTTGGGGTTTAAAGTCTATCCACCAGCATGAGTTGGGCAGAATATGAGACCGACTCAGGCACTTGTGATGCTTTATGAGAATGTCTCTAATTCTCCTTGATCAAGTGTTAATAAATAATACAGCATAAGACATCAGAGGCTCCTGAACACTTTCTTTCTTCCTGACCTCACCACTGACCTTTGGCTCCAGTGGTTTCTCCACAACAATTATCTTTGCAGCAATAGTAATTAAATGTATTTACACAGAGCTCTCTGCACAGTAGTTTTTATTGCTACTTCTTCCCAAAGAATGAGAGTATCACAGGAAACAATGCATGCATGTAATCCAGTTGTCCATGTGGGCACTGACTACTGTTTTAAGACTGACTTGAAAAGATGCCAACTCCTCCTTAACCCTCAGCCGCTGTTACAACAGAAACCACAGGCACTGCCGAAATCCACCATGACTGAAGGATTTTTTAAACTTTTTTTTGTGGTTTCTAGCTGCAATTTCAGATGTTTCCATGTTTTCAGTGACACACACACATACTGACCAATCCTGTAGATGAGCACCCTGCTGCCAGTGTGGTCTCGCTGTGGGAGGGTGGCATGGTACGACATGTTGAGGAGGCCGAGCACTGAGGAGGGCAACAGACAAGTGCTGATCTCTGGACTCTCTCTCCGCCACCGCTGGTAGTTCAATAAGAGCTGCACAGGACACATGCGACGTTCAGGAACATTAGGGAATTGATAGAAGTCATAGGATAGCTGAAACATCAGTGCATTAAAGAGGATATGTGCCATAAGATCAAATGTTTCATAAAAGGTCCCATGTGTCAGATTTACTGGGCTGTACTTCCATTTCTATGTTAGAAATGGAACATAACATTCATAACTATATTTTCATTAGTGGTTAATCAATTGAAAATGAGAATCGTTATGATTTTGTTAGATCAGAATGAGCCTTTTATATCTGCAGACACAGTGGCTTCTCATCTCACCTTTAATCTGCTTTGTTGTCTCTGTTGTGAGATTGACCAATACATAGAAATACAAACTCAGGCTGTTGTGTTGTAATAAAAGCAATTCAAAGAACTAGTTCAAGTAGTTCAAGTCAGTTTCTGTTGTGTTTGTGTAAATCAGTAATTGAAGTTACTGAGCTCAGACACACTTGGCTGAGCTCCAGCTGCTTTAGTAACATCCATCTCAACCTGCAGGTTCAGGAAAAAAAGTCAAAAAAAAAAATGCATTTACACCGCGTTCCAAATTATTATGCAAATCATTTTTCTCAGATTTTCCTAAATTTTCTAAATGAATGGCAGTCATAATTTCAGTCATCAACCATTAGATTACAATTGAAATGTTTTTGAACAAACCTCCCAATGATAACGGTAATTTAAAAAAAAACAAAAAAAACACAAAATGCACGTTCCAAATTATTACGCACAGCAGAGTTTCCAAGCATTTTATTGTCAAAGAACAAAAAAAAAAAATTACAATACAACAGGTATTGTAATTTCCTATATTCACAACAGTCACATGTGAATATAGGACCCCTCATTGCTTTGCATGAGGACAGAATAGCTTCCCAGAGCTGTTGTTTAGATGTGAACCGCCTCCCGCCATCATAGACACTTCTCTTGATGATGCTCCAAAGGTTCTCAATAGGGTTGAGGTCAGGGGAGGATGGGGGCCACACCATAAGTTTGTCTTCCCTTATGCCCTTAGCAGATGTATTCTTTGAAGCATGAGACGGTGCATTGTCATCCATGAAAATTATCTTGTTATCTTGTCATGACCATAGGTGAGGGTAGGAACGTAGATTGACTGGTAAATCGAGAGCTTTGCCTTTCGGCTCAGCTCTCTCTTCACCACGACGGACCGGCGCAGAGTCCGCATCACTGCAGAAGCCACACCGATCCGCCGGTCAATCTCACGTTCCGTCCTTCCCTCACTCGTGAACAAGACCCCGAGATACTTGAACTCCTCCACTTGAGGCAGGATCTCAACCCCGAACTGGAGACTGCACTCCACCCTTTTCCGGCTGAGAACCATGGCCTCAGATTTAGAGGTGCTGATTCTCATCCCAGCCGCTTCACATTCGGCTGCGAACCGCTCCAGAGAGAGCTGAAGGTCACGCTCCGATGAAGCCAACAGGACCAGGTCATCTGCAAAAAGCAGCGACCCAATCCTGAGGCCACCGAACCGTAGCCCCTCAACGCCCTGACTGCGCCTAGAAATTCTGTCCATAAAAGTTATGAACAGAATCAGTGACAAAGGGCAGCCCTGGCGGAGTCCAACTCTCACAGGAAACAAGTTCGACTTACTGCCGGCAATGCGGACCAAGCTCTGACACCGAGAGTACAGGGACCGGACAGCCCGTATTAACGGGTCCGGGACCCCATACTCCTGGAGCACCCCCCACAGGGTTTCCCGGGGGACACGGTCGAATGCCTTCTCCAAGTCCACAAAACACATGTGGACTGGTTGGGCAAACTCCCATGCACCCTCCAGGACCGTGCTAAGGGTATAGAGCTGGTCCACAGTTCCACGACCAGGATGAAAACCACACTGCTTCTCCTGGATCTGAGGTTCGACAATCTTGCGGACCCTCCTCTCCAGGACCCCCGAAAAGACCTTCCCAGGGAGGCTGAGAAGTGTGATCCCCCTATAGTTGGAGCACACTCTCCGGTCCCCCTTTTTGAAGAGGGGAACCACCACCCCGGTCTGCCAGTCCAGAGGCACTGCCCCCGATGTCCACGCGATGTTGCAGAGACGTGTCAACCAAGACAGCCCCACAACATCCAGAGCCTTGAGGAACTCCGGGCGGATCTCATCCACCCCTGGGGCCCTGCCACCGAGGAGCTTTTTGACTACCTCGGCAACTTCAGCCCCAGAGATTGGCAAGCCCACCACAGGGTCCCCACACTCTGCTTCCTCAGTGGAAGACGTGCTGGTGGGATTGAGGAGGTCTTCGAAGTATTCCTTCCACCGACCCAGGACATCCCCAGACGAGGTCAGCAGCACCCCGCCCCCACTGAACACAGTGTTGACAGTGCACTGCTTCCCCCGCCTGAGCCTCCGGATGGTGGTCCAGAACCTCCTCGAAGCCGTTCGAAAGTCATTCTCCATGGCCTCACCAAACTCCTCCCACGCCCGAGTTTTTGCCTCTGCAAGCTGCGTTCCGCTTGGCATGTTGATACCTGTCAGCTGCTTCAGGGGTCCCACAGGCCAAAAAGGTTCTGTAGGCCTCCTTCTTCAGCTTGACGGCATCCCTCACCACCGGTGTCCACCAGCGGGTTCGGGGGTTGCCGCCACGACAGGCACCGACCACCTTGCGGCCACAGCTCCGATCAGCTGCCTCGACAATGGAGGCACGGAACAAGGTCCACTCGGACTCAATGTCCCCCACCTCCCCCGGGACATGAGCGAAGCTCTCCCGGAGGTGAGAGTTGAAGCTCTTTCTGACAGGGGATTCAGCTAATTAGCACAGGTGTCTGAAATTGGTTTCAGTGATATGCAGAGCCCTGACACACATTACCATCCATGAGTTTAACTGACAAACAAAAAAAATCTTACCTTACCACTCTTAATCTTTTTTTGCATAATAATTTGGAACGCGGTGTATTTCTAAATCAGCAATCATACATACACTACTCACAAAAAGTTTGGGATGTTTGACTTTCAGGTGAAATTTATGGAAAATGTAAAAAGTTGAAGCTTCAGTGATATTACATCATGAAAGTAGAACATCTAATGCATGCAGTGGTAATTTCTTAATCTCAAACAATTTACTGAAACAAAAAAATTACAACAGTGGTGTGTACACCACAACAAAAAAAATTCAATGTCTCAGTGATTTGTCATGTGACCTTGACCATCGACTACAGCTCAACTAGACGTCTCATGCTGTTCATATCTACCTGATATTGGCTGGAGAAAGTAACGTGATTCTGCCCCTTCACTGATGCACGTTGGGCACCATTTAAAAAGCCCCTTTAAAGGCAACTCGATCAACTACTGGCCAACCAGGACAAAGTGCCGCATTGTTACTCTGAACTCTTTGTTTGCAGACTGAAAGGAGCTGAGTGCAATGAGGCAACAAACCAACCAATATAGATGAGATCCATTAATGTATCACTCTTTGATATAAAAAACAGTCAGCACTACACAGTCACCTCACAGAAACAAAGCAGACATTTTGACACTTGACATACTACGAAAAACAGTGAGTCAGCCTGAAACTGAAGCAGCTAAAGGGAATTCAGCCATGATTTCTTTTCTGATTTTCACGTGGCATGTCAACAAGTTTTCTGTGAAGAAGGCCTATTGATTAAAAACATGTAACAGTACAATGTCTTAATGTATCTCAATGAAGCTGTCACCATTGTTCATAAACACTATACACTTTCTTCACGAGTGTTTGAATTCAGTGATGAGGAGAATGCATCAGATTTAGCAGACAGACCTCTCTGTGGCAGCATGCAGGCGCTTTGATGTGTCTGGACTTTTAAAGCTGTGTGTTCACTAATGTCTGCTTAAATAAGACCATGCAATTATTCAGCTTCATCATGATGAACGTCCTGCCAGGAATCTCCATTTAAATGTTCCAAGAACATATGAGTGTCTCTGTCAGTCATACTCTGTCTGTTCTCACACAATGTAACTTTAAGTCACACACCACCAACTATGTATACATCTAGTTTTTTATATGTGAAGTCTTTATTCATAACATAAGTAGTAACTATAGCTGTAAAATGAGTGTAGTGTTAAAGTAGAGGACAATATTACCTGAGCTGTAGTACAGCGAAGAAGAAGAAGAAGAAGAAGAAGAAGAAGAAGAAGAAGAAGAAGAATAGCATGCATTTGATAATGTACAGAGCCTGCAGGAGTAATCCTTCAGGAACATGAAGATGAATCTGTGTGTGTCTAAACTTTCAGAAAGTCAGAGTTCCTCTGTTGTCCTCTCTGCAGTCTGTTGCAGTGACTTATTCTTCCAGCTGTTTACCTTCAGAGACAGCTCCACGTCGAAGTCTCTGGCCCGAAGAAACTTCATGAGAAAGCCGTCGGAGAACGTCCTGACAGCGGACAGCTCGCCGGCCTGCAGCGCTCTCCGCCTCAGGCTGCTCACATACGGCCCGAGTAACTCCGACTCGTCCGGCAGTTCACTGAGCTGAGGCCCGTTCATGTCGCACCTAGCTCCGCTTAGATATTACTAACAGCGGGCTGCTGGGACAGAGAGAGAGAGGGAGAGAGAGAGAGAGAGAGAGAGAGAGAGAGAGCACAGTGTCCAGAAGTGCGAACCTGTTCAGTCACTGAGGGAATCTGTGTGATGCATCCACAAAAACAAATATCATACATTATTTTGTGTTACTGACCTCCTAACATTTACTCAACATTCAGTTCAGTGTTCTTCTGTTGTTCTCAAGCAACTTCCACAAAAATGCGCCAACACCTCCCCCTGCTGGTCACCAGCAGCTACTGCAAATACACTCTGCTGCCGACAAACGTCCAGATGAGTGTACGTTTAGTTCACCTAGTGCTCTTCACCAGTGCTCTTAATAAAGCCTGACTTTGAGAAACTTTACATGTTTGTTGACTCTGTGTCATGAAGTATTGACCCAGGTCTGCACTGAGTCTGTTGGGTTGTTGGCTGTTTTATTAAATGAATGCATATCAAACCTTCGACATAGACAAACAAAGGTATAATGCATATGACCTTCATAGGAATGAATGCATGTAGCTGCTCAAAGTTCGTTTTTTACCTTGAACAGGATTTCTCTAATGGAAGTCAAGGACGTTGGGGAAGCTTTGCCTATAAAAGGTCTTGTTGGACGTTTTCAACTAGTTTTGTATGATTAGAACGTGGGTAGTGTCACCTGCACCCAGAGCTCCCTGCTTATTTGCTGACAGAAGTCAGGCCTGTGTGTGAGGCAGGTCGTGCTGAACAAATGTAGTATAAAGAGTGACCAAGTGTGTTGTAATGAACCTCGCTGTCCTGCCTGTCAATGTGACACTTGTGACAAAATGGCGGCTCGTTTGGGAAACAAACCTGTTTGGTAGAGATAAGATGCAACCTCAGTGTGACGAATGAAGAGTTTTGATTGGATGTTCATGACCATTTGATTTGTGACCTTGTGGTTTGGGAATGGTTGTAGATGGAAACTGCCTTTGGTGCCAGCTGCTCAGCCAATAGGAACTTGGCTTGGGGACAGGCGTGTGGTCAGTTCCAGTCCAACATGGACCAGTTCATATGGAGGAGTGCCAGTTACCCTTTGGTAACCTTGACTTTGTCAATAACAGTCAAGTCAAATTTCAAAATATATGTGCTGCTCTTCTGAATTCTAACCCCCATTTTAATCCATTGTACTGCTGAGTACAAGAAACTTTAGCCTGATTGGCAAAGTTGGTGTGTGTAGTAAACAGACACATAGATATCAGTGTTAGTTCAAGAACAGAAATAAGACAGCCAGTGGCAAACAGATCGTGAGCATTAGCTGTTTTTACTGAAAAACTGTAACAGGGGTTGGTGAACCAGACACCTCTGTAGCATCACGCTGCTACTGTACATACAAGACAACACCCACAGCACAGTCACAGATTATACAATGCTTCTAATCAATATGTTCATCAATATATAATGTATTGTATAATCAACAGCTCTGGGTCACACTGTGGTGGGGTCAGAACATGGATCAAAATGTTCTCTGCGTTTTCAGTCCTACATATCCACTGCTTCCATCACATGGAGAGAAAACAGAAAACGTCTGTCTGGTTTTGGTCTTTGGCTCCATTTTAAGTTCAAAACCCAACTATGTGGAGGTCAGAGAATCGTGATCCAGATTGAGTTGTGTTTGTTTCTCAAAACCTACTTCATTGTCCACACAAAGGTTTGGGCCAGTGAGCATGAAGTCAGTTCATCACATATCAGAGCTGAGTAGAACAGAACAAATTACATTTAAAAGACAATAAAAGTGAATTAACAGCATGGCTTTGTGTGTAAAATATATCATATTGCTGGATTCTTGTCCTCTGACAGGCTCCATGCTCCAAGACCCAGACTTTCAGTGGGTACTGAAGGATGATGACTGGTGTGTGCACAACAGAACTGGTGGCCGTCAGGTGTTCCAAACAGATTAGAGAACACATAGTATCCTCAGGGTGGGGATCACCAAACACCAAAAAAATTCAAAGGTCAAACCCAAACAACCTTTCTCTTGAGAAAAAGCCTTCAAGAAGTTTGCAACAAGACCAGCAACTGGGATATCCTGGACCTGAAGAGTGGACAGTGCTGCCATGAGACACTGAGGTCAAGCTTCAGCAACAGCCCTGTTTTCCTATCGATGTGGACAGATATCTTCTGAGCTGAGTTGTGTTGTTTCCTCTGCAGATCCATGTCTTCCAAACCTGGGTTTAACAGTCTCTGGATATCTGAAGAGACACTGGACCTCATGCAAGAACCACCTGTCTGAACAGAATCATTCCTAAGAGGCACATATGAGGGACTTAAGAGAGCTTGTCAAAGAATTTTCTTAGTTCTGAACAAAATTCATGAGTGGTCCAGACCTGTTGTACTAGTCATCATCATAATTCAAACTGCCCTCTGTGGAGAGATGTTCACCATAGCATCACGGCAGAAGATTTTATTGCATTGTTTCTGCACATTAACTTTGGTGTGAACATTCTCAGACCCATCTGCTGAACAATTTTCTCTCCTCTTCTCTCCATTTCGGTCTGTTCTGACTTAAAACAGAAAAAAAATATGGAAAAGGGTCTTACATGAGACCCAGCGAGAAGCTTTGTTGTGAAGCAACTGAGGAGATCTTGTTCAAAACCAACTGGTACAATGTGCAATGTTGGGAGATCAGTTTGTTGAACACAGTCATGCTGAAAAATTTTGAAAAAACCTCTGGTTTGGTCCAGAATATCCCATCGATCTCACCTAGGGCTGGGTATCATTTGAAATGTCTCAATAGTCCAGATATCATAGCGTTTGGTACTCTGCTTTGGGAAATATAACCATGGCTTTCTATACAACTATAACTTTTGACAAAGAAATCAAGTTTGACATTTTATAGGCAAGATCAAAAAACAGATATTTTATGTTAACTTTTGATACATTTCCAGTGGTACAAAGAGATGATCAATACCCAGCCCTACCCACTTAAGAGGCATTTCATTTGATTGACTTTTGGGAGTTCACCGGCCTGTCACACAGTCAAACATTCTCACATTAAAAGCAGTGTGGCGTTGATGAGTACTGAGAGTTGTCTGGAATGTAGAAAGAAAAAAAAACATGTTACTTCAAACCCTAAAACAACAAATGAATCAGAGCCCAGTCAGCCTGCTTGCAGCTGAAATGTTAAGATGCTGAGTTCAGAATCGTAACAAATTAAGCATGTAACAACACTGGGCTTGGCTGAGGTGTTGAAGGACACAAAGTTTGAGGGAGCATCATCCTATTTGGCTTTCAACAGATCAACTATAAAAATTAAACAATAACTGAAATGTTCTCACTTTCTAGATGTTCCTTTGCGAAGCTTAGCAGATCTCTGGTGTATTCATGTAAGAAAATTACATTCATGGAGCGAGGTTTCAAATGGTACATTCAAAAAATAAGGGCTGTCAACTCAAAAAGTACAAGAGGGCAGATATCAGGAAGCTGAGAAGCTTCCGTCTGTGCTGCTCATGAATTAGGTGCAAATGTGCTCGCAATGTCCTGAGTTCAAATCCTATCAGATCACACCATTAACTCTCCTGATGGTATATGGAATAAGATGGAATATGCTGTTTGGAACCACAGGAACGATAATGATCAAATTGTCATCTACAGTAACGTAACTAGAGTGTGTCTCAACATGAAACCTGAGGAATTACAAAATAAGTCCTTAACAAATGCACTGCATTTAAACTCTGAAAACTAAGCTGTTCTCTTTGGATGGAATGATTGTGTCTGCTGCACGGACAGAGTGGTGAAAGCAACACCCTCATTTCAAAGTTGTGTAGAAATGTTTTTTGATTAAGAGACATACACCTCAACAAGAGGGCAACCCTATTTCCAGCTGAGTGTGTGAGACAGACACGAACACTGAGCTCCAGCCAGGCAACAAAAGGCAAAGTAGAAAACTCTGAAGTGCCTCAATTTACTGTAAAAACCAAGAGAGCTGCTCACAAGTACACCTCTAAAATCATACTCACTCAACCACATTTTGAATTTAAAGTTCTTGGAAAGTTGCACACAGTCCCTTTCATCAACACTTCAACTAACTAAAAACTAAAAAGGTCTTCTTAAATGTTTTCTGGTTCTTCAATATTCAATAGAGCTTTATCGTGGATGGCCACAAAAGTTTTTAGAAACCTTGGGCTACTTCCTGCACAGCCAAAAGTCTGATTGTCTTCAATAAATATCAGCCAACTCCACTGCGACACCAGAGAGTGGCACAGCGAAATTAGCTGCAAAATATTTGGTTCTAGAGAGAATAAACTACAATAGCTTCCTCCATTTTGGACCCCTCAAAGGTCACAACTGTTGAAAAGATTTGTTCACCAAAGTGGAACTTAATAAGAAAAAGGTTAGATGTATTTCAACACCACAGGCTAATTCACTAACCAGGTTAATTCTATTCTAATAAAATGTTTTGAATACTGGCATGACCAAGTCTTAAAGCTGCTGGGTTGAACTGGGATACCTGTGATGTGTGCAGAAGGGAGAGAGAGACCAAACAGGCTAACTGTAGGCAACTACATGGATACCAGAGGCTTTCAGGAATGATTCATAAAGATTATTAAGATATCAAAGTGCCAAAAGAATTATAGTAACAAAGTCTCAAAGTTGTGCAAAACTCAGTGACTGCTGTGTTTGAATGTTTGGAGACATCTGCATCCAGCACAGATGATCTAAGATTTCAACATGTTCAATGTTGAATAATATACCTCACAGCAGTGGAACCTGTAATCACCAAAGAAAAGGATTTCTTCTACAGTACCACAGTAAAAAAGCATGCAGTGGGAGACATACTTGCATTTCCAATCAAATATTGCTGCTTCTTATTCTTGAGATGTGTATTATTACTAATGTCCTGCAACATTCTACATAGTGATGGAACATATCTGTCTGTTTCTGCTGTTACTAAACAGCAAAAATCCAACACAACTATCAATAAGAAAAAAACGGACTATATTGGAATGTTCGTGTGCAGACGATAGTGGACATTGAAAAATTCTCAAATAACTTCAACTGGCATGTTGTTGACCAACAGTTGAATAGCAAACAGGCCCTAAAAATTGACACACTATACATCTTAGTCCTCAAATAGCTGTTGCACTATGAGCTCCAGAGAAAAAACCTCAAAAATATGGTGAAAACTAGAACATTATGTACCCTCTTCTGAGCCACACAAACTGCTTTTTTAATGAAAGAAATAAAACATAAAATAAAGTTCGCCTTTAAAGTGCACATAATCCTTGAGAGACTTATTGCTTACTGGTAACTGACTTCAGATAAAACAGTCACTAACACTCGTTACAAACTGATTACACTGAAAGCAGCATGGTTTGTGTTAAAGAGCTGATTACTAAAAGCAGTGAGTAGAAAGAAGTAAAACCTGAACAGAACCTCTTCAACAGTTCATTTAAGATCACAACATGTGCTGATGTCTGACCAAAGACACCCTTGGGAATGTGAAAAAAGCAACAAAATTAACATTTCCGCTCGATTAGGAACATTTAAAACATATTTTTTTCCAGTGTAATCACAACTACCTGTCTGCACCATCCAACAGAAGGTGGGTTCATGTTGTAATCTAATGATTTGGTAGCACAGATTGACACCAGTCTAACCAGAGTGACACAGTGTCTCTCTTTATGCAGATGATGTGGTGGTGATTGTGTGTAACCTGTAACTGACTGAGTTCCTAAAACTGACAGAATTTACTGCAAACTCTCATAAAACCAAATAATGGCACAGGTGTGGACAGAATAAACACATAAAGGCCAGCTAAAATAAGCTTATATGTTCATGTACATTTCTACAGAATAAATTTGACTCTGCAGGTTATTGTTAATGACGTAGCTTATTGAAACTGTAGTGGTACTGAATGACATCGGCATCAACCAGATGTGTTCACTGTTATTTTACATGAGTTTGTAAAATAAATGTGTTTACATCCTAAATATCATACCAGATGACCTCTCTCCCTGTCTGTGAAGAATAACGGAAATCTTATTGTTTTAAACATGGTATCAAAAGTATTATTGATATTTTTGACAACTGTACATGCTCTTATTTTACCAGGTACAGTTGAAGGATGTTTGGAGTTTACATTAAGCAGGAAGAAGGGGAAATGAATGTCCTGACCTCTCTGCCACTGAGGTGATAACGTCCCAAGGTGCTTTTTGACAATTGACGACTCGCAAAATGTGTTTAACAGCACAACCACATACTGAACATAAAAATATATTAAAACTGAAGAGTATTAAACTGGAGTGTTTATGGAACCTGAGTTACACCAGCATGGATCTCATGAGTGTAAACACAGCATCACACCGACTCCCACATGGCTTCTTCAACACCAAACCAGCTGAAAGAGCCACTTCATTCAGATTAAAGTTGAACCACACTCTCTCATAGACTGTGACAGTTTGGACCAATATGTGACAGACAGGTGACCTCCCCCTTTTTTATCATCACCATCAGTCAGTTTAACAGATGAAAGTGACAGTCGTCATTTTTTCTATCAGGATTTCAGCCGACAAAATAAAAACATTTCCTGGGACTTAAAGTTTCCAAGAATCTGGGTTATCAGGTGATATTTAGGCATTCCTCCCACTCATACATACATAAATAAGCTGCATACATTCAGCAAACCCATTTCCAAATGGAGGATAGATAGTTTTTCCCATGTGGGGTGACCGGGAATTAGCGTATGATGATTAAGATGATCTTCATCTTCTTCCGGAAACAAAAGTTACATGTCCTTCTCAGCTCCATGGCTGAACAGTGATTCCAGCTGCTGTTCCACACAGTCTGAACTCTGCACTTCTTTTAAAAGGAGAATTTGATATTTTCTAAATATTTTCATACCACGTCCTACTTTGGTCCGTCTCATATTTACAACCACAGTTACAAATAAACACTAGTCTAGGTATGCGTGTTTTCTTCCCAGGGTCTCAAAAAGATTAATGGTCAAGTGTTGCACATCAATGAACAATAAAACATATTAAATCAGTGTGTGTGTGTGTGTGTGTGTGTGTGTATGTGTGTGTACACACAACAGGCATTCCACTCCGATTCACTCTTCCTTCCTACAAAGTGTGTGTTTCTGTGTGTGTGTGTGTGTGTTTCTAAAGCGTGTAAGGTGCAGGTAGGCAGCTCTGTGATGATTTGAAGGGGCAAGCTTAATAGCGAGGGAATCAAGCCAGTGACTGAAGGGCGTTACCAAATGTTCTTCGTCACAATAGTCTGTTGGCTGGTGTAAACGCCAAGAGTCAGAGAGATGGTCACAAGGCCTAAAAAGTTGCCAAAGGGGGGGAGCAGGACACTTTTCAACCCTTTTCATTCTCTCATTGGACAAAAAGGGGCTTTAGGTTCATTCTGAGGTCCAAATTACAGGTTGATTTGTGATGTCTTGAGGTGTGAATGGTACATAATTTATCCTCTAAGCATTTCCTGCATGTTGGGAGTGTTGATGGAGACTAACAGCTAAAGGCAGGGAGAAAACCCTTTCGTCCTCAACAGCAGTAGGCTTGTAGTTGTCAGCCTCTCCCGGTGCGGGAGCTGTGTGACACCGAGAGGGAGCGAGGACACTTCCTGTCAGGGTGATCGGCTTGCGTTCCATTTAGCTGCGTTGTTCATGCTAGGCTGAGGCTTTGAGGAGAGCCCAAGCAATGACTGACGAGTGGGTGTAGTTAAAGAGTCCACCTGTGTGTGGCTGTGGATGACAGGGAAGCTTTTTCACCCACTAAGGTAGAGTTCAGGTGATAAGCCCACCCCTGCTTATTATTGAAGGTAGGAGTAGGAGTTCGATGGCCATGTTGCTGGGTTGTTTGTTCAAGAGGTGAAAGTTCCTCCCTTGAAAAGAAGTTCTGAACCCTTGCAGAGGCTCATGCATCGGATAAAAGATTACGTAGGCATGAGAGTTTCAAACTCGTCCTCAGATGAGAGTTCAACGCCCGCCTCGCTGGGTAATTCCTCGGTTAAGAGGTGGAGTTCCCTCCTTTGAATAGATTCTGGACCCAGGCGAGGGGCGTGGCCTGATGTCAGGAGTCATCATCGGTGTCCTCTATCAAAACCTTGGTGTCACGAGTCTTGGACCTGAAGTGGAGAAAAGAAACAAAGTGTTTAAATTGTTGACTCACACTGTGTGGAACTCGAGCACAGGTCAGTAAGTATGTTGATGGTTCAGGAATCATTAAAACCACAGTATGTGTGTGTATGTATAGGGGTGTGTGTGTGTGTGTGTGTGTGTTCACACTAATTTCACTTTGCTTAAACTGCTGAATACGCACATTTGGAAGTACAAAAGCTTATAAATACTTAGAACTCCTTTCAACTCTACTACTAATCAGAGCCCAGTCAGCCTGTTCGAGCAATATCAGATATGTCTGAATAATTAACACAAACAGTACAAAAGCACTGCTTTGCTTTCAATGCATGGAAAACACTGAGCATGAACACAACACACACACTCAACTACCTACTATACCTTGGCATTAGGGATGGACTGATCTGATACTGGTATCGGTATCGATATTGAAGAAAATTCTAGATTGGGTATCAGTGACAATGGGCCAATCCATATCGGCCGATCTATTCAGTCTAATTCTATGCGGTGCGCTGTGAGTGACGTCAAACGCAAGCAACACGCCGTGCAGAAGCCCACATTGTTTTCAAAATGGAGCGAGTGAAAGGATCGGCTATCTGGAACTTCTTCACACTACCTCAGCCAACAAACTCACAGCTACTTGCAATACCAGCACAGTAAATGTTCTGAGGGGCGGTGTTAAAACTTAAAAGTTATAGTTATAAAGTTATAAGTTAAGTTATAACACAACCAACTTAATCAAGCACCTATGGAAATTTCACAGAGAGAGCACGGAGAGTTCGCTGAACTGAGTGAAGAAAACGGAGGCGATATGAAGCAGCCAGTTTTGAAGGAAGGAAAGAGGTGAAAAATTTCCACTTTTGTGTTGGATGTTAAAATCATTTTTGCACTTAACTAAACCTGTACATACCACCTTCATCTGTTCACACATCATGTCACATCTGCCATTGTTAAAACTCACTGTGAAGCCAGTCGAGGCCTGCGTAGACTCATGCTGTAGCTCCTCTTCCAGCTCTTCTTTCCCTGTCGGTTCCTGACTCCGTCCTCCTGGTCCATCATCTGCTCCAGCAGCGTCTGGTCATCGGCATTGAGCGGAGCCACGCTTATATCTCTGACGGCCCTGAACTCACCACAGTTATTCAGGTGTTCGTTCTCCAGTCGGAAGAAGTTCCACACGAAGCGCCTGGGAATGACAATGGCTGGCTGTCAGTGGCCAGTTTGACTTACACACGTTTTCACACTTCGATCAATGGAAGAATTGTTGATAGATGATTTTTACTTTTGTCCCTATCTGATCCAGGCCTACAACATTCGTATCTGAATATTAATACTGTGATGAGAAACTGGTGACAAAAGATTAAAAAAAGTTACGTGTACCTAAAGACCTCCATTGGGGCCAGTATAGTCGACAGTATGTCAGAGATGTTAGGAATCCCAGAGACAGTGGTGAGGGACACAGTTAAAGTCCACGCAAAACGCAACAGCACATCCTCCACTATGGCACTGTAGTAATAAGCCTGGAGGGAGAGACAGAACAGGAAGAACACACCATCATCTCATGATCATCGGTTATTCTGCTTCATCACATGGAGGTTCCTCCCTGCATGAACAAATACCTTGTGTGGGTAGACTATCTCCTCTCTCAGGAAGGTATTCTCTCCTGCGTTGCGATCAAACAGGCCCCAGTCCATCTTCAGATCCCAGACTAGTGTGTAACACGAGCTGACTATTAAACAGCTAATGTACAAGTAGAAGAAGATCTGGGCATCAGAGTGGGATTCGACTGAAGAGGAAGAAGAGAGAGAGACGAGTGTGAGGTTACACAGCTGATATATCATCAGATTTATATCTTTAAACGTTTACGCCGACATGTTTGCCTGTTTGTTTTCTCATAACTCTGTCACCTGTGTAGAGAATCAAATTATATGCCAGACCATCCCAAAATGATTCAAACACAGGGAGACATCTTGCACTCTGTTCTCAATATACCAATAAAAGTCTACGTACCTTTGTGTGTGTTGTACAGGGCTGAAAAGGTAACAACAAAGAAGGAAGTGGAGTATTTCCCAGCGTTAACCAGGTGAGGGAAGGCCCGTTTGGTGTCACGGTAACGTCGCAGACACTGGACGAATCGGAACCAAGCAGGAAGACACTGGATCACCGCACGGACGCCATACGAGTAGGAATTACACACATCTGTACCTGCAGAGGATGAAGAGTGCAGAGCGTGGTCACGATAAGGTGCGGGTCCTGGTGGTTATCTGAAGACGCATTTAGCTGTTTGAGTCTTACCTGAGCTGCTGATAAGTCCATCATGTTTTTTCCAGTCCAGTTCAAAACTGTAGAAGCAGATCATGTACTCCAGATCCATGAGAACCACCACCAAAGAGTTCAACTGGTCAGCCAGCCAGAAGTCTGCGAAGCCAACGTGATGAAACGGAGCCGTCACCACTCGAAACTGTGAAAGATGAGACAGGGAGGATGATGTCAGAGTCAGTAGCAGCTTCTCTTCAGAAACTTTAATTCACATGTTCAGATGGATTACATCACTGTTTTCCATTCAATCATGCATTTAAGAGTCCATTTTACTTGGTGTTCATTTTGGGTGCTGTGACGGACTCAAATTCACCAAATGCACCAACGGTTTCAGAGCCTACAGTTATATTAAATGAAGCTCTGACACCAAATACACTGGTCTCAACATCGTCCCTCATTCAATAGCATGAGAATATATGACTGAACAAAAACTTCATTGTGTGCATCTCTGTTTCACTAACAAGGCTTGAGTAAAAACTCAGAGAGGATGGAGGACCAGGTTAGAAAATGAATGTCTTTGAGTAAGGCACAGTGCAGAGTAGCAGCTTCACGGAGAGAAAATGACACACACATATCTAAATGCTATAATTCAGAGATTTTCCTTCATGTATTATGATTATGTATATGTTGTGTAGAAACATGACGGCTGTGACCCGCTGTGTCCTGAGATATTAAAGGCTCATTCTACAGCAACAAAAACGTATTTTATTTCTGTATGTTATATTTTGTAAATAGAGCCATCTAAATCTGACTCTAAGCTATCTCAGTGAACTACAAAGACCATAATACATTGCACTGAAGATACTGTAGAGTAATAACAGAAACTTTACAGAAAAACAAATGTTAAGACTGAGTCATGATACCAAGAGTTTGAGTAGCCAGAAGCGTGACTTGTAGTAGCAGGTCTTGAACGGGTTGATGAGGAAGAGGAGGAAGAGGCCGTAGAGAGCCAGAGGGTTGGCTTGCATCGGTACCAGGATGCTATTACTGAAGAGGCAGGACAGCAGGCTGACGCACCACAGCACCCCCAATAGACCTGCAATCTGCACACACACAAACACGCACACCCATGAATATCCAGAATATTTAGTAGCTAGAAAAAGGTAATTGACAGAAACTGCAAAGTCACATTTTCACCTGAGGGTTATGTTTGTGTGCGTGTGTGTGTGTGTGTGTGTGTGTGTGTACACTCTCAGACCTCAAACAGATGCTGGTGGGACAGGTTGTTTCTGGGGTTGAGTTCAAATATGAGCACGTGGTTAACTCCTGCCTGTCTCCAGCCGTAGGTGTTAATGCCTGGGTGATAAAGACAACAAGTTAACACAGACAAACGGTTGCTGGTGTGTTCTGTTGATGACAGACAGACATATACATCGCAGTGGATAATTTTTCCAATTATTGGAGTACAGCTAAGCTTGTTTTCTTATCTTCCTTATCCTGAAGTCAATGAATGGAAGCCTGCCTCCAAACTTAGCATTGTATAGCATAAGTGTGTGTGTGGGTGTGTGGGTGTGTCTGTACCTAACAGGAAGAGGAACTCTATTAACAGGAAGCCTCCTCTGTAGATCCTGACCATAGGCCAAACATTATCACTGCGGATCACCACAGCTCCTAGTGACAGAGAGAGAGAGAGAGTGAGAGATGTGGAAAAAGAGTGCATGGTGTATGGACAGAAAAAACACCAGACGAATCAGGGGTTGTCAGATGTCACAACATGGTTTAACCCAGTACATGTTTGATTGATACTTTCTATGAGTGCATCTTACACCGAGACATGCATTTTACTTCTGCAAGCATTTCAGGAAAGACACTAGTTTAGTAATACTTTAGTGATACCATGTTAAACACATTACACACACTGTGAAAAATCCACTCATTCCTTTGAAGCAGTGATTCAGTTTTTTCTTGCTGAAACTAAACAACAGCACAGAGTCAAATTTAGATTTGTGTCCTGGACACACTGACCCGTCATATTCCAGGAAGCAAAAACTGAGCCACTGAATGATTAGTTACAGACCTTTAAATCTTACATGAGATCGTATGTGTGTATGCATGTTACCTGTAATGACCACAGTGACTATTAAGACGAGGAACACTCCACAGTAAAGGCCGACTCTAAAGGTGGTCCACGCAGGAGCAGGCTGCAGACAGACAGAGGAACACCTCAGAGCAGGATAAAGACAAGACTAGGTGACCAGAATAATATCCAATGAAAACATTCACACGCTATTTTTGTCAGTTTTTGGGACCACGCACGCTGCTAATTTTACTGTGTTTTTAGCGTTGTTCTAAAGACAGTAGTGCAGTGTCCCACTGACCCCAAATGCACCACAAACTGATTGAGACAATGAGCAGCAGGTCTGCAGGAGCGCTCGAGTTTTAAATACAGAGGCGGCAACAAACAGGAAGGACAGACACAGAGGAGACAATACAAGGGCAGGGGCCGGAGGAGTGTGTGGACCCTGAGGGCCGGAACCGGAGTGGGAGCCAGTAATGAGACACCCACTAAACGCAGTGCCCGTTGGCATGGTAACTACAGCCTAGGGAGGGAAAGCAGGACACTATATTCCCAATGTTTGATTGATGTTTGATTGATGTACTTGTTCTGCTGTTCAGCAGAACAAGTACAGCCAAGATTTGCAGGAAATCCAAACACAGGTTCTGTCTAACTTTTGGAACATGAACATCCAAGTTTGGGTCAACCTCAAATCATGACAATGTGGGTCATCGGGTCATGATCACATTGTTGACAGCTTGCTCTGGCTGAGAGACTTTGTGAAATGTTGGGTTGTGTGTTGTCACATCACACACACATACACATGTTCATGTGCACCTCCACACACTTTTGCTCAGAGTGTAGAGGCAGAGATTGAGCTCTGTGTAGGAGAGGCTTTCTTCTTGTTGCCCCCAATGAAATATTTTATGCTGAGTTAATATTAAATAATATTTATTTGAATTTGTGTTTTCAAGTTAAATGCTTACAGCAACCTAGGATTGATTGACTAAGATACTGCCATAAAGTTTTAGATCTCAATTACTGTTACAGAAATCGTGTCCTACTCAGAATCAGGAAAAGTTGTAGAAGAAAATCAAACCAAAGTGATGTAAGAAGTTACTGTATTAGGGCAGTTAAATATGTACCGCAGGCCTAAAGCTTTGTATGAATGTATAATTACACCACTTTGACCACTCATATACTTGATTGGTGTGACCTTGTTTTGTTGTTTGCTCTTTTAATCCATTAGTCTAGAGTTTTTGTATCTGTCCTATGTCCTTTTTTATAATTATTCCATTATTTTAATACACCATATGTATCTTTAACAAATATAATCAGTTTGGTGACTTACACTATACAGGGAAACTATAGTGATCATGACGTGTGGTAAAAGTTAAAGGACCTATCTAGCTGTGTAATCAATTTATGATTTTACCTGAACAGGATTAAAGACTTGAAAACCCAACTCCAAAAGACAACATCTATTCATCAATTTTTTTGGGCAATGCTTGTTTCCAGTTCTCTAACAAACAATCATGTTCAGAACTTTTCAGTATTCAGTGATGTTGTACCGTCATACCAACCACAAACTTCTTGAGAATCTTTACAAAGTATCAGAGCGTTCCTGTAACCACAGTAACTCACAGTGCTGGAGGAGAGGGGGTGATGCTGAATGCCGTTTATACACGATAATGTCTGGACAAAGTCCAGAGGAGAGTTGTTGTTTCACACATGAGGCAACAATGGTAGACTCTCTGTGTCAGACGTATCCTCACATGTTGACTAAATGTGACAAACAGAGTATCAAAATGACCCCATGCTAGCGAAACAGCTAAACATTAGCACTGATGCTCCGTGTTTAGATCCAAGCCTGGTGTGGATCACACACACTCTTTAAACAAAGCACCCCCCTTATGATTTTAGTTTTGTATTTTTTTAAATGACCAGCCACCAGTCCCTTCTTGGCTGGTGTAAAATGGTAGTCCACTGTTGGCCTGGTTCGTATGTGTGTGTGTGTGTGTGTGTGTGTGTGTGTGTGTGTGTGTGTCTGACCTGTGCAGCTCCTAGTGGAGGCACCCTCAGCCTCTTCATGGCCCTCTGCCTGTCACCACCCTCTAACTCTGTTGTGACCAACGCCTGAAAGAAGAGAGGTTTGAGGGATTCTTTCCTTCTAGCTGATAATACTGATGTCTGCACAGAGTTTAATAAGGGCAATGCTTATAAAACGTATATGAAGCATGTTTCCATGAATATCTATAGTTGTGTGCACCTCAGTCTCAGAGATGAGCTGTGTTATTTTCTTGCATGTGTAAAATGGAGCCACTTCGACATGGGCCACCCTCCAGTCGGCCCCTCTGGACGTCTCCAAAATCTTGTCATGCTTCTTCAGGATCTTCCTGAAGCCTGTGAAGTTCAGGTTCTACAGACACAGAGAGGGAGAGGGGAAGGCATTTCATGAGAGAACAATCAAACGTGTCAAAAGCAGCTGATCAAACTGAGCTGATGATGTGAAACAGGACCAAAGGCTCTGCATGTGGTACAGCTGGGTTCCACATCCTGCTGAGGATTATTCTACTTCTGGAACTTAAAGGTGTTTCAATTGATTTGTTCTGGCTGCAAACAAGCTGTGACACCACATCTGACGTATAACGCTGTCTTAGCAACTAACTTAAGACTGGACGAGCCAAAGGAGACACTTGATTGAATAAAAACACTGTTGACTCAGATGAAAAAGAACATTTGCTGGAGTCTGAATCGACTGCTTTGCTTTCATCGTTCACTTGTGGAAGGTTAGCCATTCTCTGCAGAGTTTGTTGTCTCATCTAAGATCCACTCAGGTGTACTGAGAGATGTTTGCACAATGACTATGGGCTGGTTCATTTAAACATGTGTCAGTATGCTAAGATGACAGTATAACTGTATAACTGGTAAACTAAATCAAGCTCTGAAAATCTTTGTGAATGTGCCATGTTTGCACGTCTACAGTTGAGATAAAGTTTGTGAGTGTGCACCTGATAGTTCTGCAGCAGTATGAGGCTGAGGTAGAACTCTGAGAAGGCCAGCTGCAGGTCCTTTATGTTTCTGTGTTTGCATCGCTCCTGCTGCGACAGGGCAAACACCGTCTTCCTCCTCCTCAGGCCCCGCCCGTTAGCCCAGCTCTCCCTCTGGGCGTCCAAAGATGACTGCAGCTCATTCTGCAGCGTGGCAAATCGCCGCTGAGCCTCAGCCAGCTTTTCTGGAGGGGGGGGGAAGACATGAAGATGATTTTAAAGATTGAAAGCCTGTCTACTTCTAGATGACTGATTCTCTAATTTATATGACTGTGTGTGCATGTAGCAGTGGTATTAGCTGTACTCATACCAGAGTAGAAGGTGTTGATCTTGGCCAGTTCTTTTTCACAAGTCTGGAAGAATTTCTCCTCAAACTTGGCATAGTACCTCTTAACTGTATCTTCATCTGTGACTGCAAGAAGAATGGATTCATAGATTGGTTAACTTACAATAACAGAGCGGAGACCATTTGTCTAATAGCACTGATTAAACCACAGGAATAGGCCTGAATGTAGAAGGAGGATGGACAGGAAGGCAGAAAGGGAAGGTGAAGAGAGAACAAGGACGAGTAGGGATGAAGGAATGAGTATGTGAAAGTACAATCTCACATTTTCTGCAGCAGAGGCCTGTACTGTCCTGCTCTGACCAGCAGGGAGAGCAGTGAGGCAGCAGCAGGGCAACAGCTTCCACAACAGACTTCTGTTGTTTTGTACGAACACTTGAATGTGTAACTGCTTTTTACCTCTTCTGCTGTATACATTAATGCAGTTTGCATGCTTCTTTTATTTATCAACTACAGTAACAGTATTACAGTGCAGCTTTGTGAATAATACAGTCTGGAATGCTGTCAGGTGAAATGTAAACTAAACAAATACTTCTTTATTCCACAGCAGAAAGCTTTCCTGCACACTGTAACTGGCAACGTTCAGCAAGGCTAAAGCAAATAAAGGCTCAAAGTTATATCAATACAGTAGACCTTTTGTATTTTGTAAGAAGAAACGGAAGAATGTCTTTTCAGTTAATTTCAGCTCCTTAAACGCGGTGGTGACATGAAACGGATTATCTTTGAGTTGTTTGACGTGAGGATGTCAACTTGAGCTGATAAACATTTTACAAACCAAACCACTTCATCGATAATGAAAACAACCATGAGTTGCCTTGAAATGCACTTAAAGATATCCAGACACACACAAAAGAACAAGTGGACTATAATGATTGCATAGAAAGACAGCAGAAGTGGCTCGCTGATACGATCGGATCAATAATCAGTGACCTTCTCTCAGTGTTGGGTCTGAAGCTCATTTCACAGACTGTCCCTCAGCAGATGAAAGAAAAGGTCAAAAGACTTGAAATGAGCTACAAAGAATAACAGAGTGAATTACAGTGAGGAGGGAGACACTTTGTGTCTGACAATGATCTCTGTGTTCACAGCACATACCACAGCAGCTGGCTGAGTAACGCTCAGATCAAACTACATCAGATATTTGTCTTTTGGAGATTCAACATGGCGTCAGATCAGTCTACATCGGTGATACGTTTGTGCTGTGACAGACTTCACTTTGGATCGTGACCAATCACAGCTCAGTGTATGTCGTGGTTACGGACTCACTGAAATGAAGCAGGACATCTGTTCAGGAGCTGCTATTGGTCAACCTCGCAGAACATGTGTTGTCGAGTCATTGGGACGTAATGAGGCTTCACATATTGGGTCCGTTTCAGGGTCCTGGTTTCACTGTGCCAGCTTAAGGTGCCATTAGACTGTGCAACAACAACAATCGTCTGCAGTAATTGCATGTCACACCGTGTGAGAGGAGGCTAATCAAATATGATTGCAGCGTGCGTCCAAGTGTCTTCAAATCAAATGAAAATCGAGTTTTCCATCAAAGTTTCTGTTGTTTTTAAACAAAAAATGTCCAAAGAGTCGTGACATCATCTGGTTTGTTTTGGAGAATAATGTTGAAATCATTGTTTACTTCAATCCCAAATTTTTATTTCCTCACATTGAGTCAAAGTCTCTCTCTCTTTTTTTTTTTTAAAGAGTTTTACCAGAAGAGCGTCCTGTAATTTCCGTCATTTTTGATCTCAACTATTTAAGATGTCACGCTGGGACACATTCTGGTAAACTTTAATTGAATAGTGGACATGGAGAATCAGTGTGTCCAACCACTAACATGTACCCGCTGTCACGTCAACAACAAGCAAACAACAGACCGGGCCGGGCAGGTGGTTTTGAGTCAGACACTGCAGACTCAGTGATTCACTGTGTTTCAGACTGGCTGCTTTTAGACAAGACACCAAATTAACCCCCCCCCCTCTCTCTCTCTCTCTCTCTCTCTCTTTTCCATCTCTGCCTCTGTCCCTCTCTCCTAGTGCACAAACAGCCACCACAGTCAGACTCCAGTAATCTCCTTATCCCTTTTTGGCCTTATTCTGCTCTTTTCTCTCTGTGCCTCGGCTCATGTCATCATGATTATTATCATTATTATCATTATGACATGTCTGTCTCTCAGTAATAGGCTATACTTTTCATTTGACAATTGATGTTTTTTTTAGCTGTATTTTTCAGCACTGCCATGCTTTACTTGTAAGGCCACCCGGTGCAGAGGTATGCTAACAACAGTTGCTCAAAGGCAATTGAACAGTCATTTAAAAGATCACATGCAGGTTGGTTTGGAGTTATGCCTCTGATTTCTGAAGCTGGCTCAATACAATGAATGCATGGAATCTCATTTGTGGTGCTCAGAGCTCTCTTTCTGTCCGGTGTCCCCTCTTCCATCTGTACAGAGCAGTTCCACTAAATTCTGTGAACACAAACACATTCTCCACATTGGAGAGAGAAACAACTCGGCCAAATAAAACCAAAACTATCCGTGCAGCTACAATTAGAGGAAAAATTCTTTTTTTTTTTGGATGGACCAACCAAACTGTCATCACGAGCATGCTGTAGTACTCTTATTAGCTTTCTACAGGTCTAAAATGAGTCAAAGGTTCTGTGTGGTTTAATTTCATAAGTTGAGTCAGCATTATTTTAGGCGATGTAACTAACCCTGAGAGAGATGTAACTTGAACTTAAATGCTGGAATGATGAATGCGTTCATACTGAACAGGAGTGTGGTGTATGTAGTGTGGTAGCGTATGTAGCGTGGTGGTATACGTAGCGTGGTGTATGTAGCACGGTGGCGTATGTAGCGTGGTGGTATACGTAGCGTGGTGTATGTAGAATGGTGGTGTATGTAATGTGGTGGCGTATGTAGCGTGGCAGCGTATGTAGCGTGGCGGCGTATGTAGCGTGGCGGCGTATGTAGCGTGGTGGTATACGTAGCGTGGTGTATGTAGCATGGTGGCATATGTAGAGTGGTGGCGTATGTAGCGTGGTGTATGTAGCGTGGTGGTGTATGTAGCGTGGTGTATGTAGTGTGGTGGTGTATGTAGAATGGTGTTATACGTAGCGTTGTGTATGCAGAATGGTGGTGTATGTAGCGTGGTGGTATACGTAGCGTGGTGGTGTATGTAGAATGGTGGTGTATGTAGCGTGGTGGTGTATGTAGCGTGGTGGTGTATGTAGTGTGGTGTATGTAGCGTGGTGTATGTAGCGTGGTGTATGTAGCGTGGTGGTGTATGTAGAATGGTGGTATACGTAGCGTTGTGTATGCAGAATGGTGGTGTATGTAGCGTGGTGTATGTAGCGTGGTGGTGTATGTAGTGTGGTGTATGTAGCGTGGTGTATGTAGCGTGGTGTATGTAGCGTGGTGTATGTAGCGTGGTGGTGTATGTAGAATGGTGTTATACGTAGCGTTGTGTATGCAGAATGGTGGTGTATGTAGCGTGGTGGTATACGTAGCGTGGTGTATGTAGAATGGTGGTGTATGTAGAATGGTGGTGTATGTAGCGTGGTGTATGTAGCGTGGTGGTGTATGTAGCGTGGTGGTGTATGTAGTGTGGTGTATGTAGCGTGGTGTATGTAGCGTGGTGTATGTAGCGTGGTGGTGTATGTAGAATGGTGGTATACGTGGTGTCGTGTATGTAGAATGGTGGTATACGTGGTGTTGTGTATGTAGACTGGTGGTGTATGTAGCGTGGTGTATGTAGCGTGGTGGTGTATGTAGTGTGGTGTATGTAGCGTGGTGGTGTATGTAGTGTGGTGTATGTAGCGTGGTGTATGTAGCGTGGTGGTGTATGTAGTGTGGTGTATGTAGCGTGGTGGTGTATGTAGAATGGTGGTATACGTAGTGTCGTGTATGTAGAATGGTGGTGTATGTAGCGTGGTGTATGTAGTGTGGTGGTGTATGTAGTGTGGTGTATGTAGCGTGGTGGTGTATGTAGTGTGGTGTATGTAGCGTGGTGGTGTATGTAGCGTGGTGTATGTAGCGTGGTGTATGTAGCGTGGTGGTGTATGTAGAATGGTGGTGTATGTAGCGTGGTGTATGTAGCGTGGTGGTGCATGTACAATGGTGGTGTATGTAGCGTGGTGGTGTATGTAGCGTGGTGGTGTATGTAGAATGGTGGTGTATGTAGAATGGTGGTGTATGTAGTGTGGTGTATGTAGCGTGGTGTATGTAGCGTGGTGGTGTATGTAGAATGGTGGTGTATGTAGCGTGGTGGTGTATGTAGCGTGGTAGTGTAGAATGTAATGAATGTAATGTAATGTAGAATGTCTCCTGACCTCCTGACCACAGTCTGCTTTCTGACACAGCAGTCTGTTACACAAGAGTTTGTTCATTAACCTAACACACAGCGCTGATGATGGAATAATAGCAGTAAATAAAAGGAGACATAAAAATATTCAGATGTGTTCATAATGTTCATTTGAGCAAAGAAGAGCTGCACTGTGAAGTGAGAAGTGAGTGGAGAGTGTTGGATATACTGAAGTGAAGTGAACAGAAATATGGAAAAGCGTAAAAACACAGCAATAAGACTCAGTTGAGAACTTCGGAGAGTATTCATGAAGGTAAAGTCGATTTCTGTCAAAGTTCTCTGCCAGCCACACACACATATTCTTCTCCTGTCCAGAAGTGTTGGACTGAAATAAACAAAGCTACAGAAACCAGGATTCAGTGTACACACTCGCTCTCTCAACAATCTGATAAGTGTATCTTGAGAAGGGACAGCTGCTCTTAAGCAGATAACAAAACATGTCTCAAAGCAGAGGCCCCACGACTAAAGACAGGCCACAGTTCATGAAATCTATAAAACAGACTGAATGAATCAGCATTAGAAATCAAGCTCATTTATTAGAACACAGAAAACAAAATCTGTCAATCCATCCCTGAGGGTCGCGTTGGGCAGGCAACACCCTGGACAAGTCACTAGTTCATCGTGGGGCTGACACAGAGACAAACAACCAATCACGCTCACATTGACACCTATGGACAATTTAGAGGCACCAATGAACTTGTTGAGGTCACGTCTTTGGACTGTGGGAGAAAGTACCCCGAGAGAACCCACGCAGACAAAACATGCCAACTCCACACAGAGGGGGTTCAAACCACGACCACCTTCTGGTTGTGAGGTGACAGAGCTAACCACTAAACCACCGTGCCACAGAAAATAATTATCATAGAAAAATAAGAGACATTCCTAAGCCAGACCTCTCTTTATTTATCTTGACTTGATTCTACTTTTCCCTGTTAAATATCTTCTTTAAATGCTTTTAATATTGTTGCAATAATTATTCATCTTTGATTCATATATATATATATATATATATATATATATATATATATATATATATATATATATATATATATATATATATATATATATATATATATATATATATTGAAGGTGTAACAAATAAAGAGCATTAGATAAACTGAATGGTGACATTGTCCCATGCTGAAAGGCACCAGGTGAGCACAGAGTAATCCATCTCAATGACTTCATTCCACGTGTTTCTTCACTTCATCTCTTGGCAGAATTTCTAAGATTACAGGGAAATACCTCGATCAGAATCTATGTGTCTACTGTCTCTTTCATACTGAACAGGAGTCACATTTCAGACTTGACAGAGGCTGACGCTGTGACGCAGGTTAAACCAGATGGACCGGGAGAACACCACCAGTCCAACGAACCACAGAGACGCTGTGCTGACTGAGACACTCTGAAAATATTATTATGTAATGTAGTTCTGTTTAATTCTGTTATTTAGTAGTGATGTGTACAGAACACAGCTGCAGACAGGCCTTGATGACCAGTGACAACAAGGGATAAAGCCTGTGAGAGGCAGCTCACATTCACCCTCATTACAGGCTTCTCCTCATTCTCACTGTCTCAGCATCATTTCGAAGCCTGTCTGTAGCTTCACAACAAAGATCTTTCAGTGGAACCCAGAAGGAAAAACTCATTTCCCATCATTCCACTGTTCTGTACTATGTGTCAGCACAGAGCTATGTGCAGCTTCCTGGTCCATTTTGGTGTCTGTGTTCTCATTTAACAGTTGAGTAGTCGACTGGACAGGCTGCTAAAAATACATGTTCTGTTGCACAGTTGTATATTTCCTCTTGCCAAACTGTGTACCAGTTAATGATGTTTTTTTCCCAATCCAAACACAGCAACAAGCAACTGCAACTCCATGTCAACACTGTCAACATGAAATCATCACTTCAGGTTTTATTCAAATATGTCCGCCATCAATCAAGCTGCAGGACATGTCAGTCATATCTGTGATTAACACACTCGCTGATGCTGGAAGTAAAAACTGGAGTTACATAATTCTGTCGAACAGAGCAGCTGATAAATTCAGTCACACGTGGAAGATGAGAGAGACAGTAATGTGAAGACAGACCGATTATTAGGGAGGCCATGGAGGGATAAGTGTGATGATAGATGGTTTGTGGGGTTGATATAACGAGTTACGTGATGCTATAATAATACATAACATCTGTAAACTCTGTTTGTTTATGTTCAGTTTTTCAGTTTGTCAGTATTTATGATGTCTGAGCTGATTCATTTGCATTGATGAAACGTGTACTGCTGCTGCTGCTGGTTATAAAAGTGCAGAACTAGTCTCGTGATTTGGGGATCCTTCATACAGCTGCTAATTCAGTGGAAAAGTTACACCAGGACAGGTCACACGTGTGTAAATATCAATCATTTTCCAGGCGTTACTGGTGTCAGCTGCACCTCTGAGTCAAAGACAAGTCAGAGGAAAATTCTTAATATAAACGGAAGCAAAGTCGGCCAGTGTGAGCCAACGGCCGGGTGGATTTTTGCACAAGATGAAGATGGAAGGAGCTGTGAATCACAGCGTCAGAATAGGTAACAACGTGACTGCAGACTTCTGCATAACACTGACCCACATATAGGGATAGGCACATGGGACAGGCTGCAAATTAGTCAGTCAATGACCCACAGCAAGAATACATATTGTCAACTGCTGTAGTGTACTGTAGCACGTAACGCACCATTTCACTGTTTGACACCAGAACAAGAACCAGAACAAGAATCAGAACCAGGCCAAGAACCAAAACAAGTCTTATTACTAGTGTACCAACAGTTACTAATTAGCACTAGCTGAGGCTGATGGGAATGTTTTCAGGTATCTGGTCACAAACCAAATGGTTGGAGGAAAAGTCATTTCATGCAGACATGTCTGTACAAACCTTCATGGCAATCAGTGGCCATGTTTTGTCCAATGTATTCTGATACATTTCAGCATTAGCAAAGTTTATTTATATTATTTATATACACTCTCTCCTCTCTCTCTATTCTCAAGCAGCGACCTCTGCTGCTCGAAAATTAAGCCAAAAAGTGCAGTTCCTCAAATGTCCACCTGAGGCTGGCTCCAGAAGTGAGTCAGTTTCTATAGGGCCCCATATTAAAATGTCCAACTTCACAGCAGAAACAAACATGTTTACAGCCTGGTTTAAAGTTGATTAAAGGTGGATTCCATTACAGATGGCTCATATAGCTCCACAATGGCTAAACTGTGTACCAGTTAATGATGGTTTTTGTTTTTTTAATCCAAACACAGTAAACAAGACAAAGAGCAACTGCAACTTCCTGTCACAGCACCATCAACGTGAAATGAGGTTTTATTCAAATACGTCCTCTATCAATCAAGCTGCAGGACATGTCAGTCATATCTGTGACTGACATGTCCTGTGAGTAAAAACTGAAGTTACATTATTGTGATGAGCAGAGCAGCTGATAAATCCAGCCACACGTGGAAGACGAGACAGACAGTGAATGTGAAGACAGGCTGAAGTGGATGCAGTTACAGATGGTTTGCGTAGCTCTACAATGGCTCTTCAGAAACCTATGAATGACCAACACTGAAGTCACATGACTGGTCAGCTGTTTCCTCATGGCTCCCATGGCTTAATGATCCATCCACGATGGCACATCATTCAAAATTTTCTTTTGCTGAGTTGCTTATAAATTTGGTTGAAATTTGCAATATATTTGGTGTAACAGTTATTTAAACAGTTGTTGAGACATTTTACCTAAATGTCAACCTCACTGGCACTAGAGAAAAGGTCAGGGGATCGTCAAAGTCAGCAGGATTCATCTTTTGGGAACCAGAAATGTGACAATCCAGTTTGAATCAACGTGCTGGACCAACACTACATTCCCTTAGAGCCAAGCTGTTAGCATGGCTAAAAACATAGCAGTGGAATAATCCAGAGAGTCTGTTGAGTCTGTTGAGGAGCACCTTTAAGGAACACATATTATTTCCCACATATGCGCCTATCACTGACCGATCACTGCAGAAAGCTGTCAGGAATGTCAGAGTGTCTATTTCTGTGCCTGGGTGACGCATTTCACCACCGTCCCAGCATTGGAAATGAGCTGTCCAACACCTGAACACTTTCTGACCAGCATTTCTTTTTAGAGTTTACTTCCACCTTCAAATTCAGCCTCCATTTAACCGGTTACAACATTTTCGTGCACTTCAGCATGATGTAAGCATCCTCAGGCAAGAGCGAACACATTATCTGTTCACAAAACAACAGGTTTAAACAATCAGTGTGTCATTTACTGTGAAGTCCTCTCTGTCAAGTGTATAATTTAATGACAGCAATGTGTGCAGACTGCTAGGATACTATAAACGTCATCAGGATATTATGAATAGAGCTTAATGAGTGTTATGTTGAATGCTGTTTACATGACCAATGAGAGCATCATTATCATCATTTGAGAAAAACAGCCAGCGACTAAACACCTCCCTAATCACAGTAGCTTTACTGTGAGACAGTTAGTCAATACTGAATGTACAATTGATAATTATGTGAGAACCTCTCAGTGGAAAGAAAGAGTAGAGCTGCGTCCTAGTTACATTATCCTGACAGATCAGGACACAAACATGTTTCTGAGCTCATGGGTTAAATATGTCAGAATTGATGAATCAATTTATCAACAGATAAAGTACAAATAACATGTGATAGTGGAGAAAAGAGCCTGATATCGTGCCTGTGAATATGTCACCGCTAAAATCTACAAACATTTGCCATTAAAATATGAGCAGGAAGCCTTGTTCGATGCAATCAGGCGTCCATCATTGTTTGGTATCTTTTTTTTGATACTACCAATGGTGGACGGCAAAGTCAAAAGGGAAAATGTCAAATTCTACCAGTAGAGACTTTAAACTTGAAAGCTTCCTGAAACCCTGGTGATCAAACTGTGGCTCGGTTTCACAAGAAGCAGCGAGGGCGGACAAATAAGTTGAAACGCAGCAGAGGACGTGTGCTGACTTGAGCTTGGGTGAAATCAAACTTTCAACATGCCGTCTAGGTAACAAACCCGTTTAACCCTTTTAGTCACATATTTCATCACAGCTGTCTCAGCTGTATCATACCTCCTCCTACACTGTCCTATCAATCTCATTAATTCTTGAATCAAATTCAACAGTGATCTGAGATCTTCGCTGAAGTATTTCATAGAGCAGAAGAATATTTTGTGCTGTACACATGGCACAAACAGCCACCACTTTTCACCCATTTTCTCTTTGTTCAGATAAATCAGATGTGTTTCTCAAATCAGAGAATTAAGATCGACTGTCTGCACTGTTATTTGCAAGTGATCAGATCGGATTTGTGTATCCAGACATGACCAGCCTATCAGTGTGGATTGCTGTGGTAATGATGTAGGCGCCAGTAACTGTAGTAAATGTACAATGCCGTGTCGTTTCAAATCTGTTTGATCTCCAGATTGAGATGCATCTGTAAAAATCTGGGTTGGATGCAGTTTATACGCAAAGTGGGTCAGAGATCTGAGTCTGGTGACCCCCTCATGAAAACTAGTAACACACACAGCCATCAGATCGATAGGCAGCAGGCAGATCTACGAGTGAACCTAATTACAGTGTGAGGCTGAGCTTAGCATGTTTGGTAAGCTTCGTTGTTTTGATGCTCCCGCACAAACATGACATTGTCTTGTTATTTGTTCTGGAGTTTATGTTCTTCTGCATCATGTCTCGGACTGAAAATAGGTCCTTCAAGTGGTGAAACTCAATTTTGTCAAAGTAAGATGAAAGGAAAGATACCGGAAAAAGACATATTGGGCGTCATGCTGTTTAGCACGGCTGTGAGAGGGTGCAGTGCAGGGGCACGGAGAGGCCTGTCATTACATGATGAAAAATAAGGCCTCTGATAACTGGTTTTAAGGCATTTTAAGACACTTTCAGAAGCCTTAAATTTTGGTCATACTGTGGCTATTGTTAGTGGATTTTTTTACAAAGACACATAATTAAGCAATAATGCAGGATGAGGTAGCTCCACATAAAAAGCAAACGGAGGAGCTGGAGGTAAAGGACTGCACGCGCCAGGAGAGGCAGTGCATTGTTTTCTACAGCACAACTCCAGACTTATTCAGCATTAGTACTGTTGCTATGGTAACGTAGCTGGGCACAAATAATAACTTGAATGAATATGATTCATATGAGTCTTGTTAAAGTCTTCACTCCACAAAGGAGATGACTGCAATGTAGTCGAGCTCAAGAGGTGTGCCAAAGACTAACCCTTCACTTTTATCTTCGGACTGCACTATTCTGTGTGGTTTCGTTGGACCACTTAGTTGGACAGATGTTCTGCCCGCGGACAGATGAGGGACGCACACCTTTGTCTTTGCCGGACATTTTCTAGTCAGAGTGTCGCTGCACTCTCTGGTGTCACCACCATAACTTGCAGAAGCAGAACTCTGATGTCAGACTTTCACTTCAGCACATGAACACACCACCGGGAAGGACTGACAGATCACTCACACGATTAAACTAAATAAGTTGAATCCAAACCAGTGTGGACGTCTGTTTCATTGCGATGCATTAGCTATGTTGAGCACGTTCCAAAGTTCTGTGACCTGATTCTGACAGTGCACCAAATCTCCTGGAAGGCGGTGATATTGGATCTCAGAAATGGTAAGTTGTAAGCACACACAGGATTTACTGGTCTGATGTGAAATCGCTGGCCTGAACACATATCTGTATGTGGTTCACTTGAGGTTCCAGATCATTTCCTTGTCCAATGCAACTTCCTGTTTTCAGCCCCAGCAGCAGCTCCACACTCCTTGATAATCACTGCCCAGAGGCCGTCAGCCTACTAATAATGGAGAAGACGTTATCGTGTGTGTGTGTGTGTGTGAGTGAAATACCTTCAATAGATGGGGCCTGGTCCTGAGCAGCATAAAGCATCTCTTTGAAAGCCTGCAGACACGAGAGAGAAATTATGAAATGTTAGACAATCACATGAAACATTCAGTCTGCTCTTTAATGTACCGCCAATGTTAAGTAGAGATGTTATGCCATTTTTCTCTTTCCAATACGGATGTCTGCTGATCCAGTATCTCAGGATAAATATAACATCAAAATATATCATTATTTTTTCATAGCTGTTTGCAACTAGCCTTTATAAAACGTGAACACACACAGAAACGCCAGAGAACTTTCTTTTATTATCATGTTTGCCAGTTACTCACATTGCTAACATTTAGATAGCTCTGGCTAATGTTACACAAGCTGAAATCATCGCAGCTCTAAAGCGGTAGGTGTGTGTCCAGTGGAGGCACAGCTCACATGACCCACTCTACTGCCGCTGATTGGATAGTTGCCTTTGTTGGTTTAGGGTTGTTAGCTCGGACAGGGTAAAACAATCAGAAGTCAGCGTACGTAGGGCTGGTTCTGATCATTTCACATCCTTTCTCATGTATACAGTGTACAATACATTTATACATATAGATTTATAATCACCCCAGCTTAAGAATCTAATTTATTAGATTTTATTTCTCTGGCTTATTTTTATCTTTTATGTTGAGTGTTGTTTTTGCAGCTTGTGCTCTTAATGCTGAACTGACTGTTTTCTCGTCTAACACATGTTCATTGTACTGTTGACCCCGTGTTGACCTACATATGACACAAAAATACTGAACTGTCATGACTCACAGAGACTGGATCCCACATGTGATACATTTCCAATGCTGCTATCTGAATCAGAACAAACAATTATATTCTCCATTAACAGACAAACCGTCAATATAAAATCTGACTATTGTTATCATTCTCTGGATTGGTTCAGGTATCGACAAAACAGGTTACTATAGCAGTGGCAGCAGTTTGATTATGAATAAATCCATTCTTCAGTGATGAGGCCCATCAGCTATGATCCCAACCCTCCACTAGGCTGAAGAGTAAAGTCAGATGAACAAAACCAAGAGGAGGAGGTTCAAGGGTGAAGGAGAGTGGAGGAAACAGGAAGCGTCTCGTTCATGGTCAGTTAAACAGGGTGGAGGACTATGGATGCAGTTAGCCTGAATACGGGTTAACCAGTCAAACGGCATTTTAAATAGTACAGAAGCCTGCCATCACAAAAGTTGAACTGGTAGTCCACCATTACCTAAAAGCCAGGTCTGAATGTCAAAGCTCGAAAGCTGAAATGTCTGACACGAGACGGTCTCCTGAGCTGCTTGAGCGAGACTACTGATGAACACCATGAGACCTTATCATTGTGTCAGACATCCATACGGTTTATAACACTGCAGCTAGGACTTTAATATCACCACAGGAACGCTGTCTTGCCTTCGTGTGGAGCTAGCCTAAGATGCAAAGGTTGCTTGCCTTATTGGACGTGTAGTTGGATGAATGTACCACAGTGCAGCTAGTACTCTAAAACAAATGACATCACAGCACGCTGACCTTTACAGGACTGAACTGCCCGGCCAAATACGCCCAGACAGAACTGCAAGTTCAACTGGAGTTGCCAGTTTTTGACAATTATGTTGCGTGTGGTGACGTGCTGATGCATTTGTACCGTTTTGCCTTTCGTGCTCTCCCGCCATTACTTAATAATGCATTGTTGATGATGTCAGTCAGTCTCTTTGTGAGTAGATCTGCAGTGTGTGTTCGCTGCAGCTCGTTGAGTAGTCCGACTAGACGACATCATTCAAGTCTCAGTGAGTGCTAGTAGGACGGCGGGACAGTCGCCCTCTTTCATCCGCTCTCGCTCGAGGGTTAGATAGTGGAGCGGACAGTCAGTTAAGTCAGTGTTTCAGAATGCCAGCAGAGCGCAAGACCACAAAGGCCTCACTGTGTGCCAGTCTGCCTGCACAGCAGTCAGAGAGCAGCAAGAGACAGCTTCTGCAGCAAACAGCAGAGCAAATCAAGGTCATGCAATAGCCCACACAGCCAGCCTGTACTCTCTGTACACTCACCACTACAGCCCTGTAAACAACAACAACAACAACAACAACAACAACAACAACAACAACAACAACAACAACACAGGGCAAAAACACAGCAAAGGAGTCAATAAGAAGGCTGCACACATCAGCTATAACATATCAGATAAGAGAAATATAAGAGTATGAGTAAAGGGCTGATATTCCTGTGACAATCAGGGAAACACACACACACACACACACACACACACACACACACATAAACACCTGTACATGTTAGTGTAATAACATCGTCAGTATCATTGTGTTTCCATTGACTGACTATAAAAACACAGCTATAATGTGAGGAAAGAAGTCAGGATCAATACTGAGCTGTTTGCCACTGTAACCTGAGAGCTGAACACCTCAGCAGGTAGAGGAGTTTCTAAAGTTAAGGCTTCCGCTGTGAGTCCCATTTGTTTCAGTTAACATTCCCATCAGCTCCTCAGCCCTCACCGTATTTTCCTTCGCCGCCAACAAAAACAGCTTCTTTTCACACAGATCCAAAATGTGCGCATGAGCAGAGCACAAACACACAAGTCCCTCATCAGGCCTCATGTTTCTCTCCACCAGGGACCCATGTTCACTCCACGCTTCCCAACAGTGTGTGGGAAACAAGCAGACAGACAGGGAATTACATAAGCAGGAAATCACTGTACACATCATCAATCTAACTGTTATTATGATTATTATGTTGTTGTTTCCATGGACTACTGTCAATATCTCTGCTTTTAATGTCACTGTCATTGAATCAGCAGCGTCTAAATGAAAAAGGTCAAACAATAAATCATTTGAAAATCAATCAATGATAAAATACATTATTGATAAACTCTTATTAAGTTGATTTAAACACAGAGTCCCTACTCTGACTATGATTGGCTAGTACTTGTTGCCTTGGTTTCTTTGAGTTGGTTAGATTTAGGCATAACATTTATACTTTAAATTCTTCTTTAAAACGACAGCTAAATGGAATCAAGTGTGATAGAACTGAAATTATTCATTTAATTAATAATAACAGGGAATAGGACATCAGCTACCATGCTAAAATTTCAGAATCATTCATCATCACTTTTGATTTCACCACTAGAAAACTGAAGCTTTTCAAAATAAAATCAATATTGTGACTCCACTAGTTCCTTATAAAGGTTGAGATTGTTAATATGAAGTGAAATGCAGATGTCCGAGTGGTTTAATAAGTATGAAAATGATGTCACATGCTCTGACCTTCACAGTCACCACATCTCAACCCAACTGAACACCTATGGGACATTTTGGGCTGACAGTGCACTCCAACAGTTCAGACTTAGATGCACTGAAGACGTTCTTGCAGTCAGCCGTCTTCACCTGTAAAGTGAGTCCCAATGACCTTCAAGCCATGAAACATGGCTGCATGTTTGTCTCTTAACATCATTTATGGTGACAGAGCGCTTTGTTAGCCAATCTAATGTCCTGCAGCAAACAGACACACACTGATTCACGTGATAACTGCAAAACCTCGCTTGTTCCCACACTTCTCCTGAGGCCACAAGAGTATGTGTGTGCGTTTGAGTGTGTGTGTGTGTGTGTGGCTGGCTCAGCATGTGCTAAGGTGCAAGTTTCCAAAACAAAAGAGGAAGGAGGGCAGCTCTGCTTATCCGTACAGATGACTCTACGTCTGTCCTTTTCCTTCACCACCTCTCTCTCTCTCTCTGTTCTCAGTCCATGTATGTTCTCCTCCCACTCACAGTCCTCCACCTCCACCCAGACACATGACTTGTGGTTATCACCTCAGACTGTTGCACCACAGCAGCTGACCACAGATCTGTAGGGCGGACCGTGTCAATTCCATCTCTCTTTGTTTACTTTTATCAGTTTTCCTCAATAATCCCACTGGCTGTCTCTTTTCCCGTCTCTCCTCTCCCTCCATCTATCCGTTTATTTAGATCATGTTATCATCCCTCTCTCTTCACGCTCTCTTCCTTTCTTCTTTGCCTAATCTCTTTTATACATTCCTCTCCCTCTCCCTTTTTCCCTAACCCCCACCCACAAGGAGACAACCACTTTATATCTTGACACCAAACTGTCAGAAGGATTACATGAGTCATAAATGGATTATGTTTGCATGTGTGTCCTGTGGAAACCTCACATCTAGGGATTCTCCTTAGTTTCGTGCTCATATGGAGCGTGCCCTGTGAAGGTGTTGTCGAGAAGATGTGCAGGAGGAGGCATTTTTTAAATGTCAAGGGCATTATAGAAGAAACCAAAGGGTGCCCCCAAAAATCCTCAGAGCTGACGGCATGGAGATATGTTTGTTGCAGGATGGTGATGTCACGTTTTGTGACGCACAAATGACGCAAACTAAAAGCTCGACCAGCGGATTCACTCAGTGTTTCCATCGGACCGAGCAGCTCTTTAACCTACGGCAGGCTTTAACTAATCATTTTCTCACAGGTAAAAAAAAAAAAAAGAAAAGAAAAAACATATGATTGTTTTAATCTCGTGTTTATGCAAAGAGACCTGAAACTAATAAAAGACAAGCTTCATTTTGTGACTGTTTGTGTGTTTAAAGGCATGAAGATGAAACTCTGACCTGTGCTTTGGATTTGGTGTTTGAGTTTGGATGACTGACTGTGCCTTCATGACTCATAATTCATTTATCTTATTAATATGCAAATTAAACATTTTCAGCACTCCAAAAACAGATATTTCATCAACAGAGATATTGGCTTGAAAATCATCAAATGTTCTTGAGTTATGAGTTTATGTCTGAAACTAACAATTATTTTGTATCATCCATTAATCTGCCAATTATACTCCTCATTAATTCCATAAACATCAGAAAATAGTGTCATCATAAAATCCAAACAACAGACCCAAAGATTGTCACATCAGAAAGAGAATATGCGTTTGATATTTTGACTTGAAAACAATTCATCTACAGAGCTGCTGATTCATTTTCTGCTGTTTGACACATTGGTTCAGCTCAGTATGTGTGAACACACATTTGAGGTTTAAATGGAGTGAAGACATTTGGTGGACAGAAGAAAAAAAAATCTGGTATTATCATTATTATTGTGAAATATATGAAGAAATATTGTCAGTATTGTCCAACGGTTTATGTATGATTTTCTTTGCGTGGCTCAGTGGTCTGTGGTGTTGCTGTCAGTCTTGTTTCCTTTCTGTGAACACTGTATGTTCTCCTGGAGAACTGTGTGGGCTTCTTCCAGGGTTCTCCTGCTGCCTGCACACCAAACACACACGTGTGTGTTAGTTATCAGGAATACTCTGGGATCTGCCCTCTGACCACTGCGCCTTCACACTGCTCCCAAAAGTCAACTGGGTCAAATGCAGTGCATGCCTTCCTCAGTCCCACTGAGTTCTCACACTGAGTTCTGAGGTCGGAGTGAAACTGCAGAAGCTTTTCTGTTAACAGACACGGTTTGAGATCTCTTTCTTTGGTCAAAGACTGATTTTACTTCACTTAAGATTGCATGTTTTGCATTATTTAATGCAGCAAAGTGTGGTGACATTTACAGTCTTAAGGTCATCAAATCTGATTTCACTTTGGAGACCAGTAATTTGGGCCTCAGCTGGATTCAGACCAAATCGTTGAGTGTTTGTAGTTGGGTGTCAACAATTCGATGCATAGAGATGCGTAATGTTACATTATGTTACAACCTTACTATCTTGCATTGAATTATGGGTGACGGAGCACTTTTGGCTAACCAACGCTAATGGCAAAGTGAGGCAGAGATCAGTAGCAAGTAACAAATATGCATCCAGCAGTTTTAAGAAGATCTCTGTGCACATTTCAGATTTCATGTACTCAAGGGGAAGCACAAACCAAGCAGGACGCATGCTGTTTGCAAAATCTGCCTCACAACAATGAAATACTTTAATACTTGCAGTTTTCACTCTGAGCATAACGTCTGCAACCATAGAGAATACAGCAAGTCAGATATAGTGTCTATAAGTCCAATTTTGATTTTTTTTTTGTTTCTGGTAATGATACGCTTTGATTTTTCTATTTGATTTTTACTTATGAGCATTCTTCTGATCTGTCTTGTGTCTCAAGACATGCTATAACACCTGATCCCTGGTGTTGGATCAATAAAGTCTATCTTATCTCATCTTTGGGGCTGTTGTAGCACAGTCATATAGAAGTCATAAAGAGGCTGAAACAACTGTTTATCCACAGACAGTAGCCTCGTGCAAAACGCTTTACTGACTGGAACTCTTCTCACCGTCTAGTTCTTACTATGCCCTCATATCTGAAGCATCGTGTGCAGTATAACTAAAGCTGCAGCCTGAAGGCCCTTCTGGAACATTACTAACTGCGGCCATCAGTGACAGAGTGAGAGGACGTCTTCTGAAGGCTGGAACTCGCAGCACAGGGGAACAGCTATGGGAACTCAAAGGAGGCGCAGGCATGTGACCCATGCATGTGTGTGATCCTCTAATGCCAGTCAGGTGGGAACTAAAGCCATCAGCACTCAATCCAGGTATTCACATCCCTGTGACCTTTTTTACCAGTTTCCCCTCTTCTTTCTGTCTTTCTCAGTCCGTCAGTGTTAAGACCTGATCTTGCTCTCTATATGTTTCCCTTTGGTCAGAGACAGAGGTTTAATTAGAGTTTGTGTGGGGATTATGACAGTAAAGCCTTTAGAAATGTCTGATGCTCTGCTCTTCTCTCTTTTAATCTCACTCCTCTGTCTTCAGTTATTCTCCTTTTATGGACATGTGCTTCAGTCAGTCTTCATCTGGCCTTATATATTCCTCTACATTTTATTCTTTTCATTCCAGTCAGGTAAAAAAAAAAAGGCCAGCAGAATCAGCGGCTGTCTTCCATGCCCATATTCTCTGCATTACTGTGGACCACCAACTAGACTGACACAGTAAAGACGGCACTGAGCCTGAACATGTCTCACCAGGCTGAGTTTGGAGAATAGTAACAGTGGCTGTGCTCGATCCATCAATCTACTGTTTGCCGCTCAACTGTTTCACGGTGCACTCATCGAGTAAAGTGGATAAATATCACATAACCATGTCATATTTACCAGGTGTCAGTGCTCAGATGTCCATAACTCACTTGTCAATATAATATTAAGGAGCAGAAAGTATTTGCCAGGTGGAAACAGTGGAAGCCAGGTATGAACTCCACTGTTTGGTAGCATGGTGACAGCTTGTTAATCCTAGTGTGGAATATAAATGAACTCATGCTGGACGTTTTTCCGACTGCTCAACTTCTGTTTGTGAGTTACCCATTGTGAGTTGCAATGAAGTTCACACTGTAAGCTCGGAGTTCAGCTCGAGTTCAGTACGAGGACGAGGTATCAACTGTTGTAACCGAGAAACCACTGTTGGCTGTCGGCTGCTTAGTCTTCATGTCATTTGTAGAAATAGCGTCTAATGCTGTAGTTCTATTATACTTCTACTATAAAAAATCCTGTTTAGAGCCAGTGTTAAATTTGTCTGTTCTGGGCTACTGTAGAAGCTCAAACTACTACTATTGTGCAATGTAACTATAATCCTCGACTTTTACTTTAGACAGTATTATTTATATTATAACATGAAGATGGACCAAACAGTATTAAATGAAGAGTCAGTGTTGTTTCAGAGACCCTTCTCTAAAAATCTGCTGACTTGGAGTTATGACAGCGAGTAAAAACAGAGAATTGTTGATTCGCCCTTATTTTTCTGTCAGCTGCTCCATTCGTCAATCCAACTGAAACCAGCAACCATCAGCAAACTAACTTCCCATGAACGAAGGCTGCTGCAGCTTGGAGTTTCCGACACGGCTGCTGCGGCAGCGAACGGACCTCAATAGCCGCGTTCTGTTGACTAAGACAAAACAGAGGAGCTTATCTTCAAAAGAACAAAAAGAACACCTCAGGCCAAAGGCATATGGACATTACGTCACAGACAAGGTGCTGCTGCCCTTCTGCTCTAGCGCCTGATGTACTGTACATCTTCTGAAGTGAATTTAAGCTGTGAGCAAACAATTAAACAAGAAAAGTGAGTTTGTAGTTGAAGTTTCAGCATGTTTCTTCAGTCAATGAAAAGTGAGTCAATGAAAATGCAATGACCACAGCTGCAGAGATATTAACAGAAGATGAAAAACTCACGAAGCGTCCAGATAACAAAGAAAAAAACAACACTACAGTAGTAAGGAAGTCTTCATGTGGTAGATTTATCGTTCAGATTGACAGTTTACTGGCAGAGTGCAGCTATCTTAATCACTGATGGATCTGACGATATTTTTAGATTTTGTTGAATTTAAAAAGTCTATGACTTCATGCAGCCTTACCATTGGTACTGCTTGCTGTTTTGTCTTTTAAATTATGGTTGTCATTGTTTACATACAGGCCACAAGTCTCTGTCCTGATTGGTTCACACAGACTACTATACATTTATCAAAGTCAGGAACACATGTCCGCATTTAGGACACCACCCAAGCAGCAGCTTCCATGTCTGCAAAGTGAAGCCAATGCAGAAGTGCTAAAGACTGCAGTTCCTCAAATGTCCATGGCCAAGGCTGGCTCCAAAAGTGTCCATAAGTCCCTATGTTGAAATGTCCATCTTCACAGCAGAAATAAACATGTTTACAGCCTGGTACAAAAAACAGTTTTGGTCTCTATAGCTAATTTCCCCGTTCATGACGACTATACTGAGGGTGAATTTATGTACAACTCACCTGTTCAAATGATACTAAGGCTTAAAGTTAAGCAGAATTAAGAGCATGGATGCTTTGATAGGTAGGTATTGTTACAGATGGCTTGTTTGATCACCCTGATCACATGTCTCTCAGCCCACCTCAAGTCCGCCAATGATCTGCAAGATTACCCAGGAGGCAGAAGAAGCAGGACTACAAACATGGTGGCAGTGAGAGCTGCACATTTTGAGCTTCAAAGCTTAAAGCTCTTCAGAAATCATTACCTGTGTAATGTCAGTGACACCACCTCCACCACACGTAACCGTCACCTACAGCGTTAACTTGCATGTCAGCTTAACACTGTACTACAATTTAACTAGTGACTGAATCAACAAGCTTACTTTGTGTTACTGTCAAACACTTTCTGGAATCATAACATAACGGTGTGATGATGGTGGTGATGAAGGCTATTAACATTATTTGCATTCTTCACAAACAATCACATCTGCTGATCTTTGCTTTGTCTGGAAACTGATTTATTCATTTATCATCCAAATAATCAGATTTCTAACGTGTATTTTCATTATAATCAGCTGGTTACACAACAATGAACCAATCTGAAAGGTTTGTGTAATAAAGGAACTAACCAGCTGACTCCCACTCTGTTTTGGATGAAGAAATAATACATTAGCACATGTTTCAAACAGCCACACTCAGACGACTTCTGTTATTGTTGCAAACATATGATAAAGCACAAATACCAACACACCGTGTTCAGCTCCCAGAGCTGTGCAGCCACATGAACAGCAGTTTACGTGGATTTGACATAAAAGAAAGTCTTATGTTCCCCCGGCTTTGGGAGTCTTTCACATTATGTATCTGAAAACAGCTCAGATATTTGGTAAAACATAGGTAACAAAGGGAGGCGGGTGCAACACAATCCAGCTTCTGGTGTAGGAAGGAAGTCCAAAGACAAAACAACAGAGTCGGAGCACTTCCTTGTTGCTAAAAAGCGTGAGGTCGAAAAGAATACAGACTTTGAAACTAGTGTCAGTTTAGTGTCTGTAAAAATCAGACTGATAACTGGATTTAGAAATTCTGAACAAAATAAAATAATCAGAGCTACAGAAACATGAATGGTAAGTGCTTCACAACAACACAGTACTTTTCAGAAACAACAACCTGACAGTGATGAAGGAACTTTGCCCATGAAGGAGAACGTGTTCTCACTGGAACTCTTCAAACTGTGCCATGTTGTTGGGAGAACCCCGACTCAGAGGTTAAAGATGCCGACCATGAACCACAATGTGCAAATCTGGACAAGGATCTTTGCTGCATGTTACTGCACATCACTTCCTGTCAGTTCTCTACTGACAGTCTCTCTGATGAAGGCATAAAAATGATCTTATATGATGCCTTTGGATGAAGTGACCTTCTACCTGAGAACATGGAATGGTTCTGGACACGTCGTTGTTCTTTGGATTAAAGGATGAACTTCACTACAAGTATTTACAATATGTTGTAGTGACACAGTGTTTGCAATAGCAGCAGCAGCTGGAAGTGCTGCTATGCACCATTACTTTTCTCTAGAGCTGCAACAATTAGTTGATGGAAAGCTTTAGTCTGTGATGACGTATTTTGATTATTAATAATAATTTTAGCAAAAATGTCCAACATTTGCTGCTTCAGCTTATCAAACATCATTCAAATGAAGTCTATCTTTGGCGGGGAAATGAAGCCAGTGCGGAAGTGCCAAAAACTGTAATTCCTCGAGTCGCCACTGAGGCTGGCTACAGAACAGGTCTGTCTCCATAAGTCCCCATGTTAAAATGCTCACACGTTCACATGTTCACACAGCAGAAGCAAACATGTTTACAGCCTGCTCTCTTTAGCCAATTTCCCCGTTCATGACAATGTTTTTGCTGATGTTTGGATTAGCTGGGAGGCAGAGGAGGCAGGACAGCTAACATGGCTACGGCCAGAGCCACAGACTCTAAGCTTCAAAGCGGCGCTTCAGAAACCTGTGGGGGACATCAGTCATGTGCAGACCATTCTGTCATTATACTATACTGTTATACTGTTATACTGTCATTAGTTTTAGACTGTTTGAGACAGAGGGTGTTACTTTGGGTTCTGGAAAACAGTTATGGACAGTTTCTCAACAACATTTTATAGACTAAACAATCAAGTGATTAATCAAAAATATAATTGGAACATTACTCAATAACAACCTATCAGCTACTGTCTGACAACACTGATAACACTGAATGTTTTGGGGCTGGATAATGGATGTCTGGGCCAAGACTTCCTCTACATTTGATGTGAGAGACATTTTGCAGTGGGATATCACATGCAGATATCTGTTATTAACTGGGTAGGTGCAGCCCTACTGTTCTGTCTTCTTTGCTTCTTCCCGAACTCACTGCTCCCATTTTGTGTCTTGCTCGTCCTTCTCACACCTCTCTACAAACCTCCCAACACACAGACACACACATCCCAGAGTATGTGAGACATGCAGTCATCAAGGAGATTATTTTAGCCAGTCAATGAGTCTGTTGAGTCATACAGATGACCATGAGGCATTTATATTCTTAAAGTTCCTGTCTACTGGCCATGCTAGGAATCTGTCAGGTCAAATAAAGCCACTTCCGTCACAGACGTTCGTTGGGAAATGCAGTCGGTAAACAAAGTCTGAGTCTGCTCTATTGTCCACACTGAATCTCACACATTTCTGCAGATAAAACTCCAGTTACACAGTGTAAGAACGTCAATACTCTGACCTGAAGGCGGGAGTGTAATATAACATGACATGCTTGAAGCAACCCAGGCCAGCATGAAAACAAAGGAGCTCTCGGTTGGTTGAGCACACATCACATCATAACAGCTCAGAGTTCACCTCTGTTTATCTAACTGTCCTGCTAAGTGTCTGACCCAGACACAGCAGCCACCAGAAAACATGACATGCGTGTAGCAGCCTTGGTCAGCATGGCTCTGCAAACCTCACGGGCCTGGGTCCCACATCTTCACAGGACTCAAACAAACCGGGCCCAGGGCCAGATTTACAGCTGAGTGGAACAACAAGCCTTCATCTGGTCTGCGTCCAAACACTGCAGGAGCAGGAAGAAACCAGAGTCCATGTGAAACCGCTGTGGAAATAAGAATTCAACTCATCCCTTGCACTGCTACAAAAGGTGTATTCGGCTGGGTATGACCCACATAACAACACTGAGCCACAGTGTGTTTGTCCAGGTCAGGAACACACTCTCAGGTTACATAGAGCTTCAGCTACTGCTGGAATAATTAGTGGATGACAACAGAAAATCAGTCAACAACAATTCTATTAAATACACTGCCACTGGAGCTAACGAGCCTCAACAGATTCATTCTTCATCATTTGTGGTGCTCACCAGTCCTCCTGCACTGGACTGTTCTGGACTTTATGATGATCTATAAACTCTCGAAAATAAAGGATGTAACTAAAACAGACTAATATTCTGCTCACCAGATCATCAGCAGCATCACTGCCAAAGAGAGTTTTTTAGACTTTATAGCCTATTTTTATTGCCATCTGTCAGGACACCAGCTTCTACAGTTCAGTAGCCTCAGGGTTCTCATGCAGGTCATAGTCTGGTACATCCTCTGTTGTACCATCATCTATTGTAGGATAGGACAGGAATTTTTTGTGACGGTCACATCTCCTCAGCCGCCACCACACACTCGTCATGGTTACATGTCACTGATTGTTTCAGGTCATCTAATGCAACTACGGACTTAGTGAGTTATGTTTGTGAGTGCTGGTTTCCATCAGCAGGACTCCACAGGGAGAAATTCTTATTGTACTCTTTGTAACCTCTAAATTCCATCATGCACGGCACAGTGACGTTGAAGCCACAGCGCTGTTTTGGTCAGTTCCCCGCGCGGCTTCATATCCCACCACCAAACGTTTCTGAAACGTTTCGCCTGCCAGACTTTGATAACTTGCTCAGATTAGGTTAATTTCAGTTAAATTATTTCAATTTTGTCTGTTTTTATGATCTGGAGTCCGTACAGGATGTTTTATTTTGAAAATTGACTGGATTCGGTCTTATCGTGGCTTTAACACAGTTAAAGTCAAGGTTTGTTCGGACCCGTGTGTCATCTTTCTTGCAATTCAAGAATGACTAAAAGGCTGGCATCTGTCTCTGAATACATTACATATTAATGTGTGCTTTATTTTCCTTCCTCCTTCATTGTCTTGTTAATTCAAACAAACACCAAGGTCATTTCAACAAACAGTAAAGAGAATATCCGACAGCCACAGGCTGCAGACTGCTGTGCACTTCAGGGGCTTTGCTGACCGGAGGCCTCTTGGTTTGGTAATCAAGGAAGCTGATTTTGGTTATTGTTGGTTCTCTGGAGCTCGAGGAGAATTCTAAAAAGGTGGCGTGCTGATATAACACTGAACAGCTCTGCTGAAGCTGTTCTGTGGACTGCATTTTTAACTGCAGGAAAAGACCTTTGGCTGGGAGCTAAATGTGCCAGTGCTGCAAAGGGAACACAGAACTAAAACAATGTGTCAGAGTGCAGAGGAGATGACTGATTACTTCTGACTTTGAGCCAGGAAGCTTAGCTCTGCCTCAGACTGACTGGAAAAACAGACAAATGCATGAATGAGCTAATGAATAAATAATCTAAAAAGGTTTTACAAAGTCGTCACTTGATGGAAATTTCTGCCATAACGTGTCAGGTTTGGGTACAGCGGAGAAGCCAGTGACATTGACTGAAAGAATGTGCTGCAGTCACTCCGAGCTGGAGCAGACTGTGACTATGCAGAGCACAGGAGACGACTTACAAGACCGCGGCAGCAACTGTCACCAAACAATGCAGAGAGTGCTGCTCGTAGATCCAGAGAGGGGACAAAGAACGCCTGGAAGCAGAAACATAATCGCTGCATTCCAGCCACAAAGTCCAATATTACACCTCCTGATGTAACTTTAGATCTTATTTACACACATATTGATGTGGACTGAGGCAAAAGATGATAGTACGCAGGTATGACGTAGTGATGTGCATCTTCCCGCCATATCGGTCATAACCTAAGAAAAATTAGAAGGCTGCATTTCTCTGATGCTTAGAATATAAAGACATCTGCAGTACGACAACACGTAAAAACATAGAAACACTGAATGAATGTAGTGTTTGTATATCAAGAGGATCTATGCTCCATCATGTGGAACAGTATGTTAACTTCATGATTCAAGTTTTGATTCTGGTCTGGTTGAACTAAAATAGCTGGATACACTAAAAGGTGCAAGACCAACGTTTATCTTATCAAACCTTTTGCCTTGAGCTGAAACTATTAGCCAATCAACTGATTGGCCAATAGAATGTGGACAATACTCAGCAGAAAATTAATCAGCAACTATTTTAAAGAACAGATTCATTAAGTCATTTTTCCAGCAGAAACACCAAACATAACCTGTGAGGAATCACTGACCGAAACAGAAAGCTGTCTGAGGTTTCTGCAAACCAGTGTCTGTACTCAGAGGTTATTTGTAACTTAAAATGAACACTACCCCATAATGATGATTGAAGATACTCTAAAACAGACATGGCAGAGCATGTGGTTCTGTTTCCTACACTGGGCCTCTACTTGGATGGATGTGTTCATGCGATGGGTGATGGCACCCAACTGTCACTCAAAGTCTTAATGTCATTTGAACAGGTGAGTTCTATATAAATTCACCCTCAGTACAGTTGTCATGAACAGGGAAATTAGCTATAGAGACCAAAACTGTTTTTTGTACCAGGCTGTAAACATGTTTATTTCTGCTGTAAAGATGGACATTTCAACATGGGGACTTATGGAGACTGACTCACTTCTGGAGCCAGCCTCAAGTGGACGTTTGAGGAACTGTAGTTTTGGCACTTCTTGGATTAGCTTCAGTTCACAGCCACTATGTAAGCTTTTCAACCTGACCGTGCTGCGTTCAGACCTCCTGTGTTTAGTAGCTTGTGAAAAACAAGTTGTGTCAGACACATTCAGTCATCTCTCGGGTTGTAACAACAGACATGATCGCATGCGTGGACAGACTGCAGTCAAAGCCCAACCCTATGTTCATACTGACGTACAGTTACCGGCTGTCCTCATTAGTGTGACAGTTTCACCTAATGAACAACATCGGCCCTCTGTGCCAACTCACTGTGTAATGGAGTGTACCTTTAACATTACCCAGATGACTGTGGACCCGGCTGCACATTTATTACTTGTAATCAAATTTGTCCACCAGCTGTACTTACAGCGCTGAATGGCACTTGTAGGCTGGGTGTAGCTTTAACAGGACTTATATAAGATGTGCCATTGTCTCAGGATGAGCACCATGTTCCAACATACTGTGCTGTAATACACAACCTTGGAACAATGATGCACAATGCACAGACACAGGGTTTAATGGAACTTTTTAAGAATTTGTTTACAGCATCAGCCCTGTGCACTAATGAAGGCATCATAAAGATAAGAGCTGGGCTGCAGGTTTTAATAGCATTAATGGACCAAAGGTTGAACAACTGAGCTATCAGCACCTCTCTGACCTCCCTCCCCTCCTCCCTGATGTTAAAAACACCAGCTGGGTCAGCATTTGGGGGGGACAGACAGACAGCGGGGTTAACAGGCGCAAAGATTAACCAGCTCAATAAATGATGAGTCAGCTCCATGCCTTTTTGTTTCGTTAGAAGCAGCTCGTAGAGGAGAACGGGCTCACACACGGTTCTGGTTGGCCGCACACAGCGGCTCACAGCTGGATGTGACCGCGGCGTTCACCTGCAGAGCCTGGTGTTAGCCTGTCCGGTCTGCTAGCTCGGTCGGTCCGTAAGCTGCTGCTTCATATGCGGACGTAACACACAAAGCTGTCACCTCTTCCCGTTTTACAACAGCGTTATACGACTGAAAGTCACCCCACAGTCGTATGTAGATGTTTCTGGAGCTGTATGAAGCTGAAAACATCTACCGCCATTGGCTGCCCCTGTTAGCTGTCAGCTAGCTCGACGCTAGCGGAGGTTTAACACGAAGCTAACTCACCTCATACTGGATGTACTGTTTCCTCCACTCCGGGGTGATGTGAGCCGAGAGATGCTCTGTGAATTTCATGTCGACTCTTTGGCGGTTGTCCTCCCTCCCGTAGTTCTGTTCGGTTCTGTTTTTACTGGAACCAGGACCCGGTGGGTCGGTTGGACAGCGGACGGTTTAGCCGTGCTGGTTCACAGACGTTTCCACAGAAACTCATCCGAAGATTACGAACGGGCAAACACACACACACAGATGCCCTTTTTGTCTTAACCTTAAGCTAGCTACCGGCACACATTTGTGTCGTTTTAACACACACTCGACGGAATGCTGGTGGAGTCATGTCTGAGCTGAAGCTCAATGCTTCAGTTTGGTTTGAACTGTAGCGCCAGTGCCGCTAAATATCGCTCAGTTTGCGGTAAACAGGCTCTCAGTTGAGGCGCTAGCTGGCTCCTGCTATCACCCCCCCTCCTCTCTCTCTCTCTCTCTCTCTCTCTCTCTCTCTCTCTCTCTCTCTGTTGTTCTCTATCTCTCTCCACCTCCTGTCTCCCGCTGCCTTCAGGTGCAGTTGGAAATATTTAAACGAGCCAACGTTGAGCGCACATGAACGTGTTTGTCGGTGGGTGGGACGAGGTGTGTCATCCAACCAAGGACGGCTAAATTGCTCGTTTTTTTTTAGTTTAACGGTGCGGCAGTGAGCTGGCTCTCACAGGGGAGGAGAGGAGGGATAAACAGAGATACAGTCACAGCTTATGTTGAGCGCAGGAGCTACTGCCATTTCAAGTCTCGCTGTAGTCAGAGGTTACTGTTCTTGTTGCTCATCCGCAGGTGTTTGTCCTGATTCACTCTGTTTTTGTGGATTTTGTCTAAGATGTGACAAAGATCATTTTATTCTGGATGCTTTTCAACTCATCACCAGTCGAAAAACGCAGCTGCTTCACAGTAAAAATCTTAAACGAGAATTCCTATTCTACAACAATACTACTTAAACTTGACCTCTGCAAGGTTCAGTTCATAACTGAATTTTAAAATACCAGTCCAGCTCGGTCGTATCTCTCTGAGAATTCTTATCTCTCTTATTTCTAAGCCTTCTCTATATGTAGATTCCGATGACACATGAATGCGACATGTGTGACGTCGCTAGCTACCTTGAGAGAAGATGACGTAGATGTAGAGCGTGCGTTAAATCTTTAAGGAAATTCAGGTGGAAAGTTTCGATCATAGAGCAGCTGACAGTGTTTATCTCTGACTTTCTAAGAATACAGTTAGAAGATCCAAACACACACACACAGACACACACACACACACACACACACGGAAACATGTAACAGATCTGATGTTTTATGATTCATGTTTTTTATGGTGACAGAGAGAAACAATGACATTATACGTGTAGGAAATTACTGTGAAGGAAAATATTAACCTTAACTTTGAAGATGTCACTACGCAATCACTGGCATCTCACATCTGCAGCCAGATGTGCAATAATGTGTAATAACTTGATGTGAAACATATGAGCAATTCGATATTTATCCACATCATATTTCCTGTGAGTTCACTAAATCATCTGAGGTTTTTCAATTTAAAGTCAAACATATATTGGAAGTAGTCACCGGTTGTCTTCTGTGCTGTCAACACAACTTCGTCATAAACATTTTTGTCTTTAGCCACAATAAACAGAGACAAACACAGCCAGTGTTGTCAGGCAAGTCTTTATAAGACAGATCATTGATGTCTTTACACAACAGTCGAATCATCAGGATGGACTTCCTTTAAAGGAGTTTGTTCTATCTTGTTTGACCACTTAAGTCTTATCAGGAAATAGTCGTTATTCTAAAATGATCTTCAAGATGTTTGTTGACAGTCAGATTAACATCGCCCCCCTGTGTTTGAACAGCACATTGCATCAACAGGTCAACAACATCCTCTTGTCTTTGAGCCGCTATGTTCTGTTATATTTCATTCATATTGGATGTTTATGAAATATAAGCGATCAAATTAACATGGGTACTGTTGAAAATATAGTGGTACTATACCAACAACTATATCATACCAGCAGCAGCAGTATTAGAAATAATAGTAGCAGTTGTTTGGAGGTAGTATTTGTGGCAGTAACAGTATCAGCAGTGTTCCAGCAGCAGTAGTACTCAAAGTGTCAGTGGTAGATTGCAGTAAGCAGATAATTTTGATGGACAAAATTCCTAGATTGCTTCCCTCTGGATGTTCAAATAGACTTTTTAGAACAAAATCTTTTTTAGGTTATTTTTATCCCCACCTCCCTGATCTTAAGCCTCTTGCATCCATAAAAGCATGTGGGAATGAGTGATTTTCCCACTGGGTTGTAGAGAAAGGCTTGTTCTTACAAACGCGTGTCCCATTTTGTCATCTCTGAATTCACCTTCTCAAAATAATGCAGAACAGAGTTGGCATGAGCTGTTATTGTAATATATTTAAGCTAATAGTAGTCATTTCTTGACATGGTCCTCACACAAACTGTCTGGTTGATTTGTTTTCATGTTATTTTTATGTGCAGACTGTACAGAGGACAGTAATGAATAGCTGTGTGTTTCCCGTGTTGACTGAAGCTCTTAAAAGGCCTCTGAGGTCACTCACTGTGTGAGCGTGCTGTGCCACCTACAGGTCAGCTAACAAGCACCCACATGTCTGTTTCCTCATGGGACACCATTTTTGTCACCATATTCATTCACTCTTCTCTCAACATATAGTTATATTAAAGTTATATTTGATATTTCAGGCACTTTTGGAACATTTAAAGGTGTCTATATGTGGTAGACACAACAAAAGACCAGAAGTTTGTGAGATAACATTTTATTTTTCATCTTTAAGATTTTTTTTCCTTCTTTTTGTCTTTTTCTGTTTTCATTGAATAGTGACAGCTGAAGAGATGAACAGAGACCCAGGTAGCTGCAGACTTCAGCGTGAAGGTTAGTTGTAGAAGTGAGTGTGATGGTGCAGCATACTCTCCAGCGTCTCCTCGGCCTGCTCAGGTGTTGCTCCTCTGGCTCATACCTCTGCTACCTGCAGCCCTGAGGACAAACACTGTTACCTGGCAACCACAGCCAAGTGCCATTTATCTCTGAGTGATGTCTGGAGCTGATTTGCATTAGTTTTTTCAAAACTTTAATTCTTTACGTCATTAGCATATAACAGAAACTGATGCCTAGATGTATTAGCAAAAGCAAAGTCATCTTATCAAACAATTATTATAACCTTTAATAATTTAGCTATAGGTAGCTATAGATACATTTGTTTACTGCAGCTCTGAACTGAGCATTATTAATTGCATTTTAATGAGAAGATAACCTCTGGTGTTCTTTGTGACTGACTTTATATCAAAAACAAAATCTTTCATGTCAGATACAAAGCTCAGGTGTGGTATTAATGTGCCTCTGCTGTGTTTGTAAGTGAGTGTAGACTGTACAGACTGCCACCACTGACAGGGTCCCTGAGCAGAGAACTGCAATCACATTTCACACTTTAAAAATAGTACTGCTGCAGTTGTCTCATCATTTTGTTATATAACATGTAAATAAAATCTATTCTGCCTGATGCTGGAGGATTAAAACGTGCATTTAAAATACTTTTGAGCATGTAACTGGATTAATAAAGAGAAAAACAACATCAGATTACATAATCTGTGTGTGTGTGTTAAGTGTGGTTGTAAGTGTAAGTGCATTATAGTGTTAATGTGCATTAAAGTCACCTCGAAACAGGATTTTGGAACAGAACCTGAATCTCCATTAAAACGGTGAGTGTGCCTGACGTGACTTCCTGTCACGTCAGGCCAGCAGGTCTAATCATTACTGAGGATTAACAGCCAGCCGGGTCAGATTAGGCCGGCTCACCTTTTTATAACGCTGTTTGGACGTAAACAAGCTGTTGGTGAATACACAGTTAATGTCAGAGGCAGCCATGTTGCTCCATTAGCATTTCTGCTCCATGTGACAGTTCCTCCTGATGACTCCAGTGCTTCAGACTCAATGAACTGACACAACTTTCAGGAATCCTTCATGTAAAACAGCCAATTGAAGCCCAAAATGTAGGTCATGTGACATCACACTATTCAAGCCATATGCTGCCGTCAGCGAGCATTTTAATAGCATAATGCATCAAAGTGCTAATTAAGACCCAAACACATACAATGCACTCAGACACCACAACTGTGATTATTTATTCATCATGTTCACTCAACATGATGTCATTCTTTAGCTTATCTATTGTTCTTTGCTTGTTTAGTTGTGGTCTTCTAATGAGCATTTCAGAACAACAACTCAAATTCTTACATGCAGGAAACTTCATGCAAAAAACAGCTGCACAAATTTTAGAAGTACAGTAAGAATTTATTCACAAATGTTTGAAACCTGCAGAAACATTCATGTTCAATAAACTCAACACAATAAAATACTATATAACTATATAACTATAACTAACAGCTCCAAAGCTGTGCAAAAGCACAAAAGATTTAACGTCTTTACAAGGAAACAACAAGTATGATTCCTCATTTCATCTGCATGTGAATGGAAAATGCTAATCTTACATTCTTTCTTCATACCAGGTGAAACAACACTGTCCGGAGTCCAGACATGTCAGTCAAACCTGGTCTGTCCAGGTCCACACAGAAAGATCTGATCCCCTCTGTGATGGGTCAAGGGTTATAATATCAAATGTTATACAAACATTCATAGTCAAAATCCTCAAATATTCTGGAGTTCAGGCTGTGTTTTTCCATTTTGACAAAGACATCCTGATGAATTGATTTGAATTTGACTGAATTGAATCCGAGCGAATACCCACACTGACTGCGCAAGAACCCAGCACAGAGACTCAGAGAGAGGTTAAGGATGACAAAGTTAGATCTACTCCTGGATCAGGTTCAGGACCGTCTCAGTGCTCAAGAATGAATCAGTTTCAAGAATTCTGTCACAGAAGATGGACATTGCAAAAGTCCAAGGATGCACTGAGCACACAGAAGCAGTTTTAGCACCAGTGAGTGTGTACACACAGCAAAATGTGGTGAAAACAGCATGAGAGTCAGCTGTGGAACAGTTCAGCATCACTGTGAGCTACCGTAAATGGTTTGCTGACCAAAGCCGGCACCCAGCGGCTCCTGTAAGAGGCTTGATGGACGATATAAACCATCAGGCCGGCCTCGCAGTGAGAACTACGTCAGTGCAGGACTGAGGATAGATCCCTTTAGGTGCTGAGTAGCTTATGACCCAGGTTCAGGTAAATGACTCACACATTGATTGAAGTGTTTCATGCAGTGTGTGCACACACAACCTTCAGTGTTTTACAGTCAGGTGAGGGAGGCAGGTCATTGAGCTCTGCAGAGCCAGAGCAGGATAAGTCAAGACAGTTTTGTTTGAGACTTCAGAACCGTTTCAGAGGCTGCAGTTTGTGATGCTGATGAACTCTAATGACAGGTGTTTCAATTATTTTGTCCACCTCTTTTATAGCAATAAGGGTAGGTTAAATACATGAATGAATTATTTAATTCATTAAAAAATAATTGAATGCATCAAACTTTGAAAAAGATGAAGATGAAGAAGAAATGTTGCTGACCTCCTGAATCTTCTGTTTGGTCAACTACAATTATGTCATCACTTTAATAAAAATGAAAATAATATTGTTTATGTCCATGAATATGTCATATAAATGCAGAAAATATAGAGTAGAAGAGGTTAAAACTATTTTGATATGGGATGTTGTTTAGTTCAGTTGGTAGAGCAGCTGCCCCATGTACAAAGGCTCAGTCCTTGCTGCAGAGGTTCAGGGTTCAAATCTGACCTGTGACCCTTTGCTGCATGTCGTTCTCTACATTCCTGTCAAAAAATATCTAAAAGCAAAAGTATTTTGATATAAATACAATCATGAGTAAATAAATCGAATGTTAATATATTTAAATGTTTTGTCCTGAGTGATGTTTGTGTGTTCATGTCACCTTTTTCCTGATTTGACTGATGTGATGATTGATGTCTTTCCTTGTATAGTCCAACCACTTCATTCATTTATTATTTCTGTGTCTGGGATTGGTGATGTTGATGAATCTGGCTGCATCAGATCATCCAGTGCGATCTCACAGGGTGAGCTTCATGTCCTCACTGATGTCATATTTCATGCTTCTTTGTGTCTTCTTAGCAAACAGAATGAATATGTGCAGCAGCTTCAGAGGTGGAATGTAACCACGTATTGTACTTAAGTGCAGTTCTGAGGTACCTTTGCTGTTTTATACTTCAGCACATGTCAAAGAGAAATATATATTCACAGCTAAAGCCACAGGATACCTGAAGATGAAGATTTATGAACAAAACATATGATGGTGCATTATTATAAACAGTATAAGAAGCAGCTTTGTTGACTACAACATTAACTGCTTAAATATTAATTATATTAATATTAATACATTAATATTCAATCCAGTAATACAATAATAAGAGTATTTATTCTGCATAATAAATACTTATTTGTAATACTTTGAGTCCATTTTGTTGTTTGTACTTTTATGAATGCATTTTTTTTTTTGGATTTGAAAATATCTTCCAGCACTGTATGTTTGTTCATGTACGGCACATTCAACGTATAAAACATTGCATGTGTAATAACTGAGCTTTATGCTCATGTTTGTCATCAAGTCCACTTTGAGGCAAAGAGTTACCACTTCAGTTCTTTATTACATCCTGAGCTTTAATGAGGTCAGAAGAAAAGACAAACAAGTGAAGGGAAATATTTAAACGTGATTAGAAATATTACTTCTACACATACAGCGGTGAGGCGTCGGATGATATTCATCGCTGCTGGAAGCAGCTTTTCTGAACAATAACCTCACTCAGAAAAGAAAGGATGTTGGACATTTCTCAGAAGACTGTGGTACAGTTAGCTGTGATTTATATATTACAGTACATAAACACACACAGCGCACACTCACATACATATATACCCAGCAGATTTGAATACATTCCCAGCCAAATTCCAGCTATCCTGGAGCAGCGAGGCTCCTCTCTTGGCATTCACCGCGTGCCTTAATTGACTGATTTGAAATCAAGGTCCACTGTGAACACTGAGAGAGGAAGCCAGAGTCAGAGGAAGAGAGGCACGGACGATAACCTTGGGGAAGAAGGTGCAGAGGTTAAACATGCTGTATATCTTCTCTGTCCCCTCATATTGCTGCGAACAACACAAGTAAATATCCAAACTGCAAATATGTGTTCAGGAAGAATTGTCTGTTTTTCTCATGCAGCAGTGCATATCTGTGACCGCTACCTCAGCATCATCTATGTCAGGATATTTTACAGAAAATTAAGAGTTTTTTTCAAAAGACACCTACAGCACTGACAGTATTTAAAGGTCACACATATACCTGCTCGTCTTCTTCCTTTCGCTCTGTAATTTATGGCTGCCATCGACTGTTTACATCCTCCCACTCTGACAGACAGAACTCAGAAGTCAAAAATGAAAAAGAAACCTCACGGATTATATACCATCTCTGCTTTTCATGACATGTCAAGGACACATCAAGCAGGCAGCCATTACAGAGTAGAGCCCAGACTGCAGGGATCTACTGTAAATGAGGCTAAGACCAGATTTGATGGGAGTCTTATCAGAATGTAAACAGATGCAAACAGGAGCATCTAAATCACTTCATCACGGAGAGAAAGGTTAATTTTCTCAAAAAAATCTCAAAAAAAAGAAAGAAAGAAAAGAAAGAAAAGGGCGTTTTTCAAAGAACAAAGTGTCATCATATTCATGAAAAACGCGACTAAAATTATTTGATCTATTAGGAATGATGACAATAAAATGTTATTATGAGCTTAATAAATGAATTTAATGATAGAATCACAGCTTTGCATAAATCTAAACCTCCTGCGGGAACCGCAGTACTGTAAACACACCGCTGACTGCACACACATTGTCCCTGCTGCTGAAATATTGTACTGATGATTAAACCTAAAAAAAATAATAAACTAACAATAACGCCACATTAAACTCAACATTGAGAAGCACGCGCGCGCGCGCGCGCGGACACACACACACACACACACACACACAATGTCCCTTCAGGAATGTTATATAAGAGATTTGATTTTTCCTGTCACCCCCCTCCCGACATTAAATGGAGCAGATTCTTACAGTATGTAGGCCGGGCCATGCAGCATTAGCCTGGATGCTCTCAGCAAAGCCCGAACCACATTCTGCTAAACAATAAGAACACAAAACATACAGATAAAGAGAAATATGTAAATATATATATGAATCTATCATTTTCAGAATAAGTCATATTGGATGCAGCTTACATCAGTCTATTTTACGCACAAAGGCAGCCTCTTCCCAGAAGACATCGATTGAAATAAAACACGAATGAATTGTCTAAATCTGAAGAGCGTCGATATCTGCAGTGAAACACGGAGCTGCTCGTCTCCTTGTCGCATTATCTCCTCCAGGATCCATCCCTCTCCTCCACTCCTCTCCTCCTCTCCTCTCCTCTCCTCCTCTCAGATCCTTTCATGCAGGACAAAAAGACATCTCTGCTGGAATAAAAAAGAAAAAGGAGTTCCTTCTCGACGAGTCTGTCTTCAGTGTCCTCTTCCAACTCCCTGGATGCTCAGAAATGATCTTGGATAATTGGTTTAATATTCGAGACGGATTTGATAAACCAAATCAAAGTGTTTGGATTCATCCTCCCGGACAGTGCGGACGGGCGGGCGGTGGATTACGTACAGGAGAAGGCTTCAAGCAGGCTGGGGCGGGGTGACGTCACCATGCAGACAGATGCTCTCTCTCTCATCCTCCACCCCCCACCACCACCACCCCTCCCCCCGCTTTGCCCTTGAGACCGGGATAGGCCTCCTACACAGCTGATGCTGCCATTTGGGTCTGTCACTTTGCTCCGGCTCTCCATTATTCAGCAGATCAGCTCCAAACACGGAAAATATATTGTCGAAAATATCATAAGAAACACCTCCCCTCTCAGTCATTTACCTTACAGCCAACACTGAGGTAAACAATGAGGACACAGAAGGTCAAAGTGTTTCATTGCAATAACAACAACTCGATATGATTTGACATATAACATTACTGTGTATTACATTTTATTGCCATCAGGATCATAGCTGAGCCACTGAGGACACAGAGATTCTGGAATTACACAAATTAATTACAATATTTTAAAATTGGTTTAGGCAAATTCAAACACAAATTAAAATTTACTACAGCACGTTATATATAGCCATACATACGTATACAACAGCCATAACATTATAGCCACTTATAGATGAAGTGAATAACACTGATTAGCTCATTGCTGGTCTGATACATCAGGCAGCAGGTGAATGTTTTGTCCTCAAAGTGGATGCTATAAGCAGAAAAACGGACAAATGTCAAAATTTGAGCAACTCTGACAAGAACCAAATTGTGATGACCAGACAACTGGGTCAGACTAACTCCAAAACTGCAGCTCTTTTGTGGTGTTTCCGGTCTGCAGTGGTCTGTATCAAAAGTGGTCCAAGGAAGGCAAAGCTGTGGTCATGGATGTCATAGACAGCCAAGACTCAGTGATGGACGTGGGGAGCAAAGGCTTGACCAAAGGCTTGACCATGTGGTCTGATCCAACAGACGAGCCACTGTAGCTCAGATTGCTCAGAAAGATGCTGGTTCTGATGGACTTTTTACATTTTTGTGTTTATTTGACTTCACTTTGTCTGTTTGTGTCTGTAGATATCAGCAAAGGTTAGCAGCTGATAACACCTCATTTACATGTTTAAACATAGAACCTCCATATAATAAAAAACCTTGTCTTAATGTAAGTAATCAACTGGTGAAGTTTCATATTGATATGAGTTTAAATTTCACCCTGTTCATCTGTCATGTCTCAAAATGTCTGAATTTTACAGTCCGTATTTTTAAAGGTCGTTTTCTCAAACTCTGAGCCACAAAAATCCACTTCAGTAGCACTTACACCCACCAAACCGTCCAGTCTTGTTTCTGTCTGTGTTCTGAAGAGGACTTTGTTCCTCGATCATTCAGATTCTGATTCATACATTTGATGAGAACATGGAGACAACAGGTCTCGGCTAGGTTTATGGCTGTTAGAAAATTACCTCAGTAAAAACCTTCGACTCTAATGTGGCAACAACATAAAACAAGAATATTTAACCAGAATTTAAAAATGATTCATAATTTCTGTTCAGGAAATGTATGAAAACAAGTGCATTTTTAATTAGGTAATGCCTCATTTGCAAATTTGAGACAACTTGTAATGTAATGTTAAAGTCCAGGCTGTCTCTTCTAACATGAATTAAAACGATGTTTAAGCATGATTAACATTAGTGTATATCGGTTGCAATACACACACACACACACACACACACACACACACACTGCAGCACACACTAGCTCAATCAGAAAATACTGTCAACAGTTATATGAATGTCTGTGTTTTTATGAATCAGATGTCGTATAAATCATGCACTGAATAACATGAACAAATCTTCTGAAGTGGAGATTTGTTTGTGGCTCCCAGTCTGAGAAAAACCTTTAAAAGGTATGGATCGTAAAATTCAGACATTTGATACGACCGATGACAGGGTAAAAACTCTTTTATGCTTAAATATGTAAATAAGACATTATCTAATGCTAATTTTTGATGAAGGCTATGACACAGGCAGACAAAGTGAAGTCAAATCTCTAAATCAAATCACGTGCTGTGTTCAGCTCGCCCACATACAACTCTTGAGCTCAGTCTTCTGTTGGATATGCGTGCATCTGACTGCCTGTGACATGACAGCACCATCTAAGTAACAGCGTTTGATGAATGATTTGTCGCTCTTCTTTCTCTGCGCGCTCACTGTGCCACTGTCCTTCCACACTTGAAGGAGTTCTGCCAGATCTTCTGAATGAAACTGATTTCCTGTATGAGGACATTCTGAGCAGAAATTGCTTTGGGAACTGATCTATTCAGACCTTAGGGCGTGAAAACAGCTTTTGAGAGCTGTGACACTTCATGAAATGAGTGAACTGCTGCAGGACTGGGAGTCACTCCAGCACTGAAAAGATGGAGTAGATTCTTTGACTGAGGGCTGTGTCACAACCATAAACCCATCATTTAAACATGATGTGCTTCCTTTGGTTTCATCAGCAGACAGGATCAGGTAGATTTAACTCTTTGTTTTTTTTTCCCTTTTCACATCATGCTTCCTAAACGGACTCAATGAGAAGTAGTGTTCTGGCAGCATGTCCAGAGAGGAGCAGATTGGAAAAGTTCAATGACACTTGAATGTACCATCACTCTCTGATGTGTTACATCACCAAACACATTCATCACATGGAGGCACGGAGCAGCGATTTTGACCACATGCAGCTCTCCTTCCTTCTCCACGTCCTTCATCTTTCTGGTGTAATCACCCTCTTCCTCTCCTCATCTCCTTTCATCCTCTCTGCTCCACCTCGAGGTATTTAATCATTAACGTGAATGTCAGTTTAACCAGATACCCCACTGACATCCATTCAATTATTCTGTTGATCTGACTGAGATTTAGGACTTGGACCTAACATCAGACTCTTTGAACTCATTCAACACATTTACTCAACTGTACACTATGTGTTTGCCACTGCAGTTTTACTTCATTACATTTAAAAATATGAGAATCTCATAAAAGACGTTAATAAAACTTACCTTAACATTTTCAGCTTACAACTGTTCATAAAAAAGCTTCTTTGTTTTTGGGCCCTTTCACATTTCAGATGTCTCTGAGTTGTTGACAGCTTCACCAACTGTCTCGTGTTTTTTATTTGCCACCAAAAGATGTAAAATTATCCAGTATTTTACAAAAAGCAAAGAAAAGTATGAAAAACTCATATCCATATACAGATATATGAAAAAGTTTGGGCACCCCTGACAGTTTCCATCATTTTCATTTAGAAATCATTGGGCAACTTCATTCTGATCTATCAAATAACTGATAGATCGGTGGTGAATGAGCTCTATTGGATTAACAGTAAATGTGCAATATGAATCAAAATAAAATTAGACAAATTTGGGTACCCCAACAGAAAAATCCCATCAATATTTAGTCGAGCCCCCTTTAGAAAAAATAACAGCCACCAGACGTGTCCTATAGCCTGTAATAAGTGTCTGGATTCTAGATGAAGGTATTTTGGACCATTCTTCAACATCTCAGTTCAGTCAGGTTCAATGGTTTTTGAGCATGGACAGCCCACTGAAATCATCCCACAGATTTTCAATGATATTCAAGTCTGGGGACTGGGATGGCAATGCCAGAACATTGTATTTGTTCCTCTGCATCAATGCCTGAGAAGATTTTGAGCAGTGTTTTGGGTCATTGTCTTGTTGAAATATCCAGCTCTGGCATAACATCAAATTTGTGACAGATTCTTAATTATTCTCAAGGGTTTGCTTATATTGAGTGGAATCCATGCAACCCACAACTTTAACAAGATTCCCAGTACCAGCACTCGTCACACAGCCCCGCGGCATGATGGAACCTCCACCAAATTTTATTTTGGGTAACAAGTGTTTTTCTTGGAATACTGTGTTCTTCTGCCTCCATCCATAACAGCGCTTGTTATTCCCAAAAAACTTTGTTGGCTTTGTTTCATCAGTCCATAGCACCTCCTAAAATGAAAAGGTTTCTTCCACATCACTCTCCCGTGCAGCTTTTCCTTGTGCAAAGTGTGCTGAATTGAATGATGCTGATCCACACCATCTGATGTAAGATGATCTTGACGGTCTTTGGAGGTGGTCTGTGGGTTGTTTTTGACCAGTTTCACCATCCTTTGCCTTTGCATCTCTGATATTTTTCATGGCCTTACACTTAACAAGAACTGTGCCTGTAGCCTTCCATTTCCTCACTATGTTCCTCTCAGTGGAAACTGACAGCTGAATTCTCTGAGATAGATTTTTGTAGCCTTCCCATCAATCACAATGCTCAGTAATTTTTGCTTTCAGGTCATTCGAGAGTTGTTTTGAAGCCCCATTTCGCCACTCTTCAGAGGAGAGTCAAAGAGTAGAACATCTTGAAATTGGCCACCTTAAATACCTTTTCTCATGACTGGATACACCTGTGTGTGGAGTTCAACGCTGAATGAGCTCACCAGACCAATTTTGTATCCCAATAAGTAGTTACAGGTATTCAAATCACTAAAATGACAAGGGTACCCACATTTTTGCACAGCCTATTTCTAACCTCTGATTTAATTACAAACAATTGAATATCGCCACACTTTTGTCTCAAAAACACCCCAGTACTCAGCTTTGATTAGAAAATGAACGGCATGCCACTTTGATCATTTCCTGTGAAGATAAAGTAAATTATTATGCAGCCTCAGAGGGTGCCCAGACTTTTTCACACGACCCTATTGTAAATGGACGATCATGAATAACAGTAAAATTGCAGTGAACCTCAGTATTAACAATCTGTTTATGTGATATATGATAATACATAAGTAACGTGGGCCATTTGTGTGCAGAACAGTACTTTGAGCCTTTTTGAGCTTAAAGGTGGGATAGGAGCATTTTCTTTAGCATATTGCTTCAAAACCTCTCCATAACCCCATTGCAGCCAGTAAAATAGTAGACTTTTATTTGAGAAAACTTGTAATGTAATGTTAAAGTCCGGGCTGTCTCTTCTAATACGAATTAATAATAAACTTTTACTATTTTTAATGAAGTATTTTTACATTGTTGAATTGATGTTTTCACTTCAATAAGCTCAGCAAAATGAGGCTGAAAAGCATCAACAACACTTAGAGAACAGACGATCTTGTCGGTAAACAGTTGGCTATACTGCTGAATTAAGATGCACTTATAGGGCTTCTTCAAATATGGAAGGATTATGTGACTATATAACAATAATAATTCATCTGTTTAACTTGTTATTTCTAAAGCTCTTGTTAGAAATTCTGTTATTTTTATGATAGCGATAAAGTTTTTATGTCTTAAAGGTTCTAAACACGTCCACATGAAGTGGACCCTGGGACAAGAGCTGGGGGCCCATGTTTAACTTCTGTTTGGTAAAATTTGGTAAAATGTAATTATTTTGATATACAGCTGCTCTACAGGGCAAATTTGCTAATACACACTATACGAGACACACTATATGAGCTCCTGGAAACTCAGGGGTCCCAGGACATTAGCCTGCTCTGTAATCCAGCTTTGATTGTGTCCCTCTAATCCATATCCAGAGGTGGAATTTGAGAGATTTAGATCACATTATCAATCCTGGAAATATTATTAATATAAACAATAAAACAAGAATATTGCTGGACATCACACATCATTTGCAAAGATCAGCTCCCGCACATGCTGTTATGTGTGTGAACATTAGGGGGCAGCCTCTTATTGGCAAAACCTTCATAACATCATAACACTTGTCAAATAATGTAAAGTTGAACAGAAGTGTGAGGCTGGTGGAGTTACATCACACCACTAAATGATAAATATCACCCAGGTGAGAGAATAACCCTTTCGACATTAAATATGATCTTGTTAATATATCGATCCTTTCTCTATAAAGCAGTTTGTGTCTCAGCGTTGATATCGATGATAAGCTGTCATCTGCTTTGTCTCAGTTCATGTCACGGTGCAGGTGTCCTCTGTAATCACCTCGCTCACTCTCCTCCTTCTGTTAATCTGATGTCTAATTGGCTAACTGGACCAGATGAAGCTAAGACCAGGAATAGGACTGCAGACACACAAAGACCTGTGTGTGGGAGTGTCCAAAGCTTAGACAGAGTTTAGGTTAGTACCACATGATCAAGATAAAAGAAATGTTATATAACAGCTTCATCTTTCCAAGAATCAGACCTATTTTATTTTTTAATCACATTTTGCTGCAATTTGACAGAAACATTCAGTGTCTGTGGAAATGGCAATTAAATTACTTTTATCACACTGAGATCTTGTGTTTTATTTTGTGTGAAAGAGAGGGTACTTGCAAGTTCTTTGACACCTCGTCTTACTTGTTATCTTACTCGTGTTGTTTTACAGACTGAACCTGCTGTGTAACTCCGCTCCAAACAAAAAGAATGTCACAGGTTCTTGAAAAGGTGACACCAGGATGAGAAATCAATTCTCAGGTGCTAAAAATAAATTAATGAGGGGGAGAAAAGCTGCATGAAGGTGGGTTTCTGTTTTAGAGAAGACCTGTAAATGTTTCTTGTCACTTTTGTTCCACTATATAAAAGAATACACTGAATGAATGATGTTATGACTCTTTAGTTTTTTTAGTATGTAAAAGTCCAGTGTGTCAGATTTAAAGGGCTCTATTTACAGAACATAATATTCATAATTATTTTCTCATTAGTGTTTAATCACCTGAAAATAACAATTGTTATGTTTTTGACTGTTTAGCTTAGAATGAAATTACACAGATCTACAGACACTGTGGGTCCTCTGCCATGGAGTCTGCCATGTTTCTACAAGTCTAGATAGTGACCGCTATAATTTCAGTGCTACACTGCAAGATATCGCCAAATTCTTGACACTGTTCCTTTAAACATAGCAGCGCTTTGAGCAAAATGCTAGCATCAACTAACACACACACGCTAACATGCAGGTATAATGCACTGACACTATAAAGAATGGACAGAGCACGCGTCTCAACATTGGACAAAATAAAACTTTGACTGTAATGAAGTCAGAGACTTCAAAGTGATTACAGTTCATCCTCTGAGGAACATGAATGTCTAACTGAATGACTGAATGTGAGACCAGTCCAATCTCTTGGACTGTGGTGAAGAAGCCTGTGGATGAGTGCAATGAGTGCATCAAAATGTAATGACAGTCCATCCAATAATGACTGAGATATTTTAGTCTGAAACAAAGTGTGGGATCAACTGACCAACAGCTGCTACCGTGGCTAAAAAGAAAACTCCAGAGGAGAACCATGATGCCTGGCATCATTCAGTGATTTATTAGTGATGACTGAAGTCTATTAAATTTGTAATATAATGCTGCACAGCAGTGTGTCCACTTCATGTCCTTGTGACTTTTGCTTAACAACCAACCAAACACCTGCTGGCTGTATAATCACCATCTCAAACACTTGTACAACTGTGTGATGTAAGTGCAGATTTAGTTTAGCCCCAAGTGAAACTCACAGCTCAGCTGGGCAATCAGGGAGCTTAGACATTTGGCACCCGGGCTTTGGCTCCGCACCCTCGGGTGACAGAAGCAAACTTGCATTCCACCAGCCAGACAAAGTCAATCTGCAGCATAAGCCATTATAAAGAAGTTACTGTAATGTGACCTTATCATATACTGTAGGACACCATGTACTATAGTACATTAAGACTGAGAATATATAGGATATTATAGTGAAATAAGAACTATAAATAATTTTTTTAAAAAGACACCGTAAAATATAATAACACTATTAGAAGTTCTACAATCATGCTGGAAGTCATATATAATCATTTCAAATGTTCAAATATGGAAATATGATTCTTTTATAGAATTTTAAATGTAGTCTATCATACAGGGAATCAGGGATTACAGGAATATAATACAGATCTGCCTCATCCATCAATCTATCATCCATCAATCCGCCTCTACCAGGCTTTAACAACGTGCCTTCCAGCGCGCGCGTGTGTGTGTGTGACAGAGCATGTGCAGAGCAGGCAGAGATTAGCGCTCTCTCTGCGCTCTGGACTGTTCGCTGCGTGTCCTCGGCTCTCTGGGTGTTTGCTGGAATATTCTGAGCAACATTTTAATTTAGACATGAAGAGACTGGCATCATCTGTGGTGAAATATTCCAACAGAGTCAGAAGAATTCTGAGGGAGTGAAGATGGATTGTTGGGGTTTTATTTGACTTTGGAGAGTTTTTACGCGCGTGGATCATCTGCCGTGAACGTGCTCATCTGACTCAACAGTTTGTCCGTTCATTTTGACTTTTTGATTCACATTTGAATGTTTTAAACTCCAAGTAATGACAGACTCGTCGAAGCTGAATTATGGACCACATGTCATCATCTTTTATGCACAGCTCGTAATTTTCTGGACACACCTCAAGTGGCCTCATAACAGATAACCAGAAAAGACTTTTTTAGTTTGACATAGACTGGAGCAGAGGACTATCTATATTTCTAAGTCATCTAAAACGGAGATTAATAAAGGAATCACTTGTTAGTGAGACAAATGGCAGAGGAATATGAACAGTCTGGTGCGTCAGAGTTTATTAAAGGTAGGTTACACATCCATTAATTATGTTTCATGATGAGTAATAATTATATAATCAAGTATAAAGCTGACATTATTGTACACATCCTGGGAGGTAAACATGTTGTATTGGGGGAGCTACACATGAACACCTTCATTGGAAAATCTATTATTTTAATTTAGAAATAACATTTTGTGTTTATGGTACAAAACTTGAACCTGGTGAGTAACTATTCAGTATGAGTGTGGGGATATCACAACTATGGAATGCCATTTAAGAAAATATTAAATAAAACAATATTCATACAAAATCAATAAATATGACTGTGATATTAATCATGAAATAGACAAATGAGGCAGCAAATATATAAATGCATGCGAACATATATAAATAGTCAGTATAGTTAAATAATTAAATATGGTTTTCAATTATAAATGACTTTTATTTACTTCAGGGGACTTTTATTCATTTATTCCACATTTATTACTAAGCTCTTCTTATGCCCTCATGTTATATGCCAATGACTGGGCTGATTTGGGGTTATTTCACAGATTCAGACCCCATTCTGAGACTGACTAAGGCAGTTTCATTGACCCGTTTGGCTCTTGGCTCCCCTGGCAACCGGCTCTGCCTCAAATGTAGCTGCTGCTAGATAGTTAGCTCAGTTAGCAGGTCATCGCTGCTGTACACAGCACAGCACTGCACGGGAGCTTTGGACTGTCAGGAGAAGGAGGTTTTTGGGAATGCTTTCAGGGAGTGTACCAGATCGGTTCCAGACTCCCGCAACCCTGATAAAGATAAGTGGGAAATGGATGCATGGATGGCTGGATGGATGATTCTAGTTGGTTTCTTTGGCATTTCAAGTTTGGAGACAACTGTTCCAAAAAATCATAAGAAGCATAGATCCAAAAAATGAGGCCCAAGGTGAAGACCTCAGTTAGCTCAATGATTTCATGATAATGAAGGTGTCATTTTGTATATTTGGACATTAACGGTCCACTATGTAAGATTTAGTATTTATTGGCAGAAATGGAAAACAGTATTTATTAGTATGTTTTAATTAGTGTTTAATCACCTGAAAATAAGAATTGTTGTGTCTTGTCTTAAAATGAGCCCTTTATATCTACAGTGAGAGCAGGTCCTCTTCCACAGAGTCCGCCATGTTGAACCGCAATTTTTCTACAGTACCATACTTCACTGTACCAGCTGTAGGCCATGTCTATAGAGTGTCACATATGAGGTGGTTGGCTTGCTCTTAAAAAGCAATCATGTCTGCAGTTTTAAATGTTAGTTGTTAATAATGTATTGTGGTTCAGATGCTAAGCAGCCCTTCTCCAAAAGATAAGTGTTCTGTTTGAGGGGTCCTCCTGATGAAGTGAGAGGTTCTTTTCACCGGTAACCCAGAAGTTATTCTTTTAATGGCCTCTAAATTATCCATGAGGCATTAGTAAATGATTTATTAACCATTTTAAAGCCATTAGTATTACCCACCGTTCATAAAGGGTACCTCATTACAAAGTGGTACCCAAAGTGGATTCTTTTTTATACCCTTTGTAATTGATTAAGTTCTAAAGTAATTCAGCATTCAATTTTTCAACTGTGCTAGGATGAAGTATTTCAACAGGTTAGGAACAAAAACGTTTCTCCACGAAACTGTCAAATAGCGACCTGTACTGGGAAGCCTCGAGGAGGTTCCACCAGTCACAACGACAAATGGTTGACTTTCACCGTAGTTTTATGTACAAGAAATATATATATTATATTTGTACACCTATATTTGACCTGTGAGGGACTGTCAGTACTTTGACATGTATCGCTATCTCTGTAGACTTGCTTAGTAAAAACAGGGTTTGATGTTGTTCACTGTGTCCCACACATGAGAGGAACTCACAACACCTATCAATAATGCCATGTTATCTGTCTGTATGTCTGTCTGTCTGTCTGTCTGTCTGTCTGTCTGTCATACACTACAGACCGGCTGTACTTTGCCACTCTTCGGGTCAGACCAAAGAACACAGCCAACACGCACTACTTCAGCACAGATGAGGAGTTCATATATGAGAGGTAAGCCTCTGTGATAAGCAGCTGCACCACATTAACGTCACTCAGTCAGTTCAAGAGATTATGCTGCCACAGACTCCACACAATGAAGGTGTTTATGGCATTATGACAGATTATTCAGACATGGTAACACAGCAGTGCAACCAACACAAGCATATCGCAGATTGCAAACGCAGCTGTAACAGCACCTGTTTCTTCAGTATGAAGGCTGAGCTGAAAGCATCATCTGTTCATCATTTACTGCTAAGATACCAACTGACCCCAGATTCGCCTTGTCATAATTTGATGAAATACATTCATTTAGGATTATTCAGCAAAAAAGTGAAATTCTTAAAAAGCTGAAGTCTTGAAACTCAATCATGACCCAGGACCCCTCTTCAAGATCAGATAGTATCATCATCGAATCATCATTATGCCAGTTTCAGAGTGTGTAACCCCTCTGTGGCAAATATAGACAGCTGTACATGTGTATTTGTTATGATTAAATTATTTATGATCAAAAGTCAAAAACTTAGCCAAACATCCTCTATTGTCCTCTTTGGTCACTTAACCTCTGTCATTAGCGATATCCATAGCAGCTGCTGAGCTGCTGCTGAGCCGCTGGCGCTGCTGGTTTGAAGATGTGCTGTACTATCAGTGTACACCAACGCCAGCACTTTTTCTCTTGGTGTCCTAAGCACTTCAGCACATCAGCTAACAGCAGCTACTGTTAGCAGCAGTTTTGAGGCGGAGTAGATGGAGGAAAAGCAGAAAACATTTTCTCCATAAAATATGATCCATTAGTACCGTAAAGCTTTACATACTTGTTATTGAAGTAGAGCACACACACATTAAATAAAGCAGCACTGACCAGTTGACAAGGTTTAGCTTGAGTCTAGTCTGCCCTGAATTTATTGTGTCTTTGTGAGGATCATTATGATGGAACTGGCCATTGGATTTATGTATGCAATGCAGTTCATTAGAAAACACTCTAATGTTGTTCTGTGGAAGGACATTTTAAGTGTCTGTTATAAGTCTGTTATGTCTGTTAAGTCTGTAATAATGAAGGACTGTTTTACTCTGTTGTCTGTGATCATCATGTCCATCATACAGCAGCCTGCCCAAAGGAGGCCTAACAGTTGTTAACACATACATTATTAAACACAGTCTATATCTCCTTCAACCCAATTATATGCTTTTTCATATAAACTCAATTCCAGACTTCTCTGTGTCTATAAATGATGAATTAAGATCATTGAAGTTATGGCCACATTGTTCACAGATCTCAGATCAGACTGAGCCTCACATAAAATGCAGTGTCCTGGCTTTGTAGCTCAAGTCATATTCTATGTGTGTATATTATTGCTGGATTCTGCCTCATTCAGAGGAGACTATCTACAAATCAAGTTTCTGCAGTACTCCTTTCTGCTTTCCTTTCCTTTCTGTCTTTTCATTTCTTCTTTCCCTCTCTACTTTGTAAGAAATCCCCAAATACAAAATGTGTTTGTGTGACAAGTAAGCCACTCACTCTGAATGAAGCAATACATCATGATATACTACAGTAGTGTTTATAAATTCACGTGGTCTTGTCAGAGCAGGCTGATGAGGTGTGCGCATGTTCTTGCTTGTATTCCAGCCTGTAAGCCCATTCATTCCCGTAAGTGTTCAGCCAGTGGTTATGATCCCACTGTAGGATATAGGTCAAGATGAGATCAGTGGCTGTGGCCTGGAGATGGAAAGGGATTTAGGACAAACACTGGACAACACACCATTCAGATTTGTTTGTGTCAGTCTGCCATTTTTACATCTAATGTGTACAGCGGATGGTGTTTGACACAACACTTCATTCATCAGCATCAAGCAAAATGACTATAGAGCACTGAAAAAGAATAATTTCTTTTTTTTTCTTTTTTTTTTTACACTTATTAGTCTGTTCAATAGAGAGATTTTAAGTTGAACAGTGACATGTTATATGAATGGAATATACACACATGAAAACAGTTTGTATGACATGAAGCTGTGCAGTTCTTTAGTGACTCAGAGAGATTCATGAACTCTGTGAAGGAATCAAAATCAGTTGGTTTCTGCAAATAGCCTAAAAATCAAAAACTTCAAATGCATCAAATGTCAGAGGAACTACATGGTTGTTGTTGACTGTGAGCACAATCGTAGCGGGCTGCTCAAATTATTATGGCAGGATGCCAGATATTTTTGAAATCAACTTACTCAGTACAGCCTCAAAGTTGGACGGTGACATTTACATTTTCAGTGTGCGTGTCCACTCTTCTCTCAGGTACTTCACTGACCACTGGTTTAAAAAAAACTTGATATGTGAAAGACTTTGTCCAGAAGTTGCCAGATTGTGTCTTTGTGTGTATCTGATCCATTTATTGATAGTTATACCTAAACAAGCCATACAAAATAATCAGATTCTGATTGATATGATATTACAGACAAACTTTTAAAAGCTTTTAAGCTTAATGACCTTAAATTAGCTGCCAAAGTTCCCTGTGGGAGGGTGAAGCCTGGGAGCACTGAGAGTGAAGGCTCAGTCACATCTGGACACACATCTGGTCCTGCATTGAAGCTCACCATAAACATTTCTAAGTGGTAATCAGTACCCAGCTTGGGGAGGTTTGGATGAAGGATGGAGATGCTTCTGTGGGCTCTGCATTATGGAAAAGTTCCAGCTGAGTTCCACCCAACAATAGAAAATACTTGGAGCAAAGCAGAGGTCTAAATCTTCTTCTGACTGTTCTCACCTTTTGTGATCTGACGCTATTTTGAAAGGGCACCATCGCTGCATCACTACAAGATGACTGTGATTGGTTTAAAGTACAATAAATACAAACGCTACACCCCTCAGTGATAGTGGTTCAGTCAGACCTTTCTCCAGCGCTGGCACAGCATAAAACAAAGTGTGTAGATTTGCAATGACAACATGCAAGACCAGCATCTACTGATGCTGCGTCTGAATTTCTTGCTGTGTTATTTTGCAACCAGGTGTACAAAGAAATCCCCCCAGAGCACCACCTAAACACCGGCCATCCTCTACTAACAGCAGCAGCATCAGAGGTGTAGATCTGAGCATCTGTTTTTTCAACTCTTACAGCCAATGGAAACCCAAATCCACAACAGACTTTGTGATGTTTTGTGTAATAAACCATAAAACTGTGCTTATCTCCACTGTTCCAACAATAACCAAATCTGATTTGGTCAATAGAAATCTGGAATTCACTGAGTGAGATGTTAAATATTCTGGTAAAACGACTGTTTTTGTCAAAGGAGTGAGCTCTGGTGGCTTTGAAGAGTAGACAACAGTACATTTTCAGTTCAGAGTCTCAGCTCAGTTCAGATCAGAAGACATACAGCAGCTTAAACCGGCCGTGACCCGCCGTACAAATAGGATGAGTGTGAATTTCCCACCAGGTCAGACTTCCTGTTGGATTTTATTCCATTCTTTGTCATTTGTTGTCTGAGTCAGCTGATGACTGTGATGTCATGTCCATGTAATATTTGTGGTGATATAGATATATCTTGAATGACGGTGGGGTTTGTGTTCGCATGGTGACAACAGTGTGGCCTTTAATATGTTTACGAGGTCACTGTCAAACACAGCGGCCATCTTAATGATCTTAGCTGCGGATTATCAGAATGAACCAGGAAGTGTCTCCATGGGCCTGTGACGCTCTGAGGAGAAGCCGATGACTGACTGTGATTAGCGGGCCAGTATTTTTCCTTTACAGTCATGTTAGCACAGTGACTCAAGAACCACAGAGACACTCCATCATACTAATGAATGTGTTCACATGCAGGTCTGTCATTCATTCCAAGTGTCTCATTGGCCTCACAGTTCTGATTATGTCACATACAAACCAGGTTTAGTCACATCCATGTGTATTTGAATGAGCTGCTGTTGAAAAAGCCACAAAACACAGAACACAGAACACAAACAGTGTGTGCAGTAGTAGTGATGTACAGTCTATGACACTGTGCACTGTTTCTCTGTGTTGCAGTTTCTATGCAGACTTCGGGCCCCTCAACCTAGCCATGCTGTACAAATACTGCTGCAAACTCAACAAGAAGCTGAAGGTAGGAGACAGCTCTTTGTCACTCACTGCAAAGCTTTAGAGAGATTTAAGGTGGAGGAGAGTTTCACTTTGTTAGGCTGACATAAAGCCCGTAGTTCATAGTCTACATCACGTGGACATTGAACAGTTAAATCACGCATGTTGTTGTTCCTGATCATTCTTTCAATATTTTTGTCCCTTCAGTCATTCACCATGTCTAGAAAGAAACTGGTCCACTACACCAGTCATGACCAGAAGAAGAGAGCCAATGACGCTGTTCTCATCGGTGCCTACGCTGTAAATATCTCTTTATTTGTCCGTCTAATCCTCCGTCCATCCTTCTGTCTGTCTGTTCATGTGTTCATAATACAGTATAACCTCTGCCCTACAGGTTATCTATTTGAGAAGAAGCCCAGAAGAAGCCTACAGGACTTTGATCTCAGGAAACAACACCGGCTACCTGCCATTCAGGTGGACACACACACACAAACACACACACTGGCTATTGTTGCTGACAGTCTTTGTGCAGCATCACATAAGATCCGCTGAAACTGGGTCTGAGCCTTCTTGCTGACTCATTTTGCAACCAGGTGCGTAAAGAAATTCCCCAGAGCACATCTTAAACAACTTGCCATCCTCTACAGTAACATCAGAGGTGAAGATCTGTTTACTTCAAGCTCATTAATATTCAAATCAAGTCCCTCCTGACATTAAATCCTGCTCAGTCATGCAAATTATCTGAGAGCCAAAGTGCTCTTTTTTATTCAAGTGCCCCCACAGAACAAGTGCACCAGTGTTTGAAGGCCCCTCTGCTGAGCTCATATAACGCTCTGATGTGTCAAGCTGAACCAGTGTAATGTAAGAGGTATCACATTGTCATTATTCTAATCTGGATGAATCTGATGATCCACAACAGGCCCCCAGGCTTTAGTCTGTACTCAGATTAATCTGGGTGTATCTATTTATTTTGAACTTAAGGAAACTTTACTTTTGACTTTTAATTTTTCTTTCCCCAAAGTTAGATGAAAACATTGATTCCACGTTCATATCTGTGCACTAAAGCTGCTGCCAGCTGCCAGTTAGCTTAGCTTAGCCTGAAGACCTGGAGTCTCAGCTGTTTGCCTGCCAACCTTACAGTGACAGCACACTGCAGGAGGTCAGTGTTAACCCAAACGCTAAGGAAAAGTCACACTGACACAAAACTGTAACATTTTGATCAACAAACAAGATACATGTTAATTATAGAGCTTTGGTGGTGCTTATCATCTTCGGACCAAGCTGTTTCCCCTGTTTCCTGACTTTATGTAATGCTAAGCTAACTGACTGCTGGTGCTAGCCTCAGCACACAGGTATGCCAGTGGTATCCAGCAAGAATACAAATGAACATATTTCCCAAACTTCAATTTCTATTTATTTTCAGTGCACATCACCTGCAGAGTGCAAACTATCATATTGTGTATCTGCAGAGTTTTATAAAATCTCATCCGGAAGATATGTTGCAAATGTGAAGACTTTTGCAGAATGGCTGAGTAACACTCCTCATGACACAGTAAGCTGACCTCGGTGTGTATGTGTCCCACAGGGATGCAGCAGTGGGAGAAAGCTCCTTCAATCTCACCGTCCTTGACTGCTTACAGGGAATACGCAAGGTAAACAACCAGCACGGCCAGACTGAACCAAAGTGGATTACTTCACTTTGTACACTGAGTAGGCTCTGACTTCACTCCTCATACACAGAGATTAGTGATTAGTCAGCTAAAGTTTATCCTCGTCTGAGGAGAAAAACTTGTTACATCACGTTATAATGATGTAAGATATTTTGAAGAGTGAACAAATGATTTCTGTTCCCACTGGAGGTCCGATGATTTCGCTTACCACTATGTTCTTCATCTTAATACTTCACTCATGAGAGGAAGTCACATAGAGATGGATGCATCACAGTGTCAGACTGAGTCATTTTATCTCTCCTTCACAGGCTTTACAGCATGGTTTCTTTGACTTTGAAAGCTTTGATGTTGAGGAATACGAACATTATGAGGTGAGTGCAAGCAGACTCCATCATCACACACAGTAATACTTCAACAGTATGTGAAAGACTGGGAGCACTGTGTGTGTTGACAGTGTGGGTGCAGCCCGGGAATGTTGATAGAAAAGTATTTTGTCTTGAATACAGCTGACCTGATACTGACATGTACAGTGCGTGCACGTCACTGAACAACCAGCTGGAAACAAATTTTTAAATTTTATGATCAAAATTCAAGCAACAGAGGTCAAAATATCCAGATCACTGCATACAGTTCGCTCCCAGTATTGTATTATTGTAAAACCGGATGATTATTACTGACCCTCTGCTGTTGTTTTTACATAGAGAGCCATCACATTGGATGTGAAATCTGTTGGATTTCAAATCATCCAAATGTTGCACACCTCATCTGCTTCTTTTCTCTTCTTAGCGTGTAGAAAACGGGGACCTGAACTGGATCATTCCAGGGAAAATTCTGGCATTCAGCAGCCCTCACACTCGCAGTAAGATAGAGAACGGTGAGTCCGATTTCTAAAGCTAAAAGCTAGATTTCCCCAGATGGATTTCCCCAGGACCCAAACTGAGCTCTGTAAGGTGCTCAGAAAAGACTGTTTGAGTTCATTCATTAGAAGTCAGCATGTGAATATTTATTCTGATCAAAGATTCACATTTTTACCTCTATTGAATTATCAGTTGTTAGATACAGATACAGAGGAACTGTAAACTTAAAAAGCACATTATCATTTAAAGGTCCAGTGTGTCAGATTTAGAAGGCTCTATTTACAGAATCTATATATTTACAGTCGCAGCAGGTTCTCTTCCACAGAGTCTGCCATGTTAAACATCCATGTTTCTACGGTAGCCCAGAACCGACAAACTGAGTCTGGACAGGTGCAAGTGAAGTGCATTCTGCAACTACACCACTGGATGTCACTAAATCCTACACACTGCTCCTTTAAAGCACTACAACACTATAACTGCGTGTTAAGAGGTGGTAATGATTGTATCTGCAGGTTATCCTCTCCACGCACCAGAGGCGTATTTTGCATACTTTCGCCAAAATGACGTCACGGCCGTGGTCCGCTTAAACAGGAAGTTGTACGACGGGAGGCGGTTCGAAGACGCAGGATTTGAGCACCATGACCTCTTCTTCCTGGATGGGACCACGCCGTCTGACCTCATCATCAGGCGCTTCCTGCACGTGTGTGAAAGTACTGAAGGAGCCGTGGCTGTGCACTGTAAAGGTGTGTACTGATTCATTTTATTTGTCACAAAGCTCATGTGATATATAAAGAGCGTTTTTCAGGAAAACTTTTCTTCATTTGCTGAAAACACAGCCGGCCTGGGCCGTACAGGCACTCTGATTGGCTGTTACCTGATGAAGCACTACCGGTTCACTGCAGCTGAAGCCATCGCTTGGATCAGAATTTGTCGGCCTGGATCCGTCATCGGCCCCCAGCAGAACTTCTTAGAAGAGTGAGTTTTACTCTCAGTCGTGATTTAATAACAAGTTCCTTGTTTCCCTTTAAAGATCAGATTAGATGGTTCTGGACTTGTGATATTTGAGGTATATTTTGTTTCTCAGTGAAATGCATTGACAGCTGTTGGACGGATTGCCATGACATTTTTTATGGAAGTTCGTGGAAGTGTGAATCCACATCACACATTGGTTTGTGGACAAACATTGCTTTGTTCATTTTTCCAAAAGGCTTTTTCATGGCAGAATTTACCATGTTTGAACACGTGTTGTAGGAGACGTACTGCAAGTTGGGCTGCACTTAGTTTTCACCTCATATTGAAGCAGGGGAAAAAAGTCATCCTTCCTGGTCACAAACATTCTCATATTACTTAATTAATTAATATTACTTAATCCAAATATGGTCACATCTGGCTCCAAAAAACAAAGAGGGTAGCACCCATAGTGCCACATCCATCAGCCTCTGCTGTACTATGGGTTCACTGCTAATTGGCAAGTGTTACCATGCTAAGATGCTAAACTTGAATGGTAAACATTACACGTGCTAAACACCAGCATGTTAGCATTTTCAGTGTGAGCATTTTAGCATTCTGAGATAGCTCATAGATCATTAGTAGTATAGGCTCACTGTTCACTAGCAGCATGGCTGTAGATTCTTAGTCTGGTTTCTCTGTGTGTAGGAAACAGCACAGTTTGTGGGTCCAGGGTGATGTCCATCGCTCCAAACAGAAACTGGCCCAGCAGAGACTGATGCGACGGCAGCAGCTACAACAACAGAGTCAACATCAGCAACTTCACAGTCCTGACTCTGAGGGAGGGATGCAGGAAGCCATGTCCCGCCTACTCTCCAGCATGGATGACCTGTCAATCAACACCACCCTTTACAAATCATACAGCATGGATGAGGTGAGGGGCGAGACCTTCTGGAATATTTGTTATTAATGAGTATTTAAATCACAAAAAGATAATGACTTTGCATTTTCCTTACATATACATACTGATCACACTCTCTCATCACACTCTCTGTGTGTAGAGTAACTGCAAGGAAGCCAGTCTAACTCAGGGAGACAAACTGAGAGCGCTGAAGGGAAAACGGCCACCCAGATCAGTCTCCAGCTCCTCAAGGTACAACTTAGCTAACATAGTTACTCGATCTGGTCAAAGGTCTCATATTTGACACTCTTCACTCTGGTCTTCCTTACGTATGTGTGTGTGTTTGTGTGTGTGTGTGCGCGCGTGTGTGTGTGTGTGTGTGTGTGTTTGTGTGTGTGTGTGCTTCTTATTCAGGTTAAACCTGTCCAAGGCCTCTCATTGCTCCATTCTTCCACCACCTAAGTCCCCTAAAATCCCCCTCTCCTTCTCCTCCTCCTCTTCTTCTTCCTCTTCTTCTAAGAGGCTGGTTCGGAGCTCCTCCTCTTCCACCGCACAGATCAGGAGGTGAGCGTACATGTTTTTGTTATTGTTGTAATGCAGTGCAATCAGTTACTTTGTTAGACTGTATGACATTAACTTAATACTCACTGTCTACTGTATGTCTCTCTCTCTCTCTCCAGTCCCTTCAGTCTCAGTCTGTTCAGCACCAGACCTGCCATCATTCACTGACTTCACAGGCTGGACATTTCCACTTTCGACTGATGGTGAAGTCAAAAACCGGACCACCAACATGCTGTGGTTGTCTGGGCCTTAAACATTTTATTAACTTTAACAAATGTTGTGATTATTTGCCTGACAAAGTAACTGCACTGTTAATATAGAGATTCACAGATCTGAGAGCTTTGTAGAGTCAACTCAAAATAAAGAAACACATAAATATTTCTTTATTAGCAAGAGTATGTTTAAGGGCTACCAGATTTGTCAAAGTACTGACACCAAAACTCATCTCTGTGTCTCTAGAATATATGCAACTGGTGTTAACTTAAAGTGAAAGTAAAGTTATTATTGATAATTACTGTAAGCAGCATATTACTGGCAGTAAGTGTAAGTGTTACGTCAGAGGTTTTATTCAATCTTCTTGGCCATGAGGAAACATGTAATATAAAATAAAATGACTGTTTGATTGATGATTGAGGGTAACCCTTTAAAAATGAATACCAACTTTGGGTCAAACCATCTTCATTAACAGCACAGCTGAGTATTAGCATGTCTCACAGAGACAGAGGTGAGTTGGGTGTCAGTCAGATGTCGTCACATTATTGGTTCAGATGAGAAATGGACCAAACTTTAAGAAATCTACACAATATCACAGGAAGAAGAATGATGATTAAAGCAGACATCTACAGTGGAGTGGAAACAAAGCCATATGACTCTCAACTGCAACTGCACTTTATTATTAGAAACTCAATATATGAAATGTTTGGCAAAAAACAAACAGTTATCAGACAAAACACACACAGAACTTTGGCTCACAGGGTGTCAGATGAGAATAATAATCAAATCATTCATAAAGGGAAATGTTTCTGTTTGTGTAGCTGTGTTCAAACATTTCTCTTTTATGAGCAAATGTATTAAGAAGGTTTTTTTTATGTTTTGATTTGTTTGTACGCTAATCGTTTTGAAAGTGTGCTGTTGCTACGATGAAATCTATAAATCTGGTCATGATTATGTGTGACCATCATTGCTGGTGTTGTTTTTGGATGTATTGTTTGATCACAAGAAAAACAATCTATTCAGTTTGATAAGATAGCTGCCTTTAGTGTTGCTGCTTGCTGTTTTTAAAATGAATAAATATTTCTGACGATGAGAAAATGATTCAGCTTACTTTAATTATGCACACATCTAAGTAGAAAGGCACTACATGATTACAGCTTGTGTTGTTAAGCTTTGGTCATTCAAAGCAAAAGAGTTTAAAGACATGCTTTTCACCTCATGTTAACTACCATTTTGTATTTGGCATAATTCCTCTAAGCTTTAATGTTGGAATATGGTGGAGAAATGACTTTACTTATTACATAATGTTGACTTCCTGTGCTCAGATACCCAGTGAGTGACCATTTGCCTCTGGCACACTTGAGATTCTTCAGGGTTTGTTAGAAATGTTCCACATGGACGGCAGTACATGCCGTCAGCTTGTTATTCTTCCTTTTGGGGTTGTTGTATTATCCTTTAATAAAAAAAATAATCATTATGATTATAATCACCCCATCAGACTGGTTATATGACAGCTTTTACTGTAAACCAGTCAGTGGAGGCAGGATGTTCTCTTTAAATGGTGTGTCTTTTTCAGCAAAACAATTCACTTTAGTAAAAGTTTAGAATTTAATATTTAGTATTTATATATTCTCCCCAGCAGAATTAGATTCCTGACATCATGATCAATATAAAATGAACAATGAACATACACATGTTAACAGTTAAATGACGACATGTATGTGGAAAGAAACTTTTGTCGATTCCGTTTAATGCAAAACATTTCATGATCCATATTCTTCATTATAATAAAAAACAGTTTTCATTATGGATTTTGCTCACATCATTTGTTGCGTAGGATACTTTCATTAAAGATCAGAACATGATCACTGAGGATGGATTGGTTTTAACTCTTGACTTACTCCACCATGATTAGTCAGATTCCTTCATCAAGGCCAGTGTACAGCAAAGACTGATGCCATAACTCATGTGTTTGTATAAGATGTTACTTATTTCAGTCAGACAGAAGCCAAACATCTCGTGTCTCTTGAAGCTATCTGGAAGCTGCAGAGCTGATGATGTTTTCCAGAAGATCCACCTGAAAGAAAAGATCCAGAGAGACACTTTGACCAGTTTGTCATGTGATATCTGTGTCACTGACTGACAGAGCTTCCAGACTGCATGCCCCTCCGATAATGCACACTAACAGACAGCTGGATCTTTTCTCCGCAGAAAAGATTAATGAATCAATATTTAATAATATAGTATATAGTATATATATATAGTCTATGGTCTCCACAGTTCCCTGATGCCACTAGCACATGCCTACTCCATCTATGCCTGCAGCAGGCTGTGTCTGAAGGCCTGCTTCCCTCAGTTTTACCTTGCTGCTCTCTCCCACATTGAAGTTCTTGAGCTGGTAGACAGTCACATGTCCATCGCTGTCTCCTACCAAGACACAGTCTGTCTGCGTGGCAAACAGCAGGGACTTCATCTTCACACCCGGGGCAGCACGCTCCACAATGACTGGGTCCAGGCTGAAGGAGGGGAGAGGCGTTTACTCAGAGAGACAGACAGGGTGAGAATGGGTGAGACGGACCACAATCAACAGACAGATCTTCGCCTCAGTCTGACTCACATGCTGGAATCCAGGTCCCAGATCTCCAGCTGTCCTTCATTAACACATCCAAACACTGTGGCCCACTTTGGAGACCACTTGATGTCGGACACTGCTCTCTGGTTGGAGGTGAAGCCTAACACGGGCCTAAGGTGGTCCTGTTTCCACAGCTGGATGGTCCAGTCCGAGGAACAGCTCAGGAACACATCAGGACTGAACGGACACCATGTGACGCAGTTCACAGGACACTGAGGGGCAAGAAAGTCATTCAGGTTCTCTCTCATCACTGCTTATTTTTTTCTGATGTATGCCTGATTATTAAAATTATTCAGTATCTCTTAGAGGGGGCCAAGCCAATTCTGCCAGTGGTAAAGCAGGTAGGACTGCAAGAGCATCTACTAGTAGTTATAGTGAAGAAGTGGAATTCAATCCCACCAAATGTTGGAGACTTTAAGAAGCTTTGCCAGCTGCAAACTCTTTTTATTATCTTACATGGATGGATTTTTATGTATTGTGCAGTTCAATGAGTATTTATTCTGTTGTTTTTTTGTCTCCCTGTCCAGGGACAACAGATGCAAATTAGCTCTTAGCTAACACTGATGCAATTACTTTTAATTGTGCTCGATCCCTGTGGCAGAACACAGACCCACTGCAATGACATCGACAACAAGAGTTCACAAAATTCAGTTTTAGCATCTTCGAAATATTTGATGTGATCTGAGGGACTCTTTTTATTTCAATTAAAACATGGAGATGGATTTTTTGCACACAGCAGAAAGTATGGAATGACTCAGCAGTATTGACTGCTGCACTATAATTAGTTTTCCAGTTTTTAAAGTTGGTAAAGTTTTCTATATTTCCTATGCTTTTCCTACAAACCCTGCTACCAAATCTGTGTAACAAGTGTTATTAAGCTAAACATTGCAGCAAAAACTTGCGAGACATAATGGAGGATGGGAGTGAGCGTCACATGCTTCTATCATAATGAGCTGCGACTTTCTACGCTCTAAACTTTCAAGGCGCCTAAACAAAACACTGTGTTTAATACAGATTTATGACCCACAGAGCTGAGCTTCATCTTACATTATTCTTAAGGTTTCAGCTTTCACATGATGTATACCACTGTGTGGTCTACACTGTTGACCTGTAGAGAGTGTCTGGTGAGGGGAGTGGAAGTTGCTTCATTAACACGGTATTGCCACCATCAAAGCAACATGTGGATCAGTGTGAAGCTGCTAGACATCAGTTTTAATAATTGTAGTCAGATTTTGAGGCCATTTTGTGTTTTACATGTTTTAAATGTCTCATCAGAAGGAGGTGATAGACTTACAAAGTGTTTCCTGTATGTCTCCAGAAACTGCTGACTGTTGGAACAGGAGCACTTGTGGATGAGACCTTCCCATGTGCCAACCAAGTAGATGCTGGAATCCTGGAGAACAATGAAATGCAGGAGAGGTGAAATGCATGATTTTTTTTTTTTTTATGAAGTCACAGCCCAAGAAACAAAGTGCAACTGTTGGTGTCAGCACTAATCAGCTGCTGTTTCACAGCCAGATATTGATCTAGTGTGTTTCTGTTACCAACTTACTGCTGGATGAAAGTCAAAACACAGACCAGCCGTCAGTGCTGACAGAACACTTTCTGTCTGCTTCTCTGTCTTGTTCCCTCCGCCCTTCTTCTTATTATGAATCTTCTTGAGCTTCATCAGGTCTATGGTAAGAGATGTGCAAAGATACACAACTGATTTGAAAAGTATAGTAACAACCAGCTGCATTTTAAACGCTAAAATGTTTAGGAGCTTGTTTATGATACTGCATGCAGCAAAGTCAGTTTTCTGCTCGTCATGACTTTGAATTCAATTCAATTCAATTCAATAAACTTTATTTGTCCCCGAGGGGCAATTAACGAGGCACATTGATGAGAGCAGAGAGGATTTGACATGGATTTTTATCACTATTCAAGTTAGATACATGAGACCCTGAAGACATACTTTGGTTTCCAGTGGATTTAAAGTCTTTGCACAAAATCTACAAATTCAAGCACTTCCAATGAGCCATGCCATCAGCTGTTGCAGAGTACCGTACCTATACAGTCGAGGCCATTCTTGCTGACAAACCACTTGCTGAAACGTCCGTCTCCAGCCACAGAGAAGAGAGCCTCCATCTTTTCCTCTCCTGTTAAACTCAACTCTTGCTGGGACCACCTGAGCTGCCACACTGGACCCTGGTGCTTGTTGGGACATTCACTGCACAGAGACACACAGAAAAGTAAAGCAATAACAGGAGTAACACCAGTCACTAGTATTTTTAGTGCGTGGTGTTATACACACACACACTCCTCACCTGCTGCTGACGACACACTGCTTGCTGTCTTGACTCTGCATGTTGTAGATAGCTATACTGCCGTCCTTCATGCCGACAGCCAGCTGACTGGGGTTGTTGAATGAGAAATCCAGGGAGGTGACAGCACTGCCACAGCGGATGATCCGCTCAGGCCACTGCAGAGAGGACACATTGATAACATCTGGAATGGACAGCTGGCACTCTCACATGAATTAAATCTTCAGTCAACACCCTGCATGCTGCTGAGGGGATACTGGGGTCTGGGGGTCGATGTGGAAGTTGTGGGAAAGTAAATAAAGGTTTAAAAACAGTTCTACCGTGGGGTTTTTTAGAGACCAGCAGCAAACCAGGCCTGGTTCCTGGTTACTGGACTCATCACATCCTCGGTCATCATAACTGACAGCCAGGAGGTCCTAAGAGAGAAAACAGAGACATATTCGAATGTATTAAGTTATAATGGATTGATTGTATATAGTACTGTATATAATATTGTATATTTATTATTATATTTTTATAATATCTATTTTTATTTATATTATATTTTCTGGTTTTGTGTCATTTTCACTTTTATGTGTCCATTGATCCATCTATGAAACCTCTGTCACCAGCTCAGCACAGAGTAGGTCAATTAAATAAGTCATCACCCCAGATTTGTTCAGCAATTCAAGTAGGTGTGTTGTTGTACCGATCGAAGGCTGGTTACCCCAATTGAAGAAACAATTGACCAGTCAGGGCTCTGTAAGCAGGCTTAACAATGGTTATGTAATCTTCCTACATATCTAGCTAGCTACCTAGCTGTATTCATCAAACAAGGCAACAGAAAAACTGGGACAAAGAGACCATTGCAGCAACACAGGTTGTTGTCAGATGACATACAGAAAGAAGTTTTTCTTTAATCAGTGTTAAAAATGAAACACTGCGGACACGAACACTTGAATTCAGTTTTTCCACAGAGAGATTTATATCTGACAGAAACATTCCAAAACACCACTGAAGAAGACAAGATGAGTGAGTCAGGTGTATAGGGGGTGGTATCTGTTCTGCAGGTGTGTATGTTTGTTCTGTGTTACCAGGTTCTTCTTGTTCCAGGCCGTGCTGCTGACGCTGCGTCCTCTGCTCAGCTCACAGCTGAAAGCCCAGAGACGCTCCACAGCTGGAGGTTGAGGGCTGTCCGTGTCCTCCTCCCTCTGCTCCACTGGACTGTCTGGGTCTGACACCATCAGTACATTTATTCTCATTTCTTCATTCATTAGTATTTATTAACACTTAAGCTGATCTCAGTCAGATAGAAGGCAGTACATGTGCATGCGTGGTATAAAAAATGCAGCCCATGTGATACTCAGGTGAGTTTACCTGTTAGTACAGGCAGCTGTCTGTAAATAGCCAGCTTGGGTTGAAAGATGTTTCCCAGGATGCTCCTCTCCATCACTAGTAAGGACTGTTGGAATTTCTCTGACAGCATGATCAGCTGCAGGTCTGACTCAGCGTTTGAACTGTTTCCAAATGCATCCACTTCTTTCAGTGAGCTGGCAGCACTGACTGAAGAGAAACACAAGAAAGTTACACATGCAAGTTACTGCAAAACCTCCCTAAACTAAGGGTAGAGTTGTCATTTCTGATAATTACTGGATATCTGCAGTAAAATTACATTAAATAAAACCCAGACTGAAACAGAGCATCCTCTCCAGTGTCCCCCATTGTTACCTGTACTGGCTGTGCTGCCCACTGACACGCTCCTCTCCGCACCTCTGCTGGTGTCCATGACAGTCTCTGGATAGTCAGTCCTCTCTGGTTCAGCGCTACATGCTCTTTCATCCTGCTCGGGGCTGATGAAAGTGTTATACATGTCCCAGGCGGTAACAGACGAGGCTGTGGACATGGAAAGAAAAGCCAAACATTATTAACTGTGCACTGAAGGATACATAGAAAACCTTCTGCTATCCGTAAGTTGAAATTTATAGGCACAACTGATAATGGATTCAATGTTTAACGCATTTTTCAAGGAAAGATTTACTGGTAGTTTCCCAAATGTGAAGATTTTTACTCTTCTATAATAGCAGATTGAATCTCTCTAATCTAATACTTTTTGACTGTGTGTCCAACAAAGAAAGATGCTTGAAGGTGTCACCTTGGATTCACCTTGAACGTGCTGGGCTCACAGAGACTCAACGAGACTCGACTCAGTTCTCCTGTTTCATAGATGTGAGGTTTTAGCATATATTTACTGCAAACCTAAGCTGTCAGGAATCTAAACCTGTTACCTTAAAGCTACACTAATCAATATGTTTGCATTCACAATGTATTATTGACTGTGTAATATGACACTAGCTGCTCTCAAGCTTGTTTAGTTCATTGTATTCTTTCCCAAAAACTCCCCCCTCATCAGCCTTGTACACAATGCTGCCCCCAAGTGGCCATAAGAAAAATCAACTCATGCAACCTTTAAGATCATAAACTCTAAAGGAAAACAATCTGACCTGCGTCCACCATGACCACACGGTCACACTGGACATGTTTGGATTTAGATGCTCCATTCAACGTCTGCATTGAGCGATCCACGTAGTTATCAAACATTGTTCTGCTCCTGCAAACCTCAGCATACTGATTGTTTCTCTGTCTGTGAAAACAAGGTGAAGATGACACCAGCTCATGAACAACATACACTTTTAAAGCACATCAATAGAAGTATTCACAGTAACACTGCATCAGTATGTGTATAACATAGGTTTTGGCTTGATGCACATTTCAGATCTTGTCAAACCGTTGAAACAAACAGTAGAGACTTCACTCACATGATAATTTCTGCGTCATCAGCGTCTACTGAGACAAGGCTGCTGGGTATGTCCAGCAGTGAAATGCTGTCTGTCTCAGAGATGTAGACGTCTATGACTTCTTTCAACATTTCTTCTGTCACATGTTCTTTCACAGGGTCTCTTTTCCTGTGCACATCTGACAGAAAACAGACACAAGCAAAAGATATGTTACAACTATCTGCTACAAAGAACTGTGATGTTCAGTCTTAATGATGCTGCAGTCATCATCGTCGTCTACCAACAATAAGCTCAAAAATGCTGAATGCAACAATGGAAAGGGATAAAGAGTAGAACAAAATAGTGATAATACTGTTTTTATAACGAAATAAGTAAAAATAATAATGTTGGGATGGACCTGCAAGGTTGATGGGCATGTCCCGTTTGCAAAATGCATCCTCAATCTCCTCATTCATTGATTCTACGGTAGAGTGGCTGGATATTCTGCTGCTTCCAAAAACTGACCTGCAGAACCATCAGAGTATTTTATGTGGCAACACAAGGTGCAAACACTGTTATTGTATATGATATAATATTTTCTACAACATATGGCTGTCTCAGATCAGTTGGTGAGCCCTGGTACCTGGAGAAAGGCAGGCTGAAGCTCCCTGTGGCGGTTGTCTGGTCCAGTGCTGATCCAGCAGAGATCTCATCCAGAAAGATCTTGCTGGTTTTGGTCTGCACGGCTGCTGGATCAGCTACATACAGCGGCTGAGGCGTGACATCATTGCCGTCCTCATCAAACACCTGCTGACAGGTGAACAGTTAACCAGCGACCTACAGCAGCACTGCCACAAACAGTAGACAAACAGTCATACCTGAACAGCTTGTCTCGGGGTCTGAATGATGCTCTTCTCCAGAACTTTGCTGCCTCCTCCCAGGCTGAAACTCCTCCTGCTGGAGGAACCGAGGATGCTATTTGTGTGTCTTGTACTTTGGTTGACTCCATGTGTACCTGAGATATTTATTGTTCGAGAAGAGCTAGGAGACAACAACATAACACATTAGCACAGCAGCTAGCATGGCTCCAGTTAGTTTGCTTTTAATGAATGCTTTTAATAATACCCCTGATGCCCCCCCAAACTATGGATGTACCCATGCCCTAAATCAGGGATGTCCAAAGTACGGCCCAGGGGCCAATCACGGTCCGCAGTCAGATTTGATGCAGCCCAGAGCTTCATTTTTATGCTAGGATTGTCAGATACTGCATGGCTGCATGAGATTTGGATTTTTATTTTGGTTGACATAACAAAGCATCTGAACCTCTAAGGACATAACTGCTGCTGTTATATATCTGTAGATGTGACACAAAATATGACTTTCTGAATGAAAGTCACGTTTTACAAAACACATTAATACATACAACAATCTGAATAATAAAACATTTATCCCTTTGTGCCTTAACAGTATTGGTATTAGTATTACAACATAGTAGTGAAAAAGTATTAGTCATTACAAGCCCAAATCCTCTAAGTCAGTGAATAGGACATGTCACATTCAGGAAAAAGATGGACTTCTTAGTCGACGCCAGCTTTACAGAGTGAATGAAATGTAGCTTAATATCAAATAATTAAAGTGCCAGCAAGTGTCATCGTATGATGATAAACACATAAACTTTTCTTGGAGTCTCTCCTTCCTTGTTTATTCACCGTTAACACCGTGACTCTCTGCAGAAATGCTTATAGTCAACGAGCGTGAGAGAGCTCTCGTGCAATTAAACGCGGGACAGTAGAACCCCTCGCGCTGTCAGAGCTCGCAAGTTTGGACTCTGGGTTCGGACCAGTGATGACAAACTGTGGAAGAGAAATGAACTTACGGCCTCAGAACCAGAGTACGTCTCTTCAGCCTGTCTTCTTTTGCCACAGAGGTAGACATTACTTTACTGTTGTTGTTGTTGTACTGCTGCCCTTCTCAGCTGCCATAGCAACGTGACGCCACGCGCCCCCACTGGACAGCAACGTGTTTGGACCAATGACATCGTGGTTTCGTCATTGGTGACGATAAACACGCAACTCTCATGGAAGAACGCGGTAAAACTTCATGGCGTCATCAAAGTGATATTTATGTAACTTTGATTTTATATATATATATATATATATATATATATATATATATATATATATATATATATATATATATATATACAATTACCCAATTAGGACGATAAACCAGTAGATAGAGCTCAGGGAATAAATAACCTTTGCTCCTGACATGAAGTGAAGGTGGACTGCTGTCTTTTATGGACTCCCGGGCGGCAAACACTGCTTTATAGCATGATTGAGTTTGTTCACATTAATGTAGTGAATTTTTTCTTTGTTTGTTTTTTATTGAAGGGACATCTGAGACAAAACGATGCAGGGAACTATGAGTGCTACCTGCCTCACTCTCAGCTCTCAGAGGACCAGTGAGGGGCTGGGATTAGAACAGAGACTGAGGAGACATGTGCTCCTTATCAGATCACTGTGATCTCTGCTCTTTAGATAAGGTTCGCATAAATGACAGGACATATGCCTCCCCATCTGTCTCCCAGTCTGTGCGCGTCGTTCTGTAGGTCTTTACTTACTCTTGAATCTTGAGGACAGTCGAAGGACCAGGCTGGACAGGATGGACGACAGAGAGGACAGCGAGAGACAGGACAGGCACAGGTCAGTGACACATTAATACACTTGTTTTATTATCTTTCAAACCGTACATACAAAGAGTGACAAAGTGTTCACTTGTGGTAAAAACAAGTTTATTTTAAAAATGTTGCTGGTGTGATTGCAGCGATTCATGTGTGATTGTCTCTTCTGTGTTTTGCTCCAGTGTGGGACGAAAGAGCAAGGTTTATCTGGGCTGTTTATCAAAAAGACAGCTGATAATAATATCTGTGGTTGTTGGACTTGCTGTCCTGCTGATGATTGTGACAGCTGTGGTGGTCACTGAAAAGCCAGGTATGTCTTTAAATATCTTATATGATTCATTGAAGTTACATACAAGGGGTGCCAGTGAGTCAGTCACCTTATGTTTGTCACAAGCAGCCTGATAAGGAGACTGAACTGTAATTTTAAGACGTGTTCTGGACCCAGGCTAGATTAAAGCATTCATTTTCATGTGCAATACAAATCACCACATTGCTACTTGCTAAACCAAGTGTAATATAATTAATAGTTGATACACAGTGGCTCATTTACATGTTAATGTTAAATAAAAGAAACCTCCGTCACACTTGCTGTCAAACAAATAAGATGTATTCACATGGTGTGGTAGAAGTTGTAAAATAATAAAGTAGTAATACAACAATAATAATACACACTGACATTTATGAACATTTTGTTTGTGCATTGGATCGTGTAAGCTTAAGCATTCGTCTCACGCTATCTTTGTAGGCCATGTTGTGCCCCTGCAGCTTGTGTTTTATCTGTCGGAGCTCCACTAGTGGGCAGTAGGCCATAAAACAGATACAGGTACAAGATAAATAAAACTACAGTCACAGTGACTGAGCTCATGCTGAAATTATCGGCAATCATCATAGAGTTGAATATCTTTGTAATCAGATAAATGATTAACAATATGATAGCTGAAATATTTAAATTCATTATATAGTATTCTGTGTTACTATGTTATTTGTAATGCTGCTGCTATCTATCTATCTATCTATCTATCTATCTATCTATCTATCTATCTATCTATCTATCTATCTATCTATTTGAAGTCATAATCAATTCCATATTGTGAGCAAAGCTTTAATAACTGTAGTAGGAACATATCATCAGCATAGAGGTGAAGGGAGAGATATTGTATTTGTCTAATACAAAATGTCAAATACAATGTCATTGTTAAAGTATAAAACTAAAACAATCTGTTCCAACACATAGGCCTTGTAACTCCATGCTGTAATTATTTTTGCCAGCTTTGTCTTTAATGATATACAAACCTGATACTAGTAGCTAAGATTGCTTAATCAATAATCTGTGGCCAATGACTATGAGATCCTGACTGTAAATTTAAAGGACAGTTTACAGTATATGTAAAACATGCACATGTTTTTACAGTCTTACATATGTGCCTGTGTTTGTCTTTCTGTCCAGCTTCCAACCCCTCATTGTCTACTGATGGAGACATGCTGGACTACCTGGTTCACTTGGGTAATATCAGCAAACCTGACGGTCTGTACGCTACCTGGTATCACAGAGCCAACAACAAGGAACAAATGAATGAAGCTCTCAGAAGTGAATGCAGTCTTAATATTCTATCTGAATATCTGAATATTTTGTTAAAATATTCACCTGTTACTATGACGTTTACATTCTGACAAAGCTCTACCCCCTACTCCCAAGGCGCTGCTATGATCCTGGAGGCTGATGTCACTCTGGAAGGTTATAACACACCTTCTATGAAACCAATCCCTATCATGGCCCACCCACCTGACGTCTATAGTGACAATACTCTGGACCAATGGCTGGATGCTGTGCTGGCCTCTAGAAAAGGTATTGTAAAGGAGAAAAGATCTGATGTCTTTTTTCTTCTCTATCTTTCTTGTATTTTTAAATGGTTTTAATGCTCTGTGTCTCCCTGTAGCCATGAAGCTGGATTTTAAGTCTGTGGAATCAGTGGGTTTGTCACTGGATGTGCTTAATAAAAAGAACAGTCGCAGGAGAATAGACAGGCCTGTGTGGCTTAATGCAGACATCGTTCAAGGTCCCAACGTACCAGCCTTTGTGCCTCCAGTCAATGGAACCAGGTGACGATGACAAATCTTATATTATATTATATATATATATATATAGTTCCTCGCTGTTCACAAGCTTGGATGAGTTACATGAGTTATTTCCACATTGCCAAATTAGAAACACATCCAGGTTGGTAGGGTAGGTCGGTAGATGCATTAATAATCCAACATGGGAGATCTGGAAAATGCCATGGCAAGTGATTTCAAATCCATATTGTAGCCTGTGTGATTATGAAACAGATCTAGGTACTACTTAAGTACTAAAATCAAAAAGTCCATATTCACTTCTTCTAAGTCAGGACTTCTGTAAGGTTGTGATGTCACAACTCATCACCCTCAGTCACACCCCCACACAGCCGCAACCCACCGTTTGTGTACAGGCAATAATCAGTTACCTGTGGTTGGCCTGGCCTCAGCTCCAGACTGTGGAGATATTAAACTGTACTGAGACCAAGACTGTACTTTGTTTGGTTTGGTTTCTTCTTGGTTCTTAAAACCACAAATATATTTTTTATTGATGCCCTCCTTGGAGATGAGACACTACACACACTGGATGACTATGGTGCATAAGGCTCTTCTTGGCTTAATTCCCACTTTTTTATGCACTTTCCTTCGGATAACCCAAAGCCATTATGCACTATGCTCAAATGACATTCAGCATCTTGCTGTTCCTCGAGTCCTACCTGAAACAGGATGCTCTTAAATTGTTATTGTAGGTATAACTTGCGCTTGCACTTTATTTTTTCTTATTTCCCCGCTTGTTTTAAGATTTTAAATGTTGCCCATGTGTTGTTGTTGTTTGTCTGTTTATCCACTATGACGTGCCCTGCTGCCTTTCTTGGCCAGGTCACCCTTGTGAAAGAGGTCTTGATCTCAATGGGTTTTTAATCTGGTTAAATAAAGGTTATATATAAAACTTCAAATAAAACATGTTAAAAGTTCAAATGTGGGACCTTTAAACAAAGAAAGCTTTTTGGGAGAACCATGGGGTGTATATATAGAGAAAACAACAGAAATACAGTACATTTCTATTCTTTCTTACCCTCCTTCCACCTTTTCTAGATTTCTGGAGTTGATTCAGGAGAAGTTTCCAGATGTGACATTGTCTCCTGGATGGAAGGTACTACATGTCCACAGCCTGGTTAAACTCTGGATAAGAAACTAGTTTTATAGGCCTGCACAGAGCTAATTTGGTGAAACAATGAACCCTTTAGATTTGGATCAGTCCATTACTGTTTTCCTCCACTACCCTTACACCAAAAAAATGTCCACCATGCAAGTTTAGTGAGAACTGTAAGGGCACGGTGTGATCAGATTGTGATGGCAGTCCTGATTGGTGCACAGAAGTGTGTGACATCAGCTGCCTCCTTTAAAATCACTGAGAAGAACAGCAAACAAATGAAATCATGTGCAAAATGAACTTTAATTTCAAAATAATAGTGGTTGATGTAGGATATTGGCTGATTTACATCTTACATTGTTCCTGACAGGTACTCTACGTTCCTCCACCAGTCCCCTCGCAAACCTATAACAGGGCCATGATGGAAGAAATGTATGATATGATCAAAGATGTGACCCAAAAGGTAAGCTTAAAAAAACACCCACAAAAATACCATCTGTAGGAAAGGTAACCCAGTGTGGACATGAGTCTGAATGTATTCATTTACACATTCTCACAAAGAAACAGGAAATTTGTGATTCAAGTTTCCTTCACTAATGCAAAAAAAAAAAAAAAGACAAATTTACGTGGCCTTCATGAGTGAATGGTTGGTTCAAATTGCTGGAAATCTGATAAATCCCGTCATGGCAGGAAACAGAAAGAGGGCACTGTTCCTGCAGTTTCAGAGCAGTTCACGTGCAAAGAAAAAAAGACTTGTGACATTTTAAAAAGAGGAGTAACTTGTCACCGTGGTCTCATTTGTTCAGTCAGTTCAAAGTGTCACAGTGAATTTTCTGAAAATCTGCAATAAAACATCAGGAGTAATTTGTCTCTTTAGGTGACGTTCCCAATTCACGCCCTGTTGGTTCGCAGTGGCTGGGAGCACATCAGCTGGCTCCTCAACCAGTCACCACGGTAACACAGACAACATCTACTGTATATATCAATGAACTTAAAGAAAACAATCACACATATCACAGTCCTGAATAATTTGCTTTTTCTGACACTTTCCAGGTTCAGTCTGACATTGTGGCAGGGCTCAATTCACCCAAACGTCAGTGACCTGCTGTTTGTCCGAGACAACACCGACCCTGCCAGAGTCTACTACGATATATATGAACCCACACTGTCTGAATTCAAGCAGGCTGTAGGTAAGGACAGAGACGACAATAAACAGTAAGTTTAACACAAGGGGAGTCGGTCTCTCAGTTAGGATCAGGGTGGAAAAACTTACTAATGTCACAAAACATATTCTAAAAAATGATTCAAATGAATTGTAATGTAATAACATATATCATATTTGAATACGCAAAAAAGGCCAACGCTTGGCTGGAAAATGTAGAAATAAATGTACAATTTAGCATTTGTATTTCTGAATACATGTACTACTAATACTTACTGGACATGGCTGACAGCAGATGGGGCAGCACTGAAAGATGCTGATGCGCTGGACAGTCAAAGTATGAGCAGTTCATTTTCAATGAAAATTGTGGAAATGTCTCAAAAGTTTAAGATATTAAAATAAAAGACTGAATATTTTGTTAGCACTGAACAATTACATCCAAGCCAGCTAGACCCACAGATCTTTTATTAATAATTAAATTAATAAACTAAATTAATAATTTAGTTTTATGAAATATAACTATTGCTGAATTCGTAACGTTGTAATGACTGAATATGCCATTGAACTTATTGCATAAGTATTTTACTTTGAAAACCATCCATTCGGTTTCTGTGGTATGAATTCTGCTCATGTTTTGTCATTTCTTTGGTTTCCACTCGTCATAATACAGACATAATAACAGAGGTCTGAATAAAGCTTGATTAATTTGTACTGTAACCTGGATGTTCAGCTTTGAATACATCAAAGTTTTCATCAGTCCAAATTGAGCAGAATTCCTATATGCAAAAATCAACTTTGAGTTTTGGGACACTTGAGTGTTATTTAGACTTTCTTTAAAAAAAAAAAAAAAGGAAAAAAAAGACAGTGTCAAGGTGTTATTACAACATTTCATTGCTTAGAAAGAGGTACGCTTTAAATAAAATAATGATGACAGTTTGAAATGACTGGTTATTGTTTCAGCTTTTATTCGATTACTTATTGTGTTCGCAGAGGAGCAGGGTCGTCTGAGGAGATTCTATCCTGGTGGAGACCTGATGGACTTCCTCTATCCAACTGCACGCAGCAGCCTGGAAGTCCAGTGGTTCACAGTCACTGACCGGACCTCCCTGTTGGTTCAACTTTCAGGTATGTAGATACAAAAGAAACCGCTTCTTTACAGTTTCTTTAGATACACACATTCACTTCTACTCAAATAATAAATGAGATATTGTAAGGAGGTCGTCTTACTATGATTTCTTTTACTTTTACTTTTCTTTTTTACTATACATTGGGGCCATCTGGTGGAAATATGAAGCAGCTACACAAAAACTTGTATAGCACCTGCCATCATCATCAGTACCATAGTACTGTAGTTGCCACACATAATGGTTTTAAAATGTAATTTAAAACAACATAGGCTACAAATTTTGTGACGTTGGAAATCTCGATGTCTCAGACTTCCTTAAATTTCCATGCCATAATAGCATGTAGGCTGTTTTAGTGATTACTTTGCTGTAAACCATGAGCTTGTCTCTTCACTGCTTCAGTGTGTTCAGTCAGGACACCTTGATGGCATCAATCAGGTGTGAACCTGTGGACTCTGTTGGAACCGATCACCTTCACGGTCTTGTTTATAACACCTGTATGTGTGCAGATGGTGCTGGCGGTATGTTGGTGGCTCATGTGGCTTCTGACAGCAACCAACCTGGAGTCCCTGTGGTGGAAGGTTCTGGAAAAGGCTCAGAGGCCCTCACACTGCAGGTATTTTAATGAAAAGTAGTTTGTAAGTTGCAAATGTTTCTTGTTTTCTTTTACTGGTTTGAGACATTTCAGTAACATACAAGCCTAGACAAGTCTTTGCTTTGCTTGGATTTCCAATATGGAGGAACACGGCTGCATGCCAAATGACTAAACCTGATTCTGAATCTTTCTGAAAGAATGATTTTCAGTTCAGGGGGTCAACAAGTGACATTACCAGCTTAAAGTAACATTGCACAGAAATTGGTATTTCTGTGATTGGTCTTCCTCAGTTTCAGAGTGTAATGCCAGTGTGGTAAACATAGACTACTTATGATACTTATGATCAAAAACTAGAAAGTCAACAACTTTGTTCAACACCAACCAGGTCACCAACAGCAGACACAGCAGCAGCTAATATTACTGACTAGTCCAACAGCAGTCAGCCCAGCTCTGCGTCTGTCTTTCAGCCTTTGATTTCATCAAGCTCTCATCAACCACTAAGGGTCAGTTCTAGATTTACTTGTCTGGAAGCTTCTTGCTCACTCACTCTCTCCTTTTCTCTAGTTTACTTCCTTCGTCCTTTAAGGCTGCTGTGCTCATAGTCCATCAGGAAACTTTGTAAATCACAGAGAGTTGAGGCGAAGCAGCCGGAGGACATCTGAGGGAAAACCAGAAAGACATTTTCTCCATAAAATATGACACAGTTTTGCCAAAATCAGTCAAATAGTTGGTGGTGTGTGACTTATTGCTGTAAATTGTCAAATGCTACAGTCCCAGAGCCCAAAGTTACATAATGTGAGAACAGACATACAAATGACAGAAACAACATTCACCTGATTACAAGCAAGTGTAGCATCAATGTGATTTACATTTCTTTTTACGGTAGTAGATCTCACAGAGGTGCTAGTCTTTTTATAATGATTGGTCCACACATCTAGCTGAGCTCAATAGACTAATCCTGGATAATTTCCAGAGTTTGATCTCATAGAAAACACTGAGCTGGTGTCTGTTTTTGTATTTCTACCTCTTTTTTGTAGCTTTTTTCCCCTTTTTTAAAAACATTTTTTTGCTTCTTTTATTTCTATGTTCTATGAAGTGTCATAACCAGAAATGTGCCTTCTGTGTGTGCTATGTGTTTTGCAGGACATCTTGCAGCAGCTTGGGCAAAGACCTGGTGTCCTCTGGGGTGTTCACCTGCGTATTCACACTCAGCAGCTTCTGGAAGCTTCTCTCAAACTGCTGCACTCTGCCTACAGCACAGAGGAGCTCTACAGGCCAGTCTGGATCAGCATGGAGGGTTTACAGAACACTGACAGTGCAAAGGTATGTAGCTTCCTGCCTTACTGATTTGGTTCCACCAACATCGGCTATACTGTGCTTCAATTTCTACTGATTTCATAGCAGAAATCAGAGTGTTTCCCATTGTAGTTTAATGCTGTTAGATTGAAAGTGTAAAAGCTGCTTTAGTAAAGTTTTAAGAAAGAAAAGGTTTATTGGCAGGTTAATTAAAATCCTGTCACACTCCACTGGGAATCTTACACTGGCCAGTGGTTCATGTGTCAGCCCATTCACAAGAAATTATGGATATGTTACGTCAAAGCTAATAAGTGTTTATGCATTATTTTTTTAGCAGAAAGAGCAGACATATATGGAGTGCCCCAAAGTTCTGTTCTGGGTCCACTTCTGTTCAAGCTGTTACCTCTAGGGGGTCATTCTTCATAAGCAAACTATAAATTTTCACTACTATGCAGATAACACACCAGTTCTTTATAGCTGTTGATACTGATGCTCTGACCCCACCTTACGAACTGCATCTCTGTCAACAATATACAGATGACCCCACAAACCTCAGTTGTCACTCAAGATTAAAGTTTTTTTGAGAGGTGGGATTCACATCAATGCTGAGTTCAGAAGAACCATTCAATATTATGGTGCCACTATCTGGAGACAGCTAGTCTGTAGGTTTTCAAATGTAAATTAAACATGGATACTGGCACGCTTGATGAGTACACTGTTAGTATTCTTAGTTTTAATTGTTGTATTACTTTATTGTTTTAATCAATATACTCAGGACTTTTGATAAAAGGTTAATATCAGGCCAATATATATTTAAACTAATTTCTCATACAAGTATACAGTACCTTCAATCGGATTCTTCTGTGACACTGCATAGAGTAAAATAATATTAATCTTCTGTTGTAACCTCCTCCTCTCTCTGTCAGGAGTTTATATCTGCAGTAGAGAGGCTGTTCCCTTACGTCACCCTCGTCCTGACAGAGCAGAACCAGCCTCTGATCCCAGTGACAGGTTTGTCTCAGAGGGTGGCTTTACATCTGACCACAGCATCGCTGCCAAAAGAACAGAAGGCGCTGAACTCACTCACGGAAATGATGGACAGATATGACCTCATAGTGGAGGAGGACACAAAAAGCAGTGCTGGATCCGTCACAGTCTTCAAACAACTTATGACCCGGCGTGCAAAGAGAGCAAACACAAACTTGTATGTGATAAATCCTAAGTGAGAGTGGATCTGACTGACCCAGAATTACAGTGCTCAAAGCTTATTTGTGTCATACAGTTTCCTAATGTGAATAGACGCGCAATGTTCAGTTAATTAAGAAAGTTATAATCAATCAGACCCTGACTGATTTATTTGAGGGCTAATCTTTTCAGCTATTATGTGAGGAAAATAATGCTATAAGGAGTGCTAAAGTTCTTATGTCTTAAACTGAAATAAAACGTGTGACAATATTCTGTAACCATGTTCTCTACATGGCACTGAAGATACTTGTACACATTTAGTAATTTCTCATTTAAGCCTTCAGCCATGCTAGTCTGTGAGACTGTCCACTGCAGCTATGCTTGAGCCAAATGCTTACATAACCACGCTATGCTGAAAATGCTTGCATGTACAATATTTGCCATTTTAGCATGCTAACATGGCACTAGATATGAAGTACAGCTGAGGCTGATCTGATAAAAAGTCTCAAGGTAAGTAGTATATCCTCAGGGAAACATGAATATCTGAAACAAATTTTAAGTAATTTAAAAAGTAATTTTAAGTAATCCATAAAATATTTAAAAGATATTTTAGTTAAAAACAAAAATGTCAACCTCCATGTGGCACTACAGGAAAGGTTGGGGGAAGGTCTTTAGAATTTATCCTCTGGTGACCATGAATAATAAAGATTTCATGACAATCCAACAGTAGTTGCCAAGATATTTCAGTCTTGATTATAATGGTGGACCAGCATCAACATCAACATCCCCAACATCTCAACATCTCCACTGTTTGCTTACAAGGCTACAAACGGTGGAGCAGAATGTGTTCATAGGGTTAGGTTCCCTGCTTACAGTCTTACATCACATCACAGCTGCCAAATTAGAAGCAGCCTTGCTTAACATTCTAGCCTGCACACTGTTGTAGCTAGTGAGTGGCTCTCAGTTAAGTGAGTCCAGCACTTTGGTTCGGTTTGGTTTGAGTAACATTTCTTAACAATCAGATGACTTGAGTGTTTGTGTAATACTTTGTTACTAACAACAGAATAAATGATTTTGAATACATTTACTGTGACAGAACCATCTGGCTAATTTTAGATTTAATTCACCGCCACTGGATTAAAAAGGAACTTTGAACCTTCAACTTTCATCCATCTTATTATGTCTTCTTAACACTGAGCATTACCCCATTACAAAGCTGTCTGAATAGCTGCAGACTAACCCTTACTGTTAGTCATTTAATATTCAAATATTCTGCTTATATCTTTCTCAAAATATTGAGTTTTGGTCAAACTCCATTATCAGAAATTTTTAGCTACCCTGGTAGCATGGCTCCGAGGATGGAAATGTTGGTACAGTACATGGTGACAAGAGACTTTATCGTTGACTTGGTGACTCTGTGGTTTCATCCTCTAGCACCTCCAGAGGGTTGACTTTTCAGGTTGTTAGTGAAATGTCTTGAGAACTTTTGAATGGATTGCCCTCTTTTATCCTCACCATAACCTTGATGGTCTCCCAACTTTTCCACTTGTGCCATTGTCACATCACATCACATTTTGATGTTAGCATGCTAACATCCTAAACTAAGATGGTACAAATGGGAACTGCTACACATCAGCACGTTAGCCTGCTAGTGCTAGCATTTATCTCCAAGCACATGGTTCAGTGCAGCCTCCAGAGGTGCTGCCAGACTGGGCTGTATTCTTTTGTTAGATGATATGTTACCATTGAACTAACTTCAACATAAAGTGGTATAATTGATGTATTGTATACAATTGAATTCTGAATAGAAGAACACAGAGCAAAAATATTCTGCTAAGAAACATTTTATTAAAGTCCTATGAAAGCATTGAATCAAAATGTTTTTATCAATAAAAAAGGTGTTACCTTGTGCGTACTGCAGTCAACACTCAATACTAGTGTTAGTGTTTCTCAGAATTCTGAATTCCCACACATTTCCTATATAGCCCACACTTGGATAGATTCACACAAAACTGGCCGTTACCTTTCATGTAATTTTGAAAACTTCGACTTTTTTTGTATATATCAGATTTTCTATCCTGATATCTTTGTTTAAAAAAAAGCTTGAATGTAAATATCATGTTGTATTCATGGTGAACACTAGTCATCTTGATTGTACCGTATATTGTATGAACAGCAGATATGATCTCACTCTCACTCTACACTTTGTGACGTAAACAGGCCTGGAAAGTATCACTGAGTGTCTACAGCTTGGTGCTGGAGATTGCTGCCAGCAGACTGTCGTCTACACTGGCACAGGAGGGACTGTCTGTATTCGTGTCCTGGTCGGTTTCCTGCTCGGAGGCCGACTGCATTCTGTTCTCAGTCAGGTATTGGCTGCAGGAGCAGAAGGTGTTGTAGAAAGAGGAGGAGAGGCCGGCAATATCTGTGGAGATGTAGGGAAGAACCTCTGGAGACGCCTGGTTGTAGTAACTGATCTGAAAAAGAAAAATCAGATAATCAAAGTTTGTTAAGATTGTATGTTTGTGTCCACCTGTTTAATCAGCTACAGTGATTTGTCTTACCAATGACATGTTGTTTTTGGTCTCCAGGATGGTAAATCCAGCACACAGAACCTCTCCTCTGTTAATGCCCTCAGTGGGAGGGTAAGTCGGCAGGGACACAGAACGCAGAGCGATGACGTATGGATCACTGAGGAGGGAAAAGAAGAAAGAACCAAAAGTAAGTGTGTGACCTTTGACCTTTCTCTAAGAACCATCCAGCCAGTCTCTGTTCTACTGACCCGCTGCCACACGGCTTCCTCTTGGAAGCCAACAAGATGAAGTCCTGGAGAAGCCCTTCTCCCTGACTGGTTGAAGTCGGGGAACCTACTCCACTGTGTTGCACTGATGGAGTCACTACCCGATACAGGAAGTCATCATCGTCCACTCTGTGAATCAGCTCGCATTTCCTGGTTTGGTAAAGGTCACAGAGAGATATCAAATCATCAAATCAAATCAAATTTTATTTGTATAGCCCAAAGTCACAAAACACATTTTGCCTCAGAGGGCTTTACAATCTGTACAGGGAGTGACACCCTCTGTCCTTAGACCCTCACTGATAAGGATGTTGACTTTCACTCAGCTTGATCACCTGAATCTTTACAGTCCGAATTGACCCATGATATCAGACTGTCCACATAAAGTGTGACCTGTGTTTCTAGTTGGCCATACTCCCACAGCTGCCTGCCAGAAATCAGAGTCCAGATTAAATTAAACACTTGCAGCTATTTGGGCTCAGGAAACTATGAATTCTGTGTGGGATACAATGTTAATCCCTTCTGCAACCAAACTCTTTGGATCTTTGTGTTTGGAAAACACAGTACAGACTGCTCTTCAAAATAACTAAATGTCAACTAAAACTTCTCTGGGAGTCGTGAAGACCACACGGTGCTGCTGCACGGTGGAGACTCAGGAAGGTCATCTGGATAGTGAACTCTGACCTCTGACCTCTGCATATCTTTCACCTTGTCTCGCACATCAGTCAACCCTTTAGGGCAGGCCTGACAATCTGTTCCACAAAGGGCTGGTGTGGCTGCAGGTTTTTGTTCAAACCAACCAAGAGCACATAATTTGACCAATCAACTCTCTAAAGAATGAGATCAGTTGATTAAATGAGTCAGGTCTGATGTGCTGCTGCTTGGTTGGAATGGAAACCTGCAACCACACCGGCCCTTTGTGTAACAGATTGCCCAGGTCTGCTTTAGGGCAACAAAATAAATCAAGCACAAACTGAACAAGTAGAGAATCATAGTTTAGTCCATGATCACATTTCAGGATGGCTGTGCAACAGTTTGACCGGTCTGACTAGCCACCAAGCGTGATGTCGGGTTTCATTTCTCCAAAAGTTGATTCTGTTTCTATACTTCTTTTTTTTCAGCCACAACTGCTGCAGCCTAAATGTACTCTTTCCTTTCAAAATAAATTGGTGGACTGCTGTTTTTGTCGCAGCGCCTAATTTGATTTTGCCCAAAGAAATGGCTTCCTAATGAATTGATGTCTGCCCATTTTTTGGCCTTTTTTTTGACAGAGTCAGTTGTTTAATGCAGGGACAGCTGAAGAGAGATGGGGAATGACATGCAGCAAAGGGCTGCAGGTCAGATTCAAAGTGGGCTGCTGAGGCAAGCACTGAGTCTTCATACATGGGGTGGATGATCTACCAACTGAGCTACACAACACCAAACAGACACCTTTTAACGTCACATGACTGCCCAACCGGTCAAACCAGAGGTGCAATAGATGACAGACGTTTCCATTTTAGAAATTCAGTTGGTATTTAAACTTCAAAGATAAACACAATAACAATAAAGAACAACAATAAAGGAGTGTAATGACTGGGAACTTGTTTGAACATTATGTCATGGCAAGTGATATTCCACTACAGATTTAAAGAACCTTTCAACAAATGTGAGTGAGTGATCTATGGAGGCATTCAACTTCATCAGTCTCCTCTAAAATCTGACCCTGAGCAATATCAGTCACACAGTATACCCTTACCTTTATACAGAACAGACAGTTTGCTGTGTGTGTGTGTGTGTGTGTGTGTGTGTAGTATTACTGATAATGTGTGTCCCAGCTCGGTCTGTTTCTCAGCTCAGCCAGCAGACAAAAGGCTCTGTGAGCAGGAACATCCACCTCGGCTTCCACCCTGAAACTCAACATAGACTTCTGCTCCAGGGTGTAAAGACGGACCTGTGACCAAAGAAATGACATCATGAAGCGTCCAGCTCCTCATGAGGTAGAGGAAAAAACATGGATTACATGGAGCAGATACCTTGTCTTTCTCAGAGCTGAGGCGCCACTTGTTTCTAGCAGCCATCATCTTCAGAGCTGAGACGTTGTTATAGCTCAGATACACCTGGAAACACACACGCACGCACACACACACACACACACAAATTTAAATTTCTGCCTCAGAGGAACACGTGAGAGCTGATGCTCAGCCACACAGTCACACTGAACTGAAAAACAGCTGCAGAGCCAGAATACTTCCAACTAACTGGATGGATTCAAAATTTATTTCAAACCATAGCAGAGTCAGTGATAGTTGGAGCAGTGGAAAGTAGTGCTATAGTATGATAAGGTTGTCTTACTTTGACTGCTAGTTATCGCTTTGATTGATGGTTGTGTATTGATTACTGACAGTAGCTGATCAGATGTATTATCAGCTGATAGTATTCAATACATTAACTAAAACACGTACACACATTTTGTAAATATTAATATAAAGCAGACATTACGAAAGGAGAAACTAGTATTGTCCCTGAAACATGAATCATTAATACTGCAGTGACCTTTGACCATGGCAGCATTATGAATAAAGACTGGACTGAGTTTGTTGAGCTGGACTAGTTGTTTAATGCAGAGTCCCTTGTTGACTTTGTTATCACCTTTATCTGAATGTTGATAAAACAGGTGTCAGTGAAACACAGTTTATTAGCGAATATAAAGTCAGCCTTATGAAAAGACAAACACACGATGCCGGTCTTTGTCATATGATTCTGTTTTAGCAGCATTAGTAGTTTCTGATACCTGACAGTGGCAAAACTGTTGACCAGTCTGTGTGGTCAGTAAACAAAGCTGTGCATCCGTTCACTCCATTTGAAGAACAATGAGTCATCATTAATGTGTCATTCACGACACATCAAGTCTCGTCCTGAGTGATTCCTGAACTGTGACCTCACCTGGTTTGTGGGGTCCCAGGGCACAGACAAAGGGACCTCACACTGCTTACGGGAAATGATGTATTTTCTGAAACAACAAAAATAATTCTACTGGCAAGTGAACACAGAAGAAATACCATTAGCTAGCATGCTAACTAGTGTAGCTAAATCCTAGCTAACAAGCTAGCTAATGGTTAGTTAGTAGTATAATATAATGATTAGTTAGTTTGTTACCTAAAGTTTTGTCCCTCTGTCTAATATTTGAATCTGGACTTCTTGATTTGAACTGGAGCAATGCATAAAGAACATTAACCTTAAATGAGAAGAAATGTGAGTGTAGTGACAAATCTATCCAAATCTACTGAAACCATGGGCTGAACGTTTGATTCTGAGGTATTTTATGAAATTTGGGGCACTGGTGGCGCTGTCAATCAAACAGCATACAAACTGTCATTTCTGGAACTACCTGTAGTGGAGTGTACTTGTAGATCAACTGGAAGATCTTCACAGCAATAAACAAAATGGTTACCTGTCCAGTCTGATCTTCTTCCTGGCTATGGCTTCTTGAAACCGCCTCTCCCCTTCCTGTACAACAGACAAAAAGAGACTTAAAAAGAGACTTTAAAAGAGACTTTCGCATGATGCAATATCTCATTAGTGTCCTCTAACTCAATATCTCAGTTAATAACACAGACTTTCTCTTATAAATCCACAAGTCAGGCTGAGAGAGTCTAAGCTTTGTACTAAACAAGGTGTCCGACCAGGAGCCATGTGGAAAATCTCTCTAGATTCCAGGTGGCAAGCTTTGGCTGAAAAAAATGAAACCAACACAGAAGTGTTGAGGTCCCCATGTTAAAATGTCCAGCTTCACAGCAGAAATAAACATGTTACAGCCTGGTACAAAAACAGTTTTGGTTCCCTTTTCATGACAACAGTACTGAGGGTGAATTATTGTATACATGATGTTTTCTTTTTCATATTTCTAAAGCTGTAAAAAACAACTGTCATTTTCTAGAGAAAAACTACAACAAGCAGTGGAACTAATTTTGTTTGTCACCGGCAGTTTCTCACTGGCAGCAGTCTCTAAAACGTGTATGTGTGTGTGCCTGAATGTGTGAGGGGCTTACACTCTCACCACACATCCTTCCTTTATAAATACTGTTTTTATGGGAAGTGATATGTGCATGGTTTTTCTGTGTATCATTTATACATCTGGCCCTTGTGTGTCACGTGTATAAATCTGTTCAGGCTGTAGTCTTGTTTGGTTGTTTCTATTTGTTTGTAGTACTCTTATCTCTTCTCAGTGTGACTCGTACATGTAGGAGTCTGATAAGAGCTGCTTCAGTGAACACAAGGCGGATCCTTCAGTTTTCAGTCATGACACTGTCCCTCCAACATTCTTCCCACTTGAGTTTATTGCTCTGATCTTTGTTCAGGCCTTCACACCTCTCCAATAAATGATTAGCCATGAATAACTAAAGGGGAAATAACAGAATAGAAGATACAACAAGGAGAATGGTGTAAAGCTTCTGCCTTATTAAGAATATATTGTCTGGAAACCACCCACAGTGTAACAAGTGTTCTTCTTCAGTAGTTTTAATTTTGCTCTCTAGCTCACCAGGGGTTCCGGTCGTATCCGTGGTAACGTGCATGGCTTCCCGTGGTTGTCAAGCACCTCAAAAGTCATGAAGGCAGAGTTTATGTGTCGGTTGTCTCCCTCCTCTTGGTAGGCCTCTGCACGAACCCCCACCTCAATGCTGCAGGACACGTCAGATAATTCATGAAATCCAGAGGAGCTGTTATCACGACCTGTGCCCTCCGCAGAGATCAGCAAAGATCTTATCTTCTGTGTCTATATGGCTGATCCTGAACACACTGATACCTGTTTTTGAAGGCGTTGTTGACTATAGCCCTGAGCAGCAGTCTGTCTCCAATCTGAGAAGGTCCTCTGAAGGTGAACATGTCGATGGCCCGCAGAGTGGGGTGAGCCTGACAAAGACGACTGCACAGAGAAACAGAGGAAGACAAGAAAAGAGAATGTTTTGGAGATACTGTGTTAAAAAAATGTTCCAAGAGTAAGTAGGCTGATACCAGTAACAATACTTTTAGAGCCAGCTGATATCAATGCATACAATTCAAGGACCTGAGTTTTGGCTTTAGTGGGATTCTCTCTAGTGTGAAGGAGAAACTACAGTGCTCTTAAAACTCATGAAAAACACAAAAGGTCTCATCTAGAGCCAGCTTTTAGTCTGTCTGTTCTGGGCTACTGTAGAAACACGAGGGTTCACCATGAAAACATAGTTATGAATATTATGTTCCATTTCTGTCACTAGATCCTCCTAAATGTTACACACTGGACCTTTCATAAAACCTTAAAACTAATTATAGTTATTGATAAACCTCTTTAGAATGATCACTGTCCATAGATGCTTCCTTTATACGTGTGTGTGTGTGAAAGATTGTACCTGGCAGCAATCATAGCTACATTCACCATCCAGGCCATGATCTGTCCTCCAAATGTATTCACCTGGTATTTAGACAAACAGACCGATGATACAGTTAACATATTCATTCATACCAAACAGACAGACAGCCAGACACAATAAAGAATAAATAAATACATCAAATAACCTGATGGTTAGCGTGTGGGGGTAGAACTAGTTCAACACTCTCCACCTTGGTCCTCTCTGCTGCCACTGCATTTTCTACTGCCGAGTTATCAGCTGACACACACACACAGGACATGGAGATTTTATAGACCAAACAATTCGCCAATTAATCCAGAAAATGATCAGCAGATTAGGCGAAGATGAAAATAATACCTAGTTGCAGCCTTAGCAGAGTGTATCATACCTACCCTGCTGGACCGACCCATTGGACAGAAGATCTTTGATGATGTCATCATGTAACATCCTGACCCGTCGCCTCTCAGCCGCCACACTGTATTCTACGTGCTCTCTCTGAGTGTGAGGTACAATGGGCTTCAAGACCACCTGTGAGGGAATGTCAGTAATTGTGTCTGCTTAGTGTGAGAAAACCATTTTCAGCTTCAAGATGGCACTCATGAAACCTGTGGGTGACATCACTCACGTGCTGTCCATTCTTCATGCGGCCATTGTTTGCCACCAACCACGTCACACAGATTCTTAAAAGCCAAAAGGCTCATGATACAACACAACCCTTACCTTTTGTCCTGTGCTTGTGCGCTGGGTAACGAAGGTGGCGTAGGCGTGACAAACCCTCCACTGACGATCAGAGAATAGGTCCTCGCAGCTCACCTGTATGCCCACCTGAGATGGAATACATTGGGGATAATCTCTGGTCAAAGTTTGGATTGTTGAGCTGATAGAAATGTAATCTATCTAAGTGTCAGCACCACTAAAGCATTGCTTCACTAATTTAATAGCTTAAATCAGCAGCCTTGTAGCTAGCAGTATTAAGACCCTCCTTTTGAAGATTTCATTAACATCATGTAACCCCACACAGTAAGTTTATTACATAAGAAACAACAGATATAATGGTATGAATGTTAAGTAACAAAGAAGCTGAGAGCTTGTAAGACATAAATGTTATTGTAAGAACTTATCGGACCTCCATGCTGGTGTTAAAGGCTCTGTTGACCTTTGCCTTGATGTTCACCACCTGACCCACTCTGAACAGAGAGACATAAAGTTTGTGAACACTTTATATACACAAACACACACACACGTATACACACTAGCAATCCAGAAGAGCCCAAACCTCTGTGCACACGCTGTTACCTGATGGTGTGTTCAAAGTGGATGTCATCCATGGAGGCAGTGACACAGGGACACACAGCATGCCTCTCAGCTGCCCATATGAAACAGACGCATGTCATGTCCTGTCTGGTTACAACATACTCTGCTGGATACTCACAAACACGTTCATAAATCTCACCAGAGAGGCAGGCGGTGGAGTCTATCCATTTGAGCAGCTGTCCCACACTCAGCTCCTGTCGATGGTTGCTGTGACAGGGCATCACAATCTGGCTCATTTTCACCTCTGTCGGGTTGATATTCTCTTCTTCTTCTTCTTCTTCCTCCTCTTCTTCTTCATCCTCCTCCTCCTCTTTGCCCAGATCAGCTGACACTCTTGAACTCATCTTTAAAGCTGAGAGGACAGGAAGACTTTCTGTTAACAGAAACTGATAACACTTTACACACACCACCAACCACTGATATTTGATGCACATCAACTCTCTGTGATTTACCGAGTTTCCTGATGGACAGTAAAGTAAACTGCTGCTACCTGTAGCTGCTGTTAGCTAATGTTAGCTATGTTTGAGGACTTTTCTGGACCTCCAGGAAGAGGAAGTTTCCAGGCATGGGGTACGGCAGACAGGGATGGACATTGGAATGGGCACCAGAACCGGGCAACATCACAACAACAGCAGTTGTGCTGTTGTTATAAAGGTCAGTTCCTGGCTGTTTGGCAGAGGAACAGATGCACTTTGTGTCAGGCTGTCGAGGACACAGTTATGTTACTGTACTGAAGCGCTGCCTGGATTTGTCTTCATACAACAAACATCATTTTGCCTGGAAGTCCTTCGGTGAGTGCAGTGTGTGTTCTCTAAACCTCAACACACACACAGTATTTGCATGAAGCCTACAATACACAGTAATGTAGTAACCAGCGTCCTCAGTCCATGACACATTACAGCCAATGATGGCAACACAGTTTACTGCAACGGCTTCCTGAAAAGTGATTCATACTCAGCTGAATGTTTCCTTCAGAGACTGAAGACTCCACTACTTCTCAGAGTCAAATAATGAGACTTCAGAGGACATATAACGATGCAGGGTGGATCACACATGCACCTCTTTGTCTCAACTGAATCTCTTTAGCCCTCCATCATGAGCATCACTCACTGATTGTGTCATGTCCTCTGCTCCGGAACATTGCAGCAGATAAGCAGTCCAAAGCGCTGCAGTGTGATGAGTTTACGGACACTCTGTGTCCCAGTATGAGAGTCACCGCACGGGTCAGACACACACACACACACCGACACAAAGTACACGCACTCGGACTGACACGACAGAGTTACAAGTTATGGAAGGACTGCTTTAGCAAACATTTGCATATGAAGTAACCACGACCTGTCAGACACGGCAAAAACAACTTATTGTTCAGCAACAACAGCGAAACTTTCCGTATGTTCAGTACATACAAGCTAAAGCTGCTGCTAAGCTAATGAACTGAGCTAAGTTAGCTGCCGGAGTAAGCACGGAGTAAAATGACGGTTTAGCAGTTTAACTTTGACAGGTTGGTTACTTTAAAACTTTAAGTTTCTCACTAACCTGACAGCGACCTGTGAAGGGATCAAGTTAAACGTTCATAACACGTAAGGCTGTCGGCAAAGGGTGTTACCATTCAGTGCTTTCAAAATAAAAGCTTCGTTACGCCTTCAAACGCTCACAATGTTTGTTTGGCTCTTTCCTGAAAAGTATATACACATGTGAGTGTTCTTTACATAGAAAGTAATAGTTAAAAGTTAATATAAGTCTCTAATATACAGAGCTTGAATGATAAATAAGCATTGAGGAGTTGTTATTGTTATGGAGAAAAAACGACTTCCGGTATTTTTGTGTGTATGTTGGGTACCTTCACACAACTCAATATACGGCAAATTCCTATTCGAATAAAAGCATTAGACCAAAGATCATACTTTGAATTACCTCCGCGCAGCTCCTGCAGTATGATGTAGTCTGCTCTCTCTGTGTCAGTGCTTGAGTGTGTTTTTAGTCTTTAGTCACACTGGTCGCTGCTGTCAGGCAGATTCAGGGCGTAGACCTGATCCCCGGCGCGCTCTGATGTTTGGGCCTGGTCTGCTGATCTACCTTCCCAGGAAAAAAAAATCTGCTGACGTGCAAATCGTGCCGGTCTGCACCGCAGGGCTTCCCAGTTTATATTCTGAAAGTGCCTACATCATGTGACAAGATGTCACCCAGTGGAAAACATTCAAGTTATGATATACTGTATACAGGGATGTCATACATAAAGCCTGGGGGTAGAACTGTCCACCAAAGAGCTCAAACTTTGTAAAGTGTGACAATTGAGGATCTTTCATTGTTTGTGTTGATGTTCAGTTCCAAACCACACTTTGCCTGTGTCTTTGCATCGCAAACCAAACTGGACTGTACAGTATGTGGTCCATGAACTAAAATGACTTTGACACTGTTATATATATATTATTAACAGAACCTTAGCTGGCACTTACCCAGTGGACCACGGGGTTAGATTAACACCCAGGCAAAGCCCCTGGCTGAGGGCAGTGACTGTATAGACAGCATACCTTTACAGTGGTTCTGATGGCTCGTTTAAAGGTGCAGTTTTTGAATACAGGCGGCTGTTACTGTTGTTACTGTTGTTACTCTCTAAGCATTTATAGCACCTGAATCTGGTTTACTTTCAGTAATAGGGACCTTTAAGACCACAGTACACAGGGAAAAGGGATAATAAGGGGTTGGGGGCCTACAGGGGCCAAACAGGTCATTTTTACCCAATGTTATGCAAGTGAGTCAAGTCAGTTTAATTTGACATCTTTGATTACTAATTTTAACACTTCAAACACATTACACATTTTCTTGAGCTTGAGTGACCTTTTGTTAGTACTTGATTAAAGTGTGAGGTTTACAGAAGCAGACATTCTTTGGTGCCATCTAGTGTCGATATCAAGGATGATAGTGTGCAGCATGCAGAAATACAGTTTCAATTTTTTTGAAAGTCCACTCTCAGAGCCAGTTGTGTAACACATTCTGCACTGCCCCATCATAAAGTTGGCATACCTATATACTGTAGGTGAAATACTGATCATAAGACTATCATTCAGTTCTAGAGTTTCTCAAAGACTCATTTTGACATGTCATAGCAGGAAACACACAACAATGTGCACTGGTTGTAATGGTCTGGCTTACTTGGATGTGGCCCTTGACCTAAACTGGTTGAGTGTCTCCAGGGGGACCTATGTAAATCCTGAACTGAAATAAATCTGCTTCATCTGGAGTCTCTGCTGCAGGCTACATTAGCTACTTATCACACAACAATCTTCAACTGAACTGTATTGTGGGTTTTGTAGGAGGTAGGTGTTTAGAAACACAGACTTTCCCATCACTTTGTGACATTTTGCCTCGATTATCTTCAGATTTGAAGCTCAGCTGGCTGCTACAACATCGGCTTCAAGGATCACAACTTGTGACAACATGAGCCCTTGTTCACGTTTAGTGTTTAACCAGTGAAGCATGAAAACACACCCATACACACAGCACATATTCAGAATGTTTTATTTATGTGGTGAGCCAACACAGTAACAACAGAGTTATCATCTGTTATGAATCACGTCTGACTGTTCAACAGGAGAGGAGGAGTTAATGGTCACGTTTAGATCTCAGACAAACACATAAACACACACACACACACACACACACACACACACACACACACACACACACACACACACACTTGACAGTTGACCCACTGCTGCTGTCCAACCATCCACACACACACACACACATACACCCTACACAGCTCCGTGCAGGTACAGGGCCAGGAACTTGGTGAATGTTTCAGGCTTGTATCCTGCAAGACCAGCTGGTACCTGCAGAAAGACACATGGCAACCAATCAGAATCACTTCTCACTGCTGCCCCTTCCTTTAATTGTCTCTCACAGTCAGCAGTGAATAAACCTTCAGTACATTTACGCTCAGAAGAGGTTCGACTCTGACAAGCAACTAAAAGACAGTGTTTATAGTCCTACCTTCACTTGCTTCTTCTTGATGAGCGGTCGGAGTTTTGCATAATCATAGAGCTCAACGTTTTCATCCAACCACATCTGAAGGAAGCAGAGCACAAACATCGGCCCTTTTGACTTTGGTTCTGAATTCTGATCAATGTTGAAAAACTGATTTTTGTTTGACTGCTTAATTAAAAATACTGATCATAAGTAGTTTCAGTTCCAGTATCCTTAAAAAGTGCCTTTATGTCTGATACTAATAGATTAGTTGCAAACTATTTTGATAATCATTAACTGTGATTACAGCTCCTCTGTAACTATTGGAACTATTGGTCCCTCTCCTGCTCTGCTGAGTTTTCTCTCTGGAGGACGCAGCCAACCTCGAGCTGGGTGACCACATATAAAGACTGGAAACACAGGGACACGGGACGAGAGCATACTCATTCGTTAAAAACCTTCATAACCTCACATTATGTTACCTTTTGGACAGAGCCAGGCTAGCCGTTTCCCTCTGTTTCCAGTCTTTATGCTAAGCTAAGTTTAATGGCACTGAACTTTAAATCTAAATCTATGCACGGAAAGCAAATGAGCAAAAGTTAAACTTTTCCTTTAAAACTGATGCATGACAGAGAGGAACACATTCATTTTTTTGCTTTGTGTTACTTTGAAGATTGAAATTAAGAAGGTGAATTACAGAGCTCCAAGCTCACACACACTGCTAATTGTTGTTCATCTCATTATGACTCACTTTTGTAGCTTCAGCTGTGACTGAATTCGAAGCATGTGTTTACTGCAGAGCTTCTCTGCTGTTTTATATTGTCATGTCAAAGCCACAAATATATGATGAGAAAAAAGCTAATAATAATATAACAATAATAATAATAATAATAATAATAATAATAATAATAATAATAATAACCTGGTTCTTGATGCCGTCGTCTCCTGATAGATCTGTGGTGTTGAGCTGGAAAACCAAAAACTGGAAAATTCGACCATTGCTCCCCACTGCCTGGACTGTTACAGGACGATCTAACACATGCTGAGGCTGGGTCTGACACACGCACACACACAGACACACATAGACACACACAGTGTGAGTTTAAGAGAAGGTTAATTATGAATTCAGATGTGGATCTGCAGTATGTTTGCAGCAGTATGCAGTGTGTTTTCACAGACTTGCTGTGTATAATGACGCCCTGCCTTACCCCATACAGTTTGTGTGCACGGGCCAGAGCGTTTCCGAAGGCAAACATGACCATCTTAGCTCTGAACTGTTCTGGGAGGAGCTTACAGCTGGCATCAGCGTCCTCCAGGAAGTAGAGTGTGTGGGCATGAGGGTAAGGGTAGTCATCCCTGAAACCTGATGACAGAGATGTCATTTGATTAGGCCTGAACGCATGACAAACTGACACTGGAGAGAGACAACAGGACAAACTGACGCTGGAGAGAGACACAGCTATTGGACAAGGATTTCTGTGACCAGAGAGGACTCCTCACCCGGGCAGTTCACCTCGTCTTGGTACACGTGAACCTTCTGCAGGTCAATGGTGGGGGAGACGGGATAGAAGGTTTCCAAGACGTGATCTGCCGTGTCGCTCACTTCTTGTTTCCCAGAAACCTCTGGGAGAGGATCCATGCAGTTATGCAGTAACCCATTCTGACCCCTAATCTGGAACAGGTCTTCGCCTGATACATAAACATGAAACATCCATTAGAACACATGGATTATCAGTATTATTATGCCAGGCAGCATTCATGTTAGAATGTTTGAAATATTTCATTGTTTACATAATATCCAATGTATTCTGTGCCACCCACAGCAGGCACAGCACTAACAGTCATCAAAAGCGCCACAGGGCACCTTGAAATGTAGCACCAGGTCATCTAACGGGCTGTGTTACCTCTTTTCCATGTCGCTGCCAGTGAGTATTTCTCAGCAAAGATCCTCCGCCCAATCGCTGGGTGACTGGGCTGTAGAGCTGCACACAGGTTGAGCAGGTTGAGGAGTAAAGTGTTGCTGTGGATGGAGCACACACACAAACAGAGAGAGTGAGAGAATGAGAGAGATAGAGACAGACAGAAAGAGAGAGAGAGAGAGAGAGAGAGAGAGACAGAGAGAGATTCTCTGCCAACACCACTCAATTAGCAAATGTGATCACAACGGCTCATTAATTAGCGTAAGCTGGTCCAGAAACTAAGACTCTACAGCTGATTAGAGGCAGAGTGGCTGTGCTGGAATGAGAGTTGGTTAGTTAGGGGGAAAAAAGCATTTTTGGATTGTTTTTAGCAGTATGAAATGCTAAGATGTGATGAGCAGAGAGGGATGATGTTATATTCATTATACATTATCAACTGATAATTTATCACCTCTGATATGTATCATGCATTGTGCACATATAGCTCTAATCACTTTTGCCCTGAAAGCGGATCTTTGTCTTTTGTGTTAACCTGAAATACATCAGCAAGAAACTGTCCTTGCTAGACTTCTGTTGCTTTCTTGCTACCTGCCTATTGCTGTTATGGTCCATGCTACACTTCGTCTCCATTACTGTGACCCACTTTGTTGTGAGCATGCCTCATTCAACAGCTGTCACTGACTGTGACAGTGACGCACTGAAAGCACTCCTGCTGTCAGTGTGAATGTAGGTGAGGCACCATGATCATTTACTTAGACATGCTTCACTCCATCCACTCTTGTTGATCTCTACACAGAAACAGTGAATTCTAATTTATTCACTGGACCGGGATGAACATGCGCTGTCGAGACACGCTACCTGTATCTTGCTTTGCCTGGTCGGGGTTGTGTCGTGTCCCAGAAGCGAGCGTGTCTGATGGCGTTCTGCACCCGTTCATCCTGATCTGGAATCTGATTAGCGGGATCCTCTGCCAGTGAGAGCAGCTGAGGCGGCAGACCAGAGATCAGCTTGGTTTTGGTCAACCACAGAGCCTGACGCACACCTGAGAGAGAGAGAGAGAGAGAGAGAGAGAGAGAGAGAGAGAGAGATATGAAGATCTGGGGTGACATAAGCTAATAAACTCTGAGATCAATTCATTCAATTCATCTCACATGCAGGTTGAACTTCATGTGACAAATCAGAGCAGAGTGTATCTTTCTATACTGACATGTTACAGAATCATGTTCTGTGCAGGATGAGCATTTAAGCCAATTCTATGGCATCTGATGTCACACATTATCACCACGTCAACGATAACTGTATCCTGTCATGGACAGAGTGCATAAAACACTAACACTCCATATGTCAAACAGACTATAAACTTTAGATTGATTTTAGTATTTAACCACACACACACACACACACACACACACAGGAACGAAGCAACATTCATAATAATGGAGACAATAGACACTGGATACTTCAGCCATTTCAGTGAAAATATGAATTATTGGTATTAGACTTTATTTATTAAACTTGTTTAATCAGCAGCATGTTGTCTGCATGTTGTCATTGGGACGGTGCCGTCCATGTGAGAGGAGAGAATACTGTTTGCAGCACAGAGCTTGAAGTAAACACGTTGTTGTGACATGTTACCTTCCAGTGCGCTGGTCCTCTGGTTGTACATATAGCATGGTTTCTCTTTGTACTGCCGCATCTCGTGGGCTGGGGGAGACTTGTAATGTCTGGGGTCCTTGTAATCCTTCTCCCACGCCGGGTAAACGGGCTTAGTCAGCCCCGGAACATAGTGCATCCTCTCCCCGTATGTGACCCTCTCCAGTCCGGGGATGTCCACCCTCTCCCTGGGTGCCCGCGGTGGGGGGACCTTGGCTGTCAGATAGCGGCTGACGCTTAAGTGTCTCCGGGCCTGCGGGCATCCGGCTCCTCCATGTGCGGACAGCCGCGTCAAGTCCTTCAAGAGGACGGCTGGAGAGAAGAACGGAGCCGCTGTTTTTAAGCACCGGGCCGTTTCTGGGAACATGTTATCTCCTTTCTCCTTCTTATTCCGCTTTCAACAAATAAAGTCTGACCCGAGTCAGCCTGTCAGTGAATGATGCTGCAGGAGGCCGCCATGTTGGCTTCTCTGACGTCGTTGACTTTTCTTCTTCTTCTTCTTCCTGTTTGGATTCGGCGGACTAGACGCTGCAGTGTCGTGTTACTGCCCTCTATCGTCTGTAATTAATATTCCTATTTGACATATTTTCATATAGCTCCATTTTTGTGCTGACAATCCATCAACGTCTTCATTTAGGCGACCTTTTGACAGTAAACCAGCGTTAAGGAGGAATGACTGGTTACGAGTCAGAGCGCCCCCCTCAGGTTTTTTTATTTTATTTTATTTATTTTGCGCAGTTAAAATTACTAGTTAAAACGAGTTACTAGTTATTAGTTAAAATGAAAAAGATAGTTAAATTGAAAAAGATAACAAATAGGCAGAAAACCCAGATGGGGTTATTTAAAACCTCTACCTATAGTTAAAATTCTGTATGAATTAGAATTTCAAAACAGCAGTTAAATGGACAGCATTTTAACACATATTTGCAAGATATTTATATCATGAATAGTAACTATCTGGAGTTTCTGAAAAAGAGGTACAGATGAGGCATGTGACTCAGATCGAGTTGACATTCTAACAAAACATTTCTACAGGACCAAAATTCTGTGAAGTATGAAAAGTGCTTTCATATTGCATTACAATATGAAAGTTATGGATAAATTAACTGTAATAAAGTGTAAGAAGACAGTTTATTGTAAAAAAAAAAAAAATACTAATCCTCCTAATTATACCAATAGATTTATGTATTTTTTTTGCTAACCCAGTTAATTTGTGCTTTCCAACTCAACTCTAATCAATAAGAATTCCCAGGAATCTTGCTGATGAGACTTGAGGCGTCTCAACACACTGAATAATAACTTTACAAAAATCACAAAAATTATATAGTTAGATTTTTTATATTCAGAGATAACTCATTTAATCTGAACCATGTAGTATATGTAGTTAAACTACAGATAAATTGGTAATTGATTTATGTAATGTGGTAATTTAAATATTTCTCTAGAATCTTCTGTAAGCCATGTTTCAGATAAGGCAATGACAGAAATGATGTTTGAGTGAAGATAAATAATTTGTCATAGTTGCAAGGAAGACTTCTTATTTAAGCACCTCCTCAGGTTGCAGGTTATTGTTATTGTATTATATGTATTCGGTACTGTATTCATAGCCATAATTGTGATTTATTAATTATTATTATATTTTGTATTTATAGTTGACCTTGAGTAAGGCTGTTTGTCAGTTGTAATGGAGGTTAACAAATGTTTTATTGTTATGCAACAACAAACATACAAATCATTCAGTTTCAGTTTGTGTGGTCAACATAAGCATATTACTACCATCAAGTTACAGATTGTATTTATACTAAAAAAGACACTAAACCACTCACATGTAATTATGTTATCATGTTATTATTATTGTCCAGAACAGACTGATCCTGGAGGTGTTTAACTGATATTAAATGTTTAATTTGAGGAATACAATTAAAATGTATAATTTCATTTTAAAGGTGAAAGTAGAAAGTAGAAACAAATGTGATGTTGTGGAGAACTCTTCTCATCATCCTCTCTTGTGTTTCACAGCCACGGCGGTCACACTGAGGACGAGGATGGTAGTCTTTCCCAGCAGAACCCAGAACCATATCTGAACCATGAGACCTACATGAACACAGATGGAGATGCAAATTGAGCTTTCAGTATCAAACCTCTCAGACACAAAACTGTAAGAACACACACACAGATGGGAAGAGGCAGTTAGAGAGAAACAAAAGCAAAAAACGAATTTAACAGACAGAAAATGTCATTAATGTATATAATAAAAGACTATACTTTTGTAACATAGTTATTATAGCACTATAAAGTGAAATTAGAAACCATGTGAGGTGAGGATGAATAATCCACTCTATGCAGTTCTTTCAGCTGTGGATGAATTAGTTGATATTTTATCTGTGTGATCGTCTAGTTTTCACACACAACACTGGGACTGCTTATCTTTATTTGAATTCTTCCTGACTTAAGCTTCAGCGTTGACACAGTGGTCTATTCAGTATATTACATTACATAGTATATTTTTTCATAAAAACATGAGATAGGCTTCTGTGCATGAACAGGGAGCAGTATCTATATTTCCCCATGCTTGAGATATGGAATGGGATATCAGATTTACTGTAGATGTCAGTTCATAAAATCAATAACCCTTCTGAGATGTTACTCTCACCTGCTGCACTGTTTTTCTGTTGGATGCTGTCAGGCTGAGGGGTGCTGGGTGTGGTCATGGTATATGCTGTCAGGTTATCTGGAGAGGGGATGGTTAATCATAATCATAAATCACAAATAATAAACAAATAATAATTACTTAATCACAAATAAATAATAATAAATAATTATAAAATAACCATATGACTATATTTGTCAAAATTGCTTCATTTTAAGTCACTTTTCATGGCAGTGGTGTCATTTGTTGTCCATTGTCACTGCAGACTTCAATCAGGCTAACCTGGGGGATGAAGGATGATGGGCAAGTTGTAGATCGCAACATCTTCCAAGCGCAAGTGTGACACACTGGCCAAGCACTTTGTACATTTTAGAATTCACTGTGTAAGAACTGTTTCTATACTCTGCTTTGTCAGACTTCAGGCCAATAAATGAAACATGAAGGTTAAGCCATGACTTCCATCAACACATCAACTTCACCACAAAGGGAATAAACACTATTGAGCAATGCTACATGGTTTTAGACCACAATCACTACCCGCATTTGGGAAAAGCAACCATGTGGCCATCTTATTGAGGTATGGAGTAAACAAAGCATGTTTGACACTTCCCCCCAGTGATAAAAGAGGTCAGGAAAAGGTCAGGCCAGTCAGAGGTCACCCTACATTCTGCACTACAGCACGTTCCAGGACCTATGACATTAATGGATGGGAGTCTGTGGTAGAAGCAACTACCCAAAACAACAGTTAATCAGAGATCATGGATTACCAGAACAATCCAGGATGTCATAAACCCACACATTGCAGTTTACAAGATGCACCTGCAGTGCTCATGCTTCTCTGGCAGGAGAATTGTTATGCTTCAACTTTCAGCAAAGTAAAATGGGATATTATAAACAATGACCCTATGAAGTTAAACCTGGCATGAAATAAAACTGTTGCATCTTACCTGCTATCTGAATGAAGACTGAGGGGCTGATTGTATCAGGCGGCTGGGTCATGCAGAAGTAAGAACCAGTGTCTGCCTTTGTAGCAGAGCTAATACTCAGGACCATGGTCATATTGGGGAAGATGGATGTCATATTGACAAGGGACAGTGTGTCCTAGGAGAAGAAAACAGTTACTGTGACAATACAATTTGACACCATTGGCTAGGCTCTTGTTGGCGGGTCTGAAAACAACAGTGAGTTGATGGTAACTTTCCTGACACCTGGTCATCACTGTTTACTGAAGTTCTTAATTCACATGGTGCAAACTATGCAACTAACCAAAATTATCATCATCATCTGCAATAACAGTGTACACATGAAAGTGAGTTCAGTTGATGATGTAATAGATTGTTAATGTTAGATAACCTTTAAGTTTTTACCTGTTCATTCTTCCTCCACAGCTGTGCGACATGATGGCGTTCTAAACATGTGAAGTCACAGCTCAGGTTGAAGCCCCCTCCAACTGGAAGCAACATATCATATTCAAAAATACTCACAATAGCGCCCCTGCAACCGCCTACAGAAGATGCAGTAAAAGGAAGTGATTAGTAATGACTAGTTCAATGTAAAATGTATAACACACACAACAGTTCTCTCTATATAAAGTATCTAGAGCCATTTAGAATTTGAACTGGGTCTCATTTGCCTCTTTTAGGTTAATAGGATTCAGTGATGCACTGAGGAAGTGTTGATATGTGACACATTAGTGTGTGAAGTGGTGTAGTGTTCTATATATAATTATGAGGTTATTAGAATCACCTATTATGATACTGTCAGGATATTGTATGGCAACAATATGGAAGTTTTGATAACGAGATTTGGAGGTTCGAGTTTTTTCACAGTAGACATTCTGACTTTTTAGAATAGGAGAAGCACACAACATTAACAAAAGCTTCTTTCTATTCAAGTGTCCCAGTAAAACTGAACAGTGTGACAGTGAAATATTAACCATTACCCGTCTTTTACCCATCTTTATGTTCATTGTCAAAGACAAGTAACATTGGTCAGACATAAAAGATCCACTGTTTCTGTATTTTAGTGTATATTTAATAATATTTTATGAATGCTCATATATCCTGTAAACGTTTCCATTAAAAAACATGTTACTTCATGGAAATAACAACAATTACTGTGTTCATAAGAGCATAGATACATATACACATGGTATAAACATATATAGATCACAATATGTGTGTATCAATAAACCAAAGCTGGTTCAAAATATTCTTTGGGTTCAATTAAATTAATTGAACATAATCAAAAATATAATCAGTCCACTCAAAATGAAATTTGATTGGGCGAATATTTGTATTATATTCTGAAATATAGGTCATGTGGAATGTATTCTATTTTTCTTTTTTTTTTTTTTAACTGTTTTGGTCACTAGTACATTCATGTGTGAAGGTTTTTCTATATTCATAAATTTCTCATTAGTGAGTGTGTAATCATTTTTATCTTTGTATATTCACAGTTTGTATCTTTTACTGTTTACTCAGCTAATTCAATTGTCAACAACAATAACAAATATATACAGAAAATATTAAATAAGAGAATGTTATTTTTGTTAATGTAACTATTATCACTATTGTCACTTTATTAATTACTATATCAATTACACAATAATAAATATATACTGCTACTACTACTACAAATAGTCTAAAAGACTAAAGACTAAAAAAATTTTTTTGTTGTACAAAAAGCCTTACCTTCAGCTTGAGTCCAGTACAGCAAGCACATCATGAGAAACAACATGTCTGTTCCTTTTCTCATTGTTCTGTCACCATCAGACTGAGGACGTTTCTGTGTCAGTGTCAGGTGTACTTCACTGACACGTAAGTCAGACTGATGACTGAAGCTGCAGACCTATAAGTCCCAGACAGGATGTAAATGTGCACATTTGAGCCGATGAATGCTGTGATAACCAGAGCACAAAAGGTGTCTGCTGATAACACTGACCACAGTGTCACCATTAGACCTGCATAAATGGAAGTCAAATGGTAACAAAAAGCCCACATGTGAGAGTTTAAAAGTACAGTAGATAGTGAAACATTAGTGCTGATGTCAGTACAATTACAGGAAGACTCGTGCTGTAATCCATCCAATCAAACAGACAAATGTCCTAACAAGGTCATAATAAATCATTTCATATCATAATATTTTACAGTAGCTTTATTGTGCTAATGGTGTTTTTAGTGTTGGTAATAATAGTACTAAAACATTCCTATAAGAGACACCATGGTTACTTTAACTTTTCCTATGAGGGATTTAAGCCAAAGATTAACATCAGTAACATTAAAGGAGGAAATGATAAGTTTAAAATAAAAGTATAATTTACAAAAAGCCCAAGGTTTCTGACTTAAACAGTAGCTTGTGAACATTTTAATAGCTAGATTGGAAATTAAACATTTTTTAAAGGACCTGATTTAGTGGCATCTAGACCTGTAGTTGCTTATTACATCCCCTAACCTCACCCTCTCCTTCCAGGCATAAAGGAGAAAGTACGCTTGCCACGAAACTCCTAAAAAAAAAGCAAAAGTCTCTATCTAAAGTCAGTTTATTTTGTCCATTCTGTGTTACCGTAGGAACATGGTGATTCAACATGACAGACTCTTTGAAGAGGACCTGCAGTGTCTGTAGATATGAAACAAAAATATGATGACTCTTATTTTAATGCTATTATACATTAATGAGAAGAAATATATGCATATTCTGTAAATAAATCTGACACACTATCAAACTATGAAGCTAAAGCGATGACTTAGTTTAATCAGCCTACAGGTTGAGAGTGTGCACAGCACAGCCAGATTCACCTTTTTGATGTGGGACCTCTGTTGCCTGCCATACCCCTCAAACCCTTATTTATGCCCAGAACCAAGCAGTGCTCAAGAGAATATGCATCATGCAATATAAAAAGTCTTAAAATGGGGGATTTTGACACTCGTCCACAAGATTAGAATAATGCAGGTTGTATTTAGCAGTGCATACTCATAAAGGTCCAAACAACCAGCTGATACACTTTGAACTAAGGCTTTTGGAACACCTGGGGGCATGACGCAGTTGCCTGCTTTGCCTGGTTAGTAATCCAGCCTTGGTTCACATCCATATTAGGTAGCCAAGTCTTTACTTATTCCAAATGAGCATGTGATTTATTGCTGACAACCAAATTGAAAGCATAAGTCCCTGAAACAAGCCAGAACTGAAGGCTGCAGCACAGACCTGAAGGGTTACTTGATGTTTGTGGCTCACAGATATCAGTAATTTTTCTATTTCAAATTGAATGTGCCGGAGTGCAGAGCCAGTTTTCCTCTGTCCAGGTTAGTTTCAGCTACAAAGTATGAAAACACTATCATATTTAATTCATAAAGGATGCTGACGAAACTAAAAAACTACTTTTCGTGACCCCCTGTCACGCACACACACAGACAGATGCACGTACGCGCGCACACTGATTTTCCTGTCGGTATTCTTCAGAGCGGGTTACGCTCGCCTCTTCCGCTCACCGCGCCGCACTTGTCGTCATCTACGTAAAGTGCGTGTGGGGCACTGGCAAAGGCTTTTCAGCTGGTTAGCCAAACATCCACTGAAAAAGAGATGAGCAGGAAAACGAGACGAAGAAAATGAGAACTATTTATTCCGAGCTCCAAAAATAGCGACCGAAAAAAGCGGTTTGGGTACGTCACCTCTTTTTTAAACTTTGCACACATTAGTTTTGTTAATTTAACGAGTTATGTTTATGAATGACTGTAATTCAGCGTTAGCCAACATTAGCTAGTTAGCTGCCTGGCTAACATGTTAGCCAACGTTAGCTTCTGCCAGGCTACGTCTTGAGGCTAGTAAACGTTAGCTTGGCAGCTAGTTATTGATATGGCTCAGTAGCTCCGGAACGTTAATCTATCTATTGTCATATCCTCTGACATGACTTCACTTCAGTTGTTGCTGTATTCACTCCACTTCAGCCGTTTCAATGTTGTTTCAATGAAGCTAACGTTGTCTAGCTGCGCTCAGGCCAAACACTCGCACACAAACTACTGTGGCCTAAACCTAACTTCCTGCGTTACCTATCTCGATGGTAGTTTGACGTGCAATAACGCCACATCATTAGATTTCCCCAAAATAAGCTCCCAGCTAACGTCAGATAGAGATTGTAGGCGTTTGGATATCAGATCGGACAGTCGCTGCTTCCCCGAATGTAGAAATCTGCTGCAGTCGTATCAGCTAACGTTAGCTTCGTGAACTAACCCGAGCTGCTCTGCTCACACAGATCACCACCTTTAAACAGCTTTCTGTGCGAAATGGTGACAGCCTAGAAGAAAGTTGTTGTTTTCACAGTCTCTCAGGTTGTCTTTGAAGTACTCATTCCAACCCAAAGACATTTCTAGAGATGAGTAAGAGGTGGTGCAACTAAGTTAAACCACTGGAGTGTGGGTGGTGAGACAAGGCCATGTTGGTACAGCTAACTTGTGTGCTGTGTTTCCTTTTTTAAAAATCGAATAAAGAGCCGCTGAGAGGAGCTTGAGAAGAACACATTGATCCTGAGGACAGAGGCTTTATGTTATTTCCATCGAGGCCACCCCGCGCTGCATGCACTCATTAGCTGGTTAGACTGTGTGATGCACATTGATGCAAACATGGAAAACCTTCAATAGAGATGTGCATTTAGGATGTTTGCCAAACCTGACACTCACAACAATGTAGGACACAGAGGGCAGTAAAGGTGGTCATTTAGTAAGATAGGTAGTCTAACATCAGCATTATGATGAAAGGTCATTAATAGATATTGTACAGTTCTTTGATTTGGGCTGATGTAGGGTGAGAACAGATGTGTGCTGATGTTTGTAGCTCCTCTGTTAGGAAGCATACAGACATGTTTTTATCATTTCATCGATTTTCTGAACTTTTCATAGCTAAAAGCACGCAGCTGCAGGTAATCAGCACATGTATCACCAGCTACTAATCTCCTCTGTAATCAATGTTTTTATTGACTTGTTGCATTGCACAGTCATTACATACCTTTAGTATGAAATGCACCTTTTTGTCTACAACAATACAGCCTGCATGTTGCATAAGTCCTTTGTGTAGGTTCTTAATTTTAAATAATCAGTGATTTTCATCTTGCAGAGAGACTGTTGAATCGTTCGTCACCGTGTGCTCAGTAATCAAGGTCCAGTTTGCACTCTGTGGCGTGTTGAGTAGTAGACATGTGAAGCTGCACACAGGTTAGCGGGTGTAATAAACTACTGGGAGCTGCTCGGATTGATGTAGTCAGACAAGACCATGAGTCAAAAGGTTGCAGACAACCACAGAGAATGGTGTGTTGTTGTTGTTATGAGGACCTGCGGTGAGGTTTCAGTTCAGAGTTTTTTTGGGAAGCTGTACTGAGGTCAAAAGAAAATTTAAAGGCTTTCTGCCGATTTGATATGTGCTTTAAAAGAAATGAGTTTTGACATCAGCTGAACTTCTTCTAGTTATTGTAGAGGAAGTCAAACTTGTTGTCGCACTGGAGTTTGTTGAAAGATATAAATATCAGGCACAGGCCAAAGTAACATAAAATGCTTAATGACCAGTTGTGGTCAGGACAGCCGGTTGAAACATATGTTTGAGCAAAGGCCTCGGCCTTTCATATTGTATTCATGCAAGAGTTGCAAACTCTTCTTTTAGCTGAGGCCAAAGATAGTGTGTGGGAGTGATGTTGCCTCTTGCTGTGCGCAGGCCTAACCCTTTCTCATACATGGTCTATACAGCAGCATTGATTTTTGCTGCGAGTTGCTCAATCCGACAGAGGCCTCTGTGGGAGGGAAAACACTGTTTGACCTGCTACAGCGGATGTAATTAAAGGCATAGGCCTAACTTCAGTCGGGGCAAAATACTATTTAATTTTATTATGGAATCTGATTGTAGCAAGTCTTGCAGCCCTGCATGTTAAGTTTCAAGTGGCTTAATTCTCTCATTGGATGGACTGAGCTGAGCGCGGTGGCCACATAAACAGCAGTTCTCAGGCAAAGAGTTGACGCAGCTGTGCTAGAGTTGAAGTTGTGGTTGCACATAGCTCAGAAGTCCATCTGAATCCCACTGTGTTCATAGATTAGTATCGGCATCAGCCATTTTTTATGTGCATTCAGCAACTATTATTAGCTTCAAGTATCGTGTGTGCGGTGCCCTGAGTTCTACTGGCTGGATGAAATCAAGGCGTCAATATCTGACTGGATTGTGTTAGACCTGTGTACTTGTTTGTGTGTTGTGCCCTCATAGATGTTTTTATGTAGTCTTTATAGCAGTAGACCCCCACATAAAAGGTTTGAGTCATTTCGCTGATGTTCACAGTTCACATGTTGTCCTTCATCACAGGGGCTCAGGGGTCATGTTATTCCTGTTAATGACACCAGAGGAGATGTGTCAACACACTCAGCATTGTACACTATCTCAGATATTTCCTCCTCCGCCTCACTGGTATCCTTCTCTCTGTGTCCTCCAGCGTCTGTATCATGAGTAAAGACGTAGTGATGAAGCAGTGAACTCTAATTCTGGATTTGATTGAAGACAATGGCAGGAACAACCTGGACACACTTATGTTACTGTGGCCTGAAGCCTTTGTTTCACCTTTGGCGGTGTGAAAGCGGAGGAGATATGACTATACATGTTAAATCTGTTCCTCACCCATCTTCTGTTTTAAAACTAAAGTTTCGTGGTTGGACATGAGAAGCTGTATCTTGTGTTTCAGTCATTTCCTTTAGAGATAATTGAACAAATGACACACAGCAATCCACAGCAGGATTCTTGGACATTTATTTTGAAAGGATATTGCTTTGGGTGCCAGTTCATTTGACCTGCAGCGAATAATGCGTCTGTAATCTGCTTTCAGTTACAGCGCGTGTGTTTGATATTCAATCAGCACAAAAAGTTGCATGTTTATAAAATTCAGTAATGGCAACAAGAAAGTCTGATTACTTTTTAGTGAAGAATATACTTGCTGCATCTTCTACTTGCATAGTTAGATCCTAATAAAAAACCTTTACCATTGACTTTTACAGGCCTGTTATAGCATGAATGGCAGGAAGCAGGGAGGAGAAGGGATGTTGATGAAAGGAAAGGTGAACATGGACTGTAAGAGGAAAGAATGGAGTGCAGATGAAAACTCAGAGGAGAGAAGGAAGGAATTGGAGTAGCTTGGATGAGTGTTATTATTAGAAGAGGAAATCAGAAACGCTAGAGAACATGTCCTGTCCTCCTGGAGGAAGATCTGGCCTGGTTTTCTATGAGAAAGGCCAAATGTCAGCAGCCGGTTATCGCTTTGAATTCTATAATTCAAACTTTTAAACATCTATACTGTGTGCAAAAATGAAGTTAGAAAAGTTCGATTTTCAGTATGTTGTTGGCTCTAGTGTTCCTCAAACGCTGCTCTCTAATCGTCCTCAACATTTTTATCTTTCAGTCACATTTCTGTCATCTTCATTTCTCATCGTTGTGGTTGCTGCACATTATGTATGTGATGTTGCTATCTGTTCAATTTGATCAGCGCTCACAGAAAAAGTTGGATGGAAGTGAACAGTCTGAACAGCTGATTTGAGGGTTGCAGTCACTTCATTTAAAGTATCATCATTATGAGTATTATCATGATGCAGAGTTTTCTTTTCTTCTTCAAAGATTTGTTAGACTCAGTTTGTGAGTTATAGAATCAATTTGTTGTTTTACTTTTGAACTAACACTGTTCAGGAAATAAACCCAATAAAGATGTCTCTGTGTTATCTTAAAGTCTTGTCCTTTTGATATTAAAATATGGTCCTGCTTTTAGGAAATCATTCAGTTCCATTTATTTTTTTCTGTGTCTTTCAGGTGGTACCTCGGCACACACCGTTCCTCACACCCAGAGGTGAAGGCTCCATCTGGTCTTCTGTAGGACTGCCTCTGTGTGACTGGACGAGCGAGCGTGGAGATACGGCATTCATAGGAGCCGACACATATGGCAATACACCAAAAGCATGAAGTGTTTAGACATACCTGAATATCAGATGTAAAAAAGGGGAACCTCTGAGCTCCTTCTAGTTTTTGATCAGCTCAACACATTCTTGCGGTCGAGGTCTGCACTGGGGTCAGGTGTATGGGTATTGTGCTGAGAGCAGGTTGTCATGGTGGAGCGGTATGTCTAAGCCTGAAGCTAGCGTAGCTTCCCAGTCTCATATAGCATGTTAGCATATGGCTAGCCGCGTATGGTGACAGATCAGGCCATTATCCTCCCCTCCATCACCATCTCTGGCCCCTACAAGGGGGGTTAAACTAGTTGGAAGTGGTGCCCCCCCTCATCATCTTTTCATTTCTGTCATTTAGTCATCATCCACCCAACAATCTTTTTTTTTTTTAAACTCCATCTTTCACTCTCACCAGCCCTCGTCATTTTTGTGCAGTCTAAGCTCTGGTCCTGTATGAGATTCACTTCTTTCCTTTGAATTCCTCTCATCTGTCCCAGTTCAATTTCAATTACCACAGCTGACTCTCTACCCTCTTTAAAGTCAAACCCAACCCCAACCGCAGTCTAATTCACATATTGGCCAAGTGTAGACCATCCCAACGTCTGACAGCCGCTAGGCAGTTGTTTTGGTAGTTCTCTTGGTTGCATGGAATCGGCTTAACCGTGGAGAGGCCAGGCTACCACAAACTGATGGACTTTGACAAGCGAGGAGTAGGGGGAGGAGGGGGTGGGGGCGGTGGTGGTGGTGGTGGAGGAGGTGGAGGAAAAGGGGAGACAGAGGAGGGGAAGAGGATGTCTGGGAAGACGGGGAGTCGATCGGGACACGGTGGCCGGGGTGGCGGATCCAACTCCGGGGTTCTGATGGTTGGACCAAACTTCCGAGTTGGAAAGAAGATCGGCTGTGGGAACTTCGGAGAGCTGCGACTTGGAAAGAACCTGTACACCAATGAATACGTGGCTATCAAACTGGTAAAAACAATTCTCAGTTGTATAGTTCATAGCATTGTGGGGCAGCACACCTATTGAGAATTGTTTATCCACATCTCAGAATATTATATTTCTAGAAAATTTGTTTCTTTCAATGAATTTCACCACCTGTGTTCTATGAAGAAAACAAATTCATTCATTCAAACACGATCCTCCTTTGTAGGAGCCCATCAAGTCACGGGCGCCACAGCTTCACCTAGAATATCGCTTCTACAAACAGCTGGGGAGTTCAGGTGAGAACCAGAGAACCCAAAGTTTTAATGGGCTGATGTGTATGTGACCATTGTTGTCCATGTTCACTTAAACTCACAACAAACCACACACAGTGTCTATGCAGAGAAGCTGTGTCAACACAGGATGCCTTCCAGTGTTACTCACTCACATGTGGCAGCACACAGAGCCCACACACAATCACTGTAGTTACTAAAGGAGTAAAATGAGAGAATAGACCTGAAATGTGAAAATGAATGAGCTCCACGTTTAAAAAAAACCCCAAACCATTTCATGGCCTGTGTGGACAACTGGATGGTTTAAAATAGAAATGTATCTGTTTCCTTCCTGTGTGGACAGGTGTGGACTTAAGTCACATGGTTTGGATTTTACAACTAGACTTTGACTTGAATCAACGACTTGTGACACTACTTGGACTGACTTCATGAAGAAAAAAGTAATCAAATCAATATTAAGTTATCTTGGCTTTATTGTTGAATGTGTATGTGACCAAATAACAATCATGTTCGCACAGACATCCAGGAATGGAGTGAAACTAAGCAGGTAAACTAAAGGCGAGTGGTGGGGATGCCTTTTTCCTAGCTTTGTCAGAGGAGAGGCCTGCACTCTCATACTTAGGAAACTCCTACTCTATAGGAGACAGTGATGATTGATGTTTGATCAGTGTGTGATGATGTGCCTGTCTCTCCTATTCTTCATCCATTCATTCATTCAGAGGGCGTACCGCAGGTGTTCTACTTTGGACCATGTGGTAAATACAATGCTATGGTTCTGGAGCTACTGGGACCGAGCTTAGAAGATCTGTTTGACCTCTGTGACCGGACTTTCTCTCTAAAGACTGTACTCATGATAGCCATACAACTGGTAAGGCACAAACATAGAAAACATTTTTACAATCACCACTTGTAGTTTGTTGTTGGATTTCTCAACTTTGACTTTTTTTCCTCCTCAGATAACTCGTATGGAGTTCGTACACACCAGAAGCCTGATCTACAGAGACGTGAAGCCAGAGAACTTCCTGGTGGGACGACCCGGCTCCAAACGACAACACACCATTCACATCATAGACTTTGGCCTGGCGAAAGAATACATCGACCCAGAGACCAAGAAACACATCCCATACAGAGAACACAAGAGTCTGACTGGAACTGCTAGATATATGAGCATCAACACACACCTGGGGAAAGGTGAGCTTCTCCATCATACATGTGCACAACACTCCAACCAGAATCATTGATTGAATAAGACCTTTTAAAAGCTGTGTGTTTGTGAGCACACCTCAGCAAAACATGACAGGGTTATTAGTTTGAGCCTTAATGTTCTTAAAGTCTAAGGAGAATAAAAATGAAGTAATAATATGCAGTGTTGCATGAATGTGACTTCTTCTTCTACCAAAGAACAGTTGTGCGGAGTTTCATATGAAGAGCACAAATATGTGAACAGAGGAAAATGGAAGCATCACAGGATATTTAAAGGAGCAGTGTGTACAGTAGGTTTAGTGACATCTGGTGGTGTAGTTGTGGATTGCGACTCCTTTATTTCAGTCTCTCCTTCGTAGTGTGAAGGAAAAACTATGATGGCTGCGGAAAGAGCAAAAGTCTCTGTCTAGAGTTTAGTTTGCCCATTCCACACTCCATGGTGGAAGAGGAGTGTCTGAACATATAAAAGTCACAAAAATATAACTATACTATAAACACGTGCAGTTTTTATATATATAGATATACACATGCACACACACACACACACACACACACACACTACTATACTAACTATAAACATAACTAATAATGTTTTCAGGTCATTATACACACATGAAAACAGAGTGGTGACTTATATTCTGTAAATAGAGCCACTAAAGCTGACATGCTGGACCTTTAACTAGTAATAAAAAGAAAAGAAATCCTGTTGGGGGGTTGTAATCCTCACATGGTTCCAGCGGTCTCAACAGTTTTGGTGTTGTCCTCTGCTGACTGGCAAACAATTGAGCCTGTACTTGTAGGCAAGATTAAGAATCACCCCAAAAAATGTTGGTCGCTCTCCAAAAGGCCGCAGTACTGGTTTGAGGCCGTTGGGCGTGGTTTCCACTTCATTTAATTCTGGCACGCAGAACAGCACATTCCACTTAGCCTGTTATGACCGACAGCACCTTGTGTGTGTGTGTGTGTGATGCAAGTTCTTCAGTAGCTGTAATTTGAAATTGCTGTTTAAGTGAGCTCCAGTGACACTAGCTTGTCTATTTAGTTAACTTTAAGTTTGGCTCAGCAGCAGCGGAGACCTATTTTACATTTATTTTCACTGGGACTAAAGAGATTCACTCCATGGCCAACAGACAACAACAGCAAAAGCACCAATCTCATCCTGTTCGCTCACAGGAACAATACATGTTGGCTACTCTGCTGCTATTGTCTCTCAGCAGCATGATGCTGCATGATGTGGTCAGTGCACAGAGAGAAGAGACGTGGGCGAGGCAGTAAAAGTGAAAAATATTAGGGCTACAACTATTTTATTGTTGAGTAATATGTCGGTTATTTTCTAATGAAAATTCCATGAATTCACAAATTCAAATAATTTGTTCAGTGATTTAAAGAAAAGCAGCAAATTGTCACATTTAAAGAACAATATGTCAGATTTAATGACAGTGTAGTTACAGATTGCTCCACTCTCCCTCATTGAGCTGAAGGTTGTCTGTAGCAACTTTTTGGTTTAAGTATCCCAAAGGAATGAGACCATGGTGCATGTAATGTGCTGCCTCTCTCAGCAGACTGGCTCTTGGTGTTTGTGTACTTGTCGTTGACACCACTGATGCTCTCCAGCCTCTTAAGTCTTTGTTGCTGTGTCTTTTCAGAGCAAAGCAGGCGGGATGACCTGGAAGCTCTAGGTCACATGTTCATGTACTTCCTGCGAGGCAGCCTACCATGGCAGGGACTCAAGGTGAGGAGATGGCCCACTAACCATCCAGCATGTCCATCGGTCCAGTCTCTGTCTTACTTCTCTTGCCTCTCGTCTTCAGTTGTCTGTTTTGAATAAATTCCTCCCTGTCTCTGTCATCATCAGGCCGACACTCTGAAAGAACGTTATCAGAAGATCGGAGACACAAAGAGAGACACTCCAATTGAGGTCCTCTGTGAAAGCTTTCCCGGTTCGTAGAACACACACACCTCAGAAACACAGAAACATATCTGTACAGCTGCTACATGCACGCGTATGCTCAGACTATCATATGTTGATCAAATTCTTTGTGTGTCTGTGTCTGTGTGTATGTGAATTGTGTGCCTGTGTGTATGTAACAGAAGAGATGGCCACCTACCTGCGGTACGTGCGTCGGCTCGACTTCTTCGAGAAGCCGGACTACGACTATCTGAGGAAACTCTTTACGGACCTCTTTGACAGAAACGGATACATCTTTGACTACCAGTACGACTGGACTGGAAAGCCACTGGTTAGTGTGGACTGTTTTGTGTTGTACACACAGAGTAAGCTGACTAAGCTGTCTGAGCCGACCTTAATGCTGGGGTTAGGACAGGGTAAATGCTGGGAGGTCACTTCAACAATGACATGCAATCATATGACATGTTGAAGTTGGAGGTGTCACATGACACTCAGTATCATCTCTTCATCATTTGATCTCTTAGTTTTTGATGGCCGAGAGTTTTCTAGTGTGCCGCCTCATCAGTCCAGCAGTGTTATCAGCAATAGAATACAGAAATGTCATGCACTCGTCTATTCCCTCACTCTGATCCCGTGTTGACCTCACTTCCTGTGTGTTTAGCCGACTCCTATTGGTCCAGTGGCCAGTGAGACTCCGCTTCAGGCAAGCCAACGAGAGAAAGCACCGCAGACCAAAAATCAGGTACACACACACTCTCATTCTGAACAAACTCTGCAACGTGGTCATATTAGTGCTGCCAGTCACAAGAGTTTTAGTATTGTCTGAATATTTGGAGCTGATGCAGAACATTTTTACAAACGACGTATGTGCTAGACGATATGCATTTTTCTCACTGTACGTTAGCCACACACACACACAGAGCTTGGAGCAGCCCTGTGTTTCACTCACAGCGCTTGTCACCTTTTTGTTTGCTCCACTTGAAATAGCCTTGCTGCAGGGTTAACATACTTACATTACTAGTTTCACTAAAGACAGCAGCCAGTATGCAAGCAGTACTGCAGCCATCCCAACTAAGAAGAATGCTAACACCACAACTTAACAGTTTCTGCACGCTTTCAGTCAGTGCATTAGAGTTAGGGGATTCATCCTGGTTGGACAAAATTGGTCCCAGTGAACAGTGGATGTGTTCTGACACTGATCGACAGAAAAGCCTGAGTGTTGGTAACCTCCTGTCGGCTCAGCAGCTTTCGTTTGCCTCTTCAGGAAAGAAAGCAGCGGTCTGGCATCTCTGAGCTTGTGGTAGGCGACAGACAGCACATACCTGCCACTGGTCAGAGGACTTACTGTATGCCTGCCACAGACACACACACAGCACTGTCCATTTTGCGGTGCAGTCTGCAGGTGATGCTACTGACATTCTGTCACACCATAACTAACAAGCTGCATGGCAGAGATGGGTAGTTAAAACACACGTGGAGAAGTAGAGCAGTTTGTGGAGGCATGTTTGGAGGCATGAAAGCATTTTTTCTGTTGACCAGTGTCTAAAAACCTCTTTATTATGTCCATGTGATGTTAACACAAAACATACTTAAGTGTAAGTGGGGTGGATAGAACATGTAAATCATTCTGATGGTATTTTATCGAAATAGGATATTATAGTCCCATGACAACACTAGTCCTTGTACACATTCATACAAACAGATCACACACACATTCACAGAGGGCTGGGTGGTATAATCTAAAACTTCTGAACTCCTACTTCACTTGCTGTGTATGAAGTCATCAGTGGAGAAGAACCAGAGTCAACTCACATGATATCTGTAGAATTAATACTCTTTCTAAAATGTCTGTCAGCTGCGTCAGTGTCAGGTCAGGCCGAGAACTTTATAAACTGAGTGTTGACTAAAAATGATTGGACCATTAGAATTATCTGTGGTGGAGGAAGAGGACGTGGGTGGAAACAGGAAGCGGCACGTCTCGTGTCCGGCGCTCTCAGCTCTGCTGTGAAGCTGGCTGAAGTTATTTTTGAACCAGACGCTGGTCGAACCTTCTCTGCTGCGTTCAGCTAAGTGAGCTGTCAGCTGTCAAGAAAACATCATTACAATACAGTGTTGTGTAAGTGGTGACTGGTTATACTGCCCACTGCGACATTTACATCCACCAACACACATGAGATGCACATGAGTCCAGGTTTAAAGAGGCTGCACTGCGGGCCTCTGTATCCCAGCGGACAGGTGTGAGGCAGGTGAGGTTGAGGTAACACAGGAAATGGAGCACCTCCTTCCCTTTGTGCATGGGGCTTCCACACGTGTGCCACACATGTGCACTCTCACTGTGTGAGTGCTCACCCTCCTGTTACTCCTCCACCAAATACTGACTCTGTACTCACTATTTCTTTTCTCTTTCCACATTCTCTCCTCACCGTACCGCTGCTCACCTTGCCACTCCTCGTCTTCCCTTTTTCCCTCGCCTTACTACTTTTCCTTCTTCTCTCACTCTATCCCCTCCTGCTTCTCCTCCTTTCCATGGCGACCCTTCTCTTCCACCTCACCCCTGCTCTTCACCTTTTCCCTTCCCAACCACCGCCTCCTCGTTCCTCCTCCCTTCTCGTTTCTCCTGCGAACGGCTTCTGTCTCCTCTAGTCTCCAGAGGGGAAAGGCAGTGAGTCCCAGCCCACGCCAGTGACCAATCGAGAGCTGCTGGGCTCCCATCTCACTGCTGATAGGCTGGGCGGGTCTGTCCAGGTACTGAGAGGAAGGGTTAGCTCTGCTGGCTTCCTGTCTGTCTGCCTACCTGTCTATCTGTCTGCCTGCATGACCTTCTCTGTCTCTGCAGCAGGGCTGACCTCAAATCTGTTTCCTCACAACCTCAGTAATTCCCTCACACAGGGCCATAGAATTTCCAAATGAAAAACTGTATTTACCCATGACAGATTTAGGTCTGATCAGTGTACGTTAGACATTTTCCTCAGTGCCTTTTCAACATTCACATAATGGAGAGTACCTGCGAGGGGACAGATGGTGGTTGGCTGGTTTCTCCACAGACAGAGACCACATGCTGTAGGCTGCTTTTTGTCAGCTGACCAGTGACGAGGTACACAAGGCTGGTTATGCTTTGTGTAACAACAGACTGAACAAACAGTAGAAAATATAACCTGGTCAGGTAGCTCAACATGCCATTGCTCTTAGTTAATTGTCTGGTTTTCAACTAGTGACTTTGCAGAGGCTCAGACCACAGTGCAGAGGGAAATGTGGGCACACATCAGGATTTCAAACATTTGAGGCATTAGCAGTTTTCCTGTGCTGGCTGACATTAACACACCCAGCTGTTACCTCATAGTAGGTAGGTAGCATCATATAGCTTCATATATTGTCAGTGTTTGTGTCATGTAGAGGAGTCAAATGATGATTTATGTTATTTTATCAACCACAACAGGTGAGCCTGTATGGAGAGCAACATTAAATATGCAGCACGCTCACTATAGGTTAGCAGCTGTAAAAAGACTGGACACACACACATTGCACACTGCACATTGTTGGTGCAGAGTGATGTAATGGTTTCAAAACACACTTGTTCTTAACCTCAATATAAGACACGCATTAATACAAGTGGCAATGTGGTTATCTATGAGGCAGCAGCTTCAGCCTCTTCACTGGGTAACAGATTCTGGCAGAGTTGATTTAAACACGGTTCAGTGATGAGAGTGCACAGAAGGGATGGAAATATATTTCTATATATTTATAATAAGGGAAGTGTGTGAAATGTTTTAAAGGCTGCAGCAGGATTGTACTAGCATGTGTGTGTCAGAGCTGCCACAGAGAAGACTTTGCTTTGAGTTCAGAATTGTCTGAAATCAACACAGACGGTCAGCCATTAAGCAGAGGCACAGCTGTTTTGCATGGCAGCGGCTGAATGTTGGCGATGCCTGTATCTGTAGAGGTGTGAAGCTTCGCTGGATGTTCCCGCTCATATGGACACCACGTCCCCATTAAGACGATACATTTGAAAACGATCTTATCGTGTGTGAGCATGGAGAGCAGCACACAAATGGACATTAAGTAGACTCAGCAGAGGAACCAGGATGTAAAAGAAAGAACAGACTGATGTTTGATCAGTTTTTATGTTGATTTGTGTGTCTGTGAACGTGAACAGTGTTGTCAGATTTATCTGCCTTAATGTGGACGTAACGCTTAAAGTGTAAAGTCTCTTTAATTTGGTCCCACCAGGACAGGAACGCCGCTGCATCACCTCTCATCCCTCTGTCTTCCATTTTTCATCTGCAGGTGATGAGTTCAACCAATGGGGAGCTGAATACAGACGACCCCACTGCAGGACACTCCAACGCACCAATCACAGCCAACGCAGAGGTGGAAGTGGCTGATGATACCAAGTAAGGACACACACACACACACACACACATACACATACACACACACACACACACACACGTGCGCTGACAGACAGAACAGACCTGGTCTGAGCTGCTCGTGTGATTGTGACCAGGACTTCCTGTGGCTTTGTCTTTCTTTTTACTGCACAGCTTTTACTTTGAAAAGCAGCGCTTCAGGAAGTGTTGACTTTGCACTAACAGGATGCTGACAGTGCACAAAGTCATTTATCAGAAATGGACTTCAGGTTTTTTTGTGCTTGTTTTTATTTTTCTCTCTGTAAAAGAAGTCAGTGAGCTTTAATGTGGGCTGTTTTAGATGGGCTGCAGATTAACAGTTCATACACTGTGTTTGTCATACGGTTGACATACATATGCAAATGCTAAAGCCAACTAGAGAACTGGGTCATGAAGTGAAGGCAAGACTACTAGACACTGGCTAATTAATATGCACGGACACAGCACCAACGGCTGAGCGGTCTGCTGCAGGTGGTCTACATGTTTATCGACAGTGTTGTTTGTGAATAACTGAATATTTTGTAGTTCACACTGACAGCCTTCAGATTTTTCCACCCTTGAACATTGAAAATATTCAGTCAGAACTTAACAGCTCTTATTCCTTCCTAAAATCCATTCTTCTCACACAGCCACTGCTCCAGTATTTGATCCAAGTCTAATGTCATAACATTTCATATTTCTGGCTAAATAATATACAAATATCCTTTATTAATATTTATGGTTCATATTTAAATATAAAGTGTCCCCAAAATATGGTCATGTGAAACATCATGCATCACGTGATCGATTGAGAAATAACCTGCAACACTGACACATCATGGAGCTCTGAGGACAGTTTCTTAAAATGAGTTGCGATGCAGCTGAGTTTGTGGTTGGCTCATGATGCTTTGTGTTGCAGGTGCTGCTGTTTCTTCAAGAGGAGGAAGAGGAAAGCTCTCCAGAGACACAAATGAAAAGGAGAGACGAGAGAAAGCCTGCTCTCTTTCACCCCCCTGCTCTGACTTTCACCGCCCCCTCCCCTCTCTCTCTGTCTCTGTCTCTGTCTCTCTCTCTCTGTCTCTCTCTAGTCCTCTTCATATAACCCTCTCTTCACCCTTCCCCTCAGCCCCCCTCAGACCCTCTTCCTCTGCTGTCGGAGGTCCTGTAGTCTACCTTGGGTCGGCTGGACTGGCTGGACCACCGAGCGGCATAAAAAATGTTTGCTAAGCTGATCTACTGGTTTCTCCTGGTCTGGACAGACAGACAGATGGACAGACAGAGTAACATGTGTTTGCTGTTCCATCTCGGAGCTTTAAATGTGGACTAGCTGACCAGCGGTGGAGTCTTCATGTATTTTACAAACTGAACTGAAACTGGATCAACACAAACTGCTGTGGGAAACGAGACAAGTTGATGGACTACGGGCGAGCTGATCGGCCGACAAACTGATGACGGATTGGCTCGCTCTGTTTTTGTTTGTTTGTTTGTTTGTTTGTTTGTTTTTCTTCCTTACTGACTGGTTCAGAGGAGAGAGAAGTGTGTTTCTGAGGAAACACAGAAGAGAGGAAAACAAAAGGTCGAGAGGCAATGAGACTGTCGGACCACACATGCACACACAACACACACACACACAACCTGATACATATATGTACAAACACACTGCACACTTTCTCGAGCTCATCACAAAGAGACTTCATGGACACAAAGATGCAGCTCTTGCACATAGTCTATAAAGTTTTTATCCCCCAGGGTCGATGGAAGTACAACATGAGCGGATCGGTCTATTTCCTGCAGCAGATCGGGCTCGGTGTATTTTTCCGAATCGTTCACCCTCAGAGGAAAACCTCACAACCACCAGAATCAAAACTTAAAGAAGATGTTTATGTGAAAACTATGCTTTTTTTCCTGTTTTAATTTGTAACTAAAAAGACTGTCTACGATTTGGAACCTGTGTTATTTTTCTGTCTTTTTGAGTTGTTCAAAAAGTTTGTGTTTTGTAGTTTCGAGTGTGTTCCTCAAAATGTATTTTTTTTAATAACTTGTATTTTAAAATTTCTGTTGTTTTTTTGTTTTTTTCCTCTTTCTCTCTGGGTTGGAGGATGGAAAGGCGGATAACTCCATTAAAAACAACCAAACAAAACGACAGCTGATATTTATTTCAGGGGATCATGAATATAAATATCCCTCAAAGTGATCTTGCTGCCACATGGGAACAGAAGCATGTATTTGTAACTTTAAGTTTCATCAGAAGAACAGTCCATGCATAAAGTGGACGACCAGTTGAGATTAGAGTGTAATGTCGACTGATCTGTAACACAACAAAAAAATTGGTACAGGATAAAAATCAGCTACAGATGCAGCAAGAACGTTTATTAGTGAGTGTTTTTATCAATTAGATAAAGTGTGAATGTGGAGCAGACAGGAAAGGGCTAATCAAACAAGATAAAGTGTTTCCAGCTTTGTGAGGTCCCAGATTGTTTATTGCCAACATTTTTGTGAAATTGGATGAATGTCGTGAAACAAAACAGCCATTCAGTCTGATTGTCAAGCTGCAGTAGTTGTGTTGAAGACTGACATTAACAAGCTGATCATCTCAGTTTAGCATGTTAGCATAGTACACAAAGTACAGCTGAGGCTCATGGGAATCTCATCAGTTTAATAGGTATTAAAATGCTGATCTGAAATCTGCTGATAAAGCTGGCAGCTGTTAGAATGAAGGACCTGTGGTAGAACTCCTTCTTGCATGGTGGGAGCTGTTAAGGCCCACCACAGTCTCATGCAGGGAGTGAGAGGAGTTGTTCATGATGGATGTCAGCTTTGCTTACATCCTCCTCTTCTTCACTATGTTTGTTCCATCGTCCTTCATGAGGAGATGTTGTGGAAGATGCTGGTGTTCCCGGCTTCATCTCCACAGGTAAAGCCTCAAATCAAAAAATAAACCATATATACATTACACATGCTAGAAGCCACTTAGTGGAGCACAAGTAACAGATCACAGATTAGCTGTCATCATTTTTTGGATATGCCACATAGCAGGGGACTGGATGTGAAACTGCTCAAAGGGAACTGAAACTGTGAGGGAACAAGTGCCCTTTTCTTCTTTTTAATGATGGTTCATCATAAAACAGAGACAATTATCTTCTGTGGTTTTCACCATAAACAGACTTTTAAGATGATTCCGTGATCATTTATTAATGACAGATATGTAAAATGACACGTGACAGCATCTCATCTCCAAAATGCTCATATTGATACAGATTTATACATTTGAAACTTAACATGTTACTTTACCACACGACGGCGGAAGTGAGTTGGCGATATCTCTCACATACATTATCTTCGGCTGTCACGTGAGGACGCTTAACCCGCAAGGCTTCCACTATTGGCTGAGAGAAGAAATGCCGGTTTCTCATTGGTCGATTCCTCGGGCATTTTTTCGCTTACGTCATCTATGCCGGGTCTCCGTTGTTGTTTACATCTGTTTGTTTCTGTCGCCAGATGTGCCTCTCGTTAGCAGAGCGCTCATGTCGGAGCTACTCGGTGTTTTCCGTACCGAGGTGGACTTCATGTGAGAGCATGCCACCAAATGGACGAAGAGGAGGTATTTTTCTGACTGATTTTAACGGGAATGTTTTTGTTTAGTGACAGAAAGCTGAGATAAAACGTGTACGTCACGTCTCGTGCATTCATTAACGCCAGCTAGTTATTATTTTGAATGAGCGGTGAGAGGGGGAATGCTGGATGTGCCCTGCGCTCTGTGGGTTTCGGTTTTGTTCCTCCTCGGATGCTCCTCCTGGCTTTAACTATTCACTGTCACCTGATTCCAAGAGGAAATGACTCCGGCATGGAGCGAGCTGAGGATGTCTGATCACATATGAGACAGAGAGTGGACACGCATCATCATATGGAGTACATGTGGAGGCAGTAACACGTGAAAAAGGGAACCGAGAGCAGCTCTGTCGACATTCAGCTCCGTGGAACTTCACAAGAAACCAAAGTGGTCTAACTTTAGCTGGTTTATTCAAATGACTGCGTCCACTCAGCGTGCTTAGCTCTAAACAGTCTGTCTCCAAACAGTCATGTCGGACACACAGAGGTCTCTGCCCGCCCTGAAGAGGCTCAGCTATGCGGTGGGACACTTTCTCAACGACCTGTGTGCCTCCATGTGGTTCACATACCTGCTGGTCTTCTACCACTCAGTGCTGGGCTTCCAGAACACGTATGCAGGTAAGCCTGTCTGACTGCCTGATACACACGGTGTGTGTGTTAACATCTGGGCAGTGCATGCTGTCATAATACACCTGTGTGATATCATAATCATTGTGCTGTTGATGCTGACTCCAGTGTCAGTGTCTCTGTAGAGAGACATCTTCTCTCCTGTGAGTCTGTGTGTTGTCACATGTTGATTGTCACTGGTTGTCTTCCTGTGCTGCAGGTGTGCTGCTGCTGGTCGGGCAGATCGCTGATGCCATCTGTACGCCTCTCATCGGATACGAGTCTGACAGAACGCCGGGCTGTGGCAACTACGGCAAGAGGAAGACATGGCATTTAGTTGGTGAGTCAGACAGACAGACACAGAGTGTTTTCACTTTACTGCCCCATGAGCTTCACAAATGATTTACTCTTCAACTGCAAAGTGCAAATTCAGAGAAATTTTCTCACATAAAGTCCAAGGTAGGGCAAGGGTCCCTTGATCCTCTGCTGTCTTTTGATGACACTGTGTTCTTGTTTGTAACAAATAAGACTCTAATATATAGCTATATATTGATTTTCATACATATAACATGCTCATATTTATGTAATTCTAAAGTATTAATGGTGGTAGTGTCCCGCAGCCCAACCGTCAGTGTCAGGAAGAAGCCAGTCCATGTAGTTCATCAGTCAGCTGTTCTGTACATGCTCTCATAAAGTACTTATGTAACTTTTTAAGAAGCTCTTTTTGGACTGTGCTCCCATACTGAACACCATCCAGGTCACACTGTCCTACAAGACTCTAATGACAGCTGACGGAGGGGGGAGACGAAGTGACCCAGAGGTGGTCTGACCTCCACGGTGGAAGGACTTGACAAGTTCAGACGTGCACTTGTAACAGGGGGTAGCATAACAGCTGAGGCGGAGCAGGATAGTAGTCTCCCCCTGCAGATGTCTTTTTAAATACACGTAGTCCCTCACTGAAAGGTCCAAACTCAGCGAAAATGCAAAATGTTTTTTGTCTGCTTCACTGAAAAGTCCATTCTCAGTGTTTGGGACCTTTACCTATACTTGATATCACAAAGCCTGCTGCCACGCAGTGTCATTATATTTGCACTTCATCAAGTCAAACCATGCTGCATTGATTCGTTTAAACATGCCTAGGTGTGCCTGGTTGCACCTGAGATAGACCATCTCCACAGCTGTATCAAAGCACTTCCTTTTAGCGGGTTTCGGTGTCATCAGACGTCGTACATGCAAGCTCATCGTGTGCAGAGCAGAAAGAAGCGAGAGCTGAAGGCAGAGAGGAAGATTGCGGCTTTAGCTGCAAGATCTGACAGTGTGGCAGCTTCCCACAGGATTGTGCAACGATGTGGTCGTAGCTGTACTGTGAGACAATATATGTTTGAGGACAGTAGTGATTTTTGTTCTTCCAGGTACGCTGAGCGTGCTGCTGTCCTTTGCCTTCATCTTCAACCAGTGTCTGGGCTGTGCTGCCGTCACCCCTCAGTGGGCCAGCCTGACCTACTTCGTCCCATTCATCATCATCTTTCAGTTCGGCTGGGCCGCCACTCAGATCTCCCACCTGTCTCTGATTCCAGAGCTGGTCACCTGTGAGCACGCTAAAGTGGAGCTCACTGCGTACAGGTACACCTAATGCACACAGCAGTACACACAGCACGGTAAATACAGAGCCTGAATACACATGTGTGTGTGTGTGCAGGTATGCCTTCACAGTGATCGCCAACATCACGGTGTATGCGGTGGCTTACCTGCTGTTCCACGCGCAGGCCAGAGAGGACGACGACCCGCTCAGCGATTCGCTCGGACCAGCAGACGTCCCCATCTTCAGGGTGAGGAGGAGTTCTGATCACATGACACTTCAGTGTAGCACTTAACATACCAGGGTCTGAACAGAACACTGAGGGCTTTAACGCCCCGGCGGTGCAAACCCAGCAGCAGCAAAGTCTTTATGCTGTTGTAGTTCACTGGCTGTGAAACAGCGTGAGCTGCAGCTGTTCAGACGTCTTACTGCAAACTCAGGGCAAATTTCATAACTGGAGTGGGCGGTGGCTGCAAAACAACAAAAACAAAAAGGCAATGCATTGTTTCCTCATTCATTCCATCTGTGTGCTGCTTTGAACAGAGACGAGGACACACTGAGACATAACGGTCCACACCGCACTACGCTGCGTTTGGTTTGCACGTCCAGCACAAACAAGTTCAATCAGGAGAGACTGAGTTTAAAGAAGTTCTCACTTTACAGCAGTTGTTTAGACATGACTTGTACAGGGACATCCCCTCAGTGGAGGCTAGACCCTGGAGGTGGTGGAGGTGCAGGGATGGACTCATAGATTAGATCAAACTGGAGGTGAATAAAGGAGGGTTCACATCGATGTGACACTGAAATGATTGAAGTGAAAACAGTGAACACTCTCAGTCAGATGATGGAAGCAGGAAAAGGAAATGAGAGAGGGGGAGGAAACAGTGAATAAGTGGAGCAGGCATGAAGATAGACTTCCTGGTTGAACGCTCGCCAGGCTTCGTTTGGTCACACCCACGCTCACTCAGACTCAGACTACAACTGTGTGTATGTATGTGTGTGTAGTGGTCCTGCTGAGGTGTGTGTAGAGATCAGGCATCTCAGATCAGCTCTCATCACATTGAACACACCTTCTGTTCCTCTGATTCAGCTGCTCCACATTAGATATAAAGAGACTGTAGCTTTTCCTAAATCTATCTGAAGCTGCACTTCTGGTGATGGAACGCTCACAGATAAAATAACTTTACACATGAAACCAAAAGTAAGAATCACCCTGAAACAAACAGCAGAAATTTACTTAGTGAGTAATTTACAGACGTACTAATGAAACATGTTCATCCATGTTTTCAGACTACATTTAAAATCAGCTTAATGCTTTACGAAGGACCAGTGTGTGGGATTTAGTTACATCTAATTGTGTTATTGTTACATTGCAATCTCCTCACTTCACCCACGCCAAAAGATGCAAAAGGCTCCATGTAGAGCCAGAGTGTTAGATTATCCAGTCTGGGCTACCATCCATGGCGTTTCAGCATGGTGGACTCCATGGAAAAGGACCCCCACTCCCACTGCAGATAGAAAAGGCTGATTTTAAAGTAACACAAACAAAAGGATGATATTTTCAGGTGATTATACGCTAATGAAAACAGAGTTTTGCTTAAAAAAAATCCATGTCCATTCCATGAAATAGTACCCAAATCTTTCTTGTGTCGAGCTTTCAGTCCCTCTCTGGTTTTCTTCAGTCATTGTCGTGCACTCACAGCACTGAGCTCTACGAGCAGCAGCAAACTTTTCAGGGACTTTCCTCTCCTGTTCAGGGACTTGAACCACGAGTTTGGAGGACTGCTGGAGGATCTCAAACAGAGATCAGGCTCATAGAAGATCACAGATGTAGTCAGGAGTCTGAGCATCTGAGTCATGGTGTTGTTGTCTTTGGATGTTTCACCAACCATCAAGCGCTCTGCGTCAAAATCCCTCACAGATGCTTGTTGTCACGTTGCTGTTTTTATCACTCAGACTCGGAGTCTACGTGAGCTCAGCGTGTCTTCACCTGGTTTAGGGTAAACTGACTGGCTATGTTGTGTTTGCTGACAGAATCTGGCGTTGATTGTGCTCGGCATCGGTGCTCTCTTCTCCCTCTTCTTCCACCTGGGAACCTCTGAGTCCAAGTCTGGAGCAGGTGGTGAGGCCGGAGGAGAGGAGGAGGAGGAAGAGGGGGAGCGGAGACCTCTTCTTTCTCGCCCAAAGACATTGTCGTCTCTCCTGCAGTGGAAATGTTGGCTGAGGCAGCCTTCGTTTTACCAGGTAGGAAGATTCCAGCACCCGAGTGAGGAGCTGCTCCCTGATTGGACACATTTTTTATCAGACGTGTGTTTTCATTGGCTGACAGATGTGTGCATCTCTCTGTAGGTGGCCTTACTCTACATGTCCACCAGGCTGATAGTCAACCTGTCTCAGACCTACATCTCAATGTATCTCATCAACACTCTGGGTCTGCCCAAGGTAACACAAACTCACCCAGCCATTCTTTCTGATTATATTATACTCATATTATACTTCCTCACTGTCCCTTGTTGTTTTGTCCCTCCAACAGAAGTTTATTGCAACAATTCCATTAGTGATGTACCTGAGTGGCTTCCTGTCCTCCTTCATCATGAAGCCTCTCAGTAAACTCATTGGGAAATGTGTAAGTAAACCTCACACACCTGAACTATGGAATGTGAGTAAATCAGTAAGTTAGAATAAAGTCATCTTAATGAAACTAAATAAGTCACAATAACAGCAAAAATAGTGCTAATAGTAGTAATACGTGGAAATCCAGTGTGATTATCTAGATACTTTCACCTTTAATCTGAGTTTTAAAAGTAAACTTTCAGGGTTTCAGTGAAAAGGTTTCAGAGATAGACAGACATCCTGGATTTGAACCTGCAGCTCATCTGTCGTACACCGTCTCTCTTCTGATTGGTCCAGCTCACCTACTTTGTGGGCCTGCTGCTGATCATGGCCTTCTCCTTTTGGGTGCTGGTGGATGCAAAGATGGGTCAGCAAGTGTATGGAGCCGCTGTGCTGCTGGGTGCGGGGTCCGCCACTATCCTGGTCATATCACTAGCCATGACTGCCGAGCTCATCGCAGATCAGACGGTAATGTGTGTGTGTGTGTGTGTGTGTGTGTGTGTGTGTGTGTGTGTGTGTATGTGTGTGTGTGTGTGTGTGTGTGTGATGTAACCTTCACTGATGGTGTTCTTTTACATCATCACATGTTTATCTTCATGTCTCTGCAGCAAAGTGGAGCGTTTGTGTACGGAGCCATGAGTTTCACTGATAAGTTGGCTAATGGAGTGGCTGTGATGATCATTCAGGCCCTGCATCCCTGCCAGTTAGTACACACACACACACACAGTACAGTACAATAGCACAAAGATTTTGAGGTGATGATGGCGCTACAGGAAAATTAATTTAATTTCATTTACATGGATCCAATAGTGGACAATCAGCAGGATTCATCCTTTGGGGACCATGAACGTGTCACGGTAGTCCATCCAATCACTGTTGAGATATTTCAAAGTGGTGGACCAGCAGGCCGACGAGCCGCGTTACTCTTTAGAAAATAACCCTGATGATGTCACCACAGGTAACGTGTGAATCTCTTCTTGGTCGAGCTCTAATGTGCTTTGTCGTATCTCTCTGTCAGTACTGTGTTGTGCTGCCCGGCCTGTGTGTGGTTCTATCATTACATCATGGTCGCAGTAACCGGGGGCGTGGCGGTCGTCGCAACTTTGGCGCTCTGCTCCATCCTTATCTGGCCAATCAAGATCAGACCACGTGAGTCGGACAGCTGTATTAATATAGTCTGCTGTTCCTTTATGTCAGTACTCATTCACGGTTCACAGCTGAACTACTCCTCTCCTGTGTGTGTGTGTGTGTGTGTGTGTGTGTAGGTGGTCAGCCAGTGGAGGATGAAGTCAGAGTCAACTGACAGCCCCTTCCCCACATTCCTGAACACTGAGCCTGCAGCAGAGCGACAGGAAGTCAAACTGGACCTGGACCGGAATGCTTTCACTTTTGTTTCTTTCTATGACCGGTCTTCAGTCTTTGAGGGGATTTCCTGACTGCTGTGCCACATTTAGCTCTTAGCAGGGGGTTACCAGGGAGACCAGAGTGAAATTTTATTTTCTGCTTAACTGACATTTTCAGCCTGCACCTTGTTTTCTCGTCATTTTCCATCATAAAATCTGACTGTAGTGTGTTCATGTTGCTGCAGGGAAGCGATGAGTAATGCAGCAGGGTGAAGCACATTTTCAGACACTATAGTGGGAGTAGAGAGTGTAACGTCTCCTACCTCACTGCTTCAGGTTTAAAGTGCAGGTAAAAAGAAAAGAAAGAAAATATTTAACAAAACAGTTTAATAAAGCAGCATGAACAAACAAAAAATAAATAAGAAAATTAAAACTAACACTTATTTTATTTATGTTGAAAAGGTCAGTCCTCCTCCATATAACTTATGAAGGGAAGCCAGATTCTTTGAGATTTTTTAAATGATCTATTATTGAACTATTTGTTGATACTTTTTCATTTTATCATCTTTAGCATTTAACCTTTTCTTTTTAAAACGTCTTTCTTTTAGGACAGCACGTCGTTAAACTGCATCAAAAAGGGATAAGTTTAGATTCTTTGCAGGGACTTGACCAAAAGTTATAAACTCAGCACCGAGCTCAGAGTATGAACACACTTCAGATGCTTGTCCATGACAATTATAGAGAACTCTGGAAAATGATGAATCCCAAAAGTTAAACTTTATGTCATTGCATGTCAGCTGTATGAGACAATACAGAGTGTGAGGAAGGATTGCTTTACCTCACATGGATCCTCTTAAAGGGAACTGTTCATCATGCTGCATGACTGATGAGGATGATGAAGGGAACATAAACAGTGTGAGGTGTGACGAAGCTCAGAGACACCAAAGAAGAATCACAGACCATTTAAAGTCCTCACAGCTGATGTTTCAGCTGAATTCCAGGAAGTGGAACGTTTCTTGAACATTAAAATGTTCATTCCACTACTGAATGACAAACACTACAGTGACAGTCACACAGACTGAAACTGACTGCAGGAGATAAAAAGGAGAACCAAGGGCATCGCTGCAACGCACAAACGGCACTTCAACAACAAGTTATGAGAACTTATCTTGAATGTTACTGCTGAGTCATTGTGCACTTCTGAGAGGAGAGTTTGTCTCCCAGTGAAGGAGCCTCAGACAGACGGGATACATGTTCGTGCATCATTGTTGTGATTTATATGAAAGCACTCTTCTTTGTCACTCATCATTCCAACAGATTTTACATCTTTTTACAATCACAGACCAAATGAAATATTTTTATAATCAAAAAAACTTGAATAGAATAGTTTGATATGAAATGACTTTAAAGGGATCAATGCTAAAATATGTGCAAACATAATATGTGAATACTAATAAAAGGGAATCTTGCTGGTAAATGAACAGAGCAGGTACTGATGTTTAAGTGATGTTTGACTGATGTTCTGCAGACCTCTGTGATAATTCTTCATCCAAACTATGATTTCATGTTTACTTTATTTTATGTCTTTATTTCTCAGCGACTTCTATGATTTTATAAAGAGACATTAAACAAGTTTCATGAGGTGCAACCAAAAATGTGTCCCGAGTTTGACTTCAGTTTACTCAGCTCTGTGGAAAATGAAACGTGGTCACAGCATGGGCTGAACATTTGTTTAAATGTTTTTGAGCAAACATGACTGAGAACTCTTGAAAGTGTTCAGAAAAAAATGAAGATGAGGAGATCTGTAAGTGTCAAGCTAAAAATTTTTGCCAAAGTGCTTCATAAACAGGTTTGACTCAACAGTAAATCAAGAAAAAGAAACTGGATTAAGATTATTTTAATTTCTTGTATACCTGCTAACTGCAACTGTTAGCACACAGGACAGTTATGTGGCCGTTAACTCAACCAGCATATCGCAGTTTGCATATGTTTGCATGTGATTATGCAAATGTGCCACTTTCTAACCTGAACTGAGCTTTTCTTTGGCTTAATTATCAAGCTTCAGTCTAGAATAACTCACATTTAACAGCCTGTTGTTTTGTCTTTCTTTTAATATCTATTGATCTCCAGATGACACTAGAACTGTTTATCATTTATTGCTGAAGTGATTCTTTGTTTCATGACTAGCTCTTTATGGATCAGGGGAGTTTTCGTTCAGGCTGATGTTGATGTGAAACTCACAGAGTCAGGCTGATTAAAAAACAGGTTCCAGATCAGCAGCTGAGGATCAGCTTCTGAAAGGGAAGTAAGAGTTGTTTTCTTCCTGCCTCCAATGTTGTATTTCATAGAAACCAATCTGCAGCTTGGAAATCTGTTTCTTCTGACTTCATCACTGATGTTTTCATATAAAAATCTACATGTTTTAACTCATACGTGTAGAGACAGGATGAGTCACAGATGGACAGAAACCCCCCGTATACTGTTAGCACAGCAGACAGAAACAAGCTGCAGTTTCTCACAATGTTTGATGTGTGATCAGTGACACTCAGATCTGTCTTATCCAATCAAATGATGCAGCTACAGATCTGCAATGTCCCATCATGCACTGCCTGTGACTCTGACAAAAGATAAAGGACAAAACTTCAGCTCTTGGTGCATGTGACCTGAAAACAGGGGAAGACTCAGACTGCAGAGACCTGTTGGACTGGTTCACCGTGTGTTAAAAAAAGACTTCAAATGAACGTGTGTGTTATTATTTATACTGTGAACAGAACACATTGGAGCAGAGTTTCTGCTCTTAAGGCATGAAGCTGATATTTAAAATGTCATGTTCCATCAGCCAGACTTGAGATTCAAGCATGTAAACATCTGCAGAGATCAGTGGTTCATTCAGTCAGAGCATCAGGCCTGTCAGTCTTTTTGGCCCTGAACAGCAGCGGCAGCAGTGTGTGACTCTGGATAAATAAAGATTAAAATATTATTCATGATCTTTTTGAACATTAAGTATTCTGTCAGTCCTCTGTCCTCCTGTCATGGAGCGCTGGCATTCATCTTCTCCTGACAGCTGTCCCAGAAGTTGAGCAGTCTGTTGTCCTTGTTGGCGCAGAAGTCGGTGAAGTCTCTGAGCAGGCGGTCGGCGAGCCTCTCATCACCCAGCACGCCAGTCCTCCATGCCTTGGTCAGCATGGTGTTGTAGGCCCAGTAGTAACCGACCCGCTCCTCGCCTCCAAAAGGCCCCTGGCTGTTGGAGGTGGTGGAGTTTCTGCGTCTGCGCTGCTGGCCGCTCGAGTACTTCCTCTTGGAGTATGGCAGCTGCAGGAACACGGTGCCTGACAGAAGAGGAGAGACTGAAACTCGACAGCTCCCAGAAAACAGGAAGACAGTTTGTGTGTTTTTGTTGTGTGTTGTGACAAACCTGTGACGTGGATATACTGGGGTTTGTTCTCAGAGGGGAAATTAAAAGCAGAAGCTGAAAATTTGTCGTGCACAAAGCCAAATCTGGTGGAAAGACACACGTGTATCAGATAAAGGGTTGTACTCAAAGAAAATATCAGGACACAGAACTTCATCATTCAATGCAAACATGAGAGGAAAATAGGTTTTTGTTTTCTCAAATTAAATTATTAAGTGATAAAATGTCTCTACAAAATGTTATTTCTGCTGTCTCTATATCCTGGCTTGGACAGTTGTTCGCATCTCACAACTTCACCACAGGGGGAGCCCCAGGGCTCTGTGCTGAGGCTTCTTCTTTTCACTATTTACACCTCGTCTCTGGGTCTGCTTATCCGTTTTCTTGGCTTCTCCTATCATTGCTATGCAGATGACACACAACTCTATCTGTCATTTCCTCCTATGACCCCTCAGCCTCTGCAAAGGTCTCTGAATGCCTCTCAGACATATCTACATAGATGAAGGCACATATCACCTCCAGCTGAACCTCTCAAAAACTGAACTGCAGTTCCTCCCAGTCAAACCTACTATACATCATGACAGAAACAGAGACTAACTCCCTATGTCTCGTCGCCAGCAAGGTAGCACGTCTGGTCTTCAATCAACCCAAAAGGGCACGTTATCGAGCTGCTCAACGAGCTCCACTGGCTACCTGTAGCGGTCTACATTAAATAAAGTTACTAATGCTGACAACAAAGTAGTCTACCTTTCTGCAACCACCTACTTGAATGTCCTACATACAGACATATGTTACCACCCACCAGCTGAGTTCCTTTAAAGAATAATGCCTGGCTCTGGCACCCATATGCTCCAAACTTTTCTCATTGGTTTTCCCTTTCTTGGAAGTTGCTTTGCATAAAAATAATGTAATGTAAATGTGATTTCTGTGCTCAAAAGATCCCATCATGCCTGAGAAAAAACACAGAACACCAACCTGTACAGTATGGCCTCCTGAAAGAGCTGCATCCTGTCCCAGTACGTCTCTGGTTCAAAACCTGTTTGATGAATTTAGACAGACAGATGTGACTGAGCTACTGTACACATCAACACATGAACACGTCAGTCAGACGGCTTCTCTACCTTCGAACAGGTTGTCGCTGCCGTTCTTCAGCAGGCAGTGGATGTTGAGGGGGATGAAGAGCTGTGCTCTCAGTGGATCTCCGTACAGGTAAGATGTCAGTGCAAAAGGAACCTCCAGAACAGGGACCAACAGGAAGCCACATGAGGCTGCTTTCCTGTGCCAGCCCTGAACCTGACGGGTAACAACGTGTTAAACTGGCACTTCATTAATCAATCTCTCCAGATTTTTAAGTGTGCCTCTGTATCTCTACTGTACAAACTCTGTCAAAATGCCAAGTGGAAACCTGCACTGTTCTCTGAAGCAGTCATTTAAGTTACTGATGAACGCAAGAATTCTTCTTTGTGATCGTTTTGTTGCTGTTTTGTTTCTCTAACCTCTTAGGTTTACCTGTCATAGAGCAGTGAGGCTGCTGTACAGAGCTGAGCAGTGATTGATCCATTGGTCCACTCTCATTTTCAAATTTTAGGGACATTAATGTGTAAAAGTTCCAATAAATGTTAAGAACCTGTGTCGTGATGAGAAGATCACACAACTTTTGTCAGATAAAAAATTGAAAAACATTTGGTGGTATGTGTTCTGTCAGTTATTGTGTTAGCATATTTATGTTTTATTCTTTGCAGAATGTGTCCAAATATAGTGATATAATATAATTCAAGTCAAGACATGAAACAAAAAAAAACGTTTTTGCAGTGCTCTTCTCGTAGTTCATTTTACAGAGTTTAGGTAATTTCAAATCTTGAAATTCAGCTTCTTCTTTTTTTTCTTTGCATCATTTTTCATTTCCATACAGAGTTTCTGTCACAGGCTGTTACACACCTAAATGAGTTCCTTGTTTTACAAGTGTCTTTCTTTACAAGTGTTTCGTCTGTTGCAAACTAAAATATTGGGTGTGTCTGAAAAGATGTTGTTTATCACTAAGATAGTTCATTATCCCAGTGGAGCCACTACAAGAGCAGGTCAAATGAATGGAGTGTAAAGAAAATGAGTTTTTACAATCTGTGTGACATTACTGTCCATCCAGCGATGGAGACGTCAGTTTGAGTAAACATCAGTGTGTTTAGTGTTTTCAACTGAAGCAAACTATTATGATTATGTTCCTCATCACTTCCAGGTGAGGTTCAGAAAACCGGTCTGATCAGTCCTGCAGCCTCCTCTGTGCTCTGTTACAGAGAAGCCACCAAAGGCTCAGATTTCAGCAATGAACATAAGCAGAATGCATCATCTAATCATAACACACAGGATTCATGGTAAAATGTTGCTGTGGTCTAGTTACCATCTCAAACAGCACCGCGGCAGTGACGGCCATCCAGTGCAGCTTGATCTCAAAGGCGGCGTTGAGGGAGAAGTTTCCGTGATAATAACAGCTGCACCACTCGGTCCGGTCACTGCGGTTGTTGACGTCCACATCCAGAGTGACCGTCTTCTGCTCTGGGACGGTAGCAGCTGGAGGACAGATGGTAAGGGAGGGCGTGGAGGTGGAGAGACAGGAAGACAAGAGGCAAAGGAAGCAAAAGAAGAGGAGATGGGTGGCATGATGGGTAGGCGGGCAGACCGAGGAGTGGAGAGTGTGGACGGAGATGAAATGTTTGTGACTGAATGTTAGGACGCTGAAGAATTAAGCTGTCACTACAGATTTGTGGATCAGCACAGTGACCTCAACCTAAATACGTTTATATTGTATTAGTTTTTTTTTTCAAACTCATATTAGTTTATGACTCTTTCTCTAGACCTGCTCTGTAAGGCAATATCAAGAGGTCACTTTTGTTATGATTTGAGCTATAAAAATACAATTTATTGGATTCCAATCAGGATATTTTGATAAACTGAATAAATTACATACATTGTTAAACTAGAGTTCAAGAAGCAAAATGCCATACACTCATTATCACTTTCATCTCAACAATGACGAATGTGACTAAAATGTTGACTATAAGCTCAAAGATCTCAGAGCAAACACTGTGGATGTTTCACATCAGCCAAATCATCAATAACTTTATTTCTTGTTGATTCATGCCGCTTTTAATTTGTATTTTGTTGAATCTTATTTATGAATCTAATTCTGCTATGATCTATACATGTCTTGGTGTTTTATCTCTGTAAAGCACTATGATTTGGTTTGGAGTCAAGTTATTTGTCAGTTTTCAGTTTTTGAGCAGTGTTGTCATTCACTGTGTGTGTGCTTACAGCTGTAACCATGGGAACATTATATCAGCTTTAATGTCTGCGTTATCTCAGTTCAGAGAGAGGTTTCCTGGTATAACAGTTGCAGCTGTGAAGATTGAAGCATGTTCAAATGAAGCTGTGCATGGTCGCAGGAAGCAGAAATACTGTCACAACGTGCTGTGCTGTGTTGTGACGGTGTTTTATTTTGAAAAGCCAGCAGAGAGATGCGACAGGTGAGGACATTGCACACCACAGCACTACTGAACCACAGCCACTAACATGCACTGGAACACCACACCAATTATCTACTGCTCCTGGATCAGCTACACACTAATCAAACGTCATGCACTGATTGGACAGTGGAGGTGGAGAAATTTGATGGAATCAATCAGTGATGCAGACGCATCACACGGAGGGATGGAACTACAGCTCATCGTGCACTACGCCCTGACAAACACACCACCAGATCGATGCAGATCTACAGTCCACTGTGAGGTCAGCTGAGTCCAGCACCTCTCTGTCACACAACAAATCATGATGATGGACGGTGATAAAGATGATGTCACATGATGATGTATGAATCTCACTGTGAATGAAAATGATTAAATTATTAGAACTGAAGTTGAAGTGTTGAGTCACGTTTGTTGGAGGTTATGTACAAATAAGGCTCATTATTTTTAGTTTATACAAATTTAACTGGGTGACTCAGGACAAATCCAAATCTAATCTGGAAAATCAATAAAAAGTTTATGACAAACTATTCGAAACACTTCATGAACTTGTGTGTCACACTGTCTTAACTTAACAAAGCCATGACAAATATACTGCTCTGTCTCTGTGCTTCCTCCTGACCTTGAGTCCTCATTGCTGAGCTTTCTCTACCTTCATGTTTGGGCTCACTCCCTCTCTTTATCATTTTCATCATGTTCTTACAGTAGCACAGAATGGACAAACACTGACTCTAGTCAGACTGTTGTTTCTCCTTCATACTAAGATGAGGTTGGAGCAACAGAGTTGTAATGCAGCAACTACACCACTAGATGTCACCAAACCGCACACACTGACCCTTTAAGACAATGGTGCAATGGTGAACATGGACAGCTAATGATGAAAAGATCATTTGATCATTTGAAAAGACCAGTTCAGAGTACAATAATAAATGGAGTGGTATTTTATGTTTAAAATGTGTACAAACTGAAAACAATGAGCGTCTGGTACATGGTAGATGTGCATGAACGCTGTGTGGAATCTTGAGGGCTCACTTGAGGGTGCTCAGTACCTTCCTGATGTAATGCACGCTATACTGCCATAATGTACCCAAAAATAATGAGCAGCAGTGAAAGAAGTATGTTCTGTTTTTTGTTTTTTCGTTTCTTTGACTCTACCTGACCAAGAGCCCTGAAACAAATGCACCCTCTCTTTTCCTGTGTGACAGGTAGATACTGGACCCAGTCAACTCTCTGAAGTAGACCTGATCTGCATCTTCAGACTGGATGAGAGAGGAGGTTGTGGCTCCTCTGCGGTGTGAGCTGGGCTGGAAGGATCGGGCTGGGTGTACCTAGCAGTGCGGCGGCCTGGCTGCGTCCTCCAAAGCTGCGGCTGAAGGAGCTGTGCCTACTTGCGTAGGAGGCTGGCCGACTGGGCAGCCAAGGCAGGAGGAATGCCGGGAGGTCACAGGGTCGCCGCTCCTCCAGCACGAAGGCCACCTCGAACCACTTCCTCTGGAACAGGGTGAAGTCCTCCAGGGCTGCAGTAGACCAGCCTCCAGCTGCCATGGGAGGGGGCTGTGATGTGGAGCCTGCAGAGGACAAAGAATGTCATGGAAACATTTACATGAGTAAACATTTGTACTTTTCCAGCAATCAGACATTATTTATTGATATTCACATATATGTGTGGAGACACTGTATAAGCATGTACAAAACAGATAGAAGCAGTGACCCCCCCTCTGGCCTCTGAGTGTATTTTAAATCCATTCACCGTCCTTCTCTCCGACTATCCTGTAGAAGTAGAATCCGTAGACAAAGGTGCGCATGGCATCTCCAGAAGCGTGGGCCACCAAACCTTCATCCAGCATTTTCTGCACAAACCAAACAGACAGAAATCAGTGAGGGTCCGTCTCCCAGCACCTCACTATGTTTGTTTCATCCAAACAAAAACCAAAGCCGGATTATTTCTTGGCCAGGAGCAGTGACTTCCTGCGGTCACTGGTTAATAAACTCGACTAGACTCTTACCTGCATGATATCCACAGCCATACCCTGTGTGGCCACGCCCTCAGCATTGTTGACCAGCCAATGAACAACCTCGGCACTGATAAAGCAATTGAGCGGTAGACCTTTCTGCTCTGGGAGCAGCTGTACGCCTGTCCTGCAACACCGAGCACAGACACAACACTGATGGAAAAACCTGTTCTCTAATCAGGAACAACACAAGAAAGATATAATCTGATGATCAGACCCAAGAGCCTGTTTTACGTGTACATTATATTTTCAAATGTTTTTACATTAAAATAAGAAAATTCTGAAACCACTGTAACTGACTGTTAACATCACAAGACACCAAAACACATAAGCATATCTTACGTGGGATGTTTGATGGCCTCCAGGATCTCCATAAGTGTCGATGAAGAAGACAGAGAGAGAGCTCCTGCTGCAGACTGCCCACTGTGAACAGATCACAGATCAGTGCTGAACCACAGATGGCTGCTCATGTAGATTATCATGACTTTATTATCAAGTTATCAGGGATTCTCACTGAGGATTACAAATGGCAACATATAAGATACTATTCACCTATTCATGTTTAAAGTATTCACCACTGTGATGTTTTCAGAATCATTTTCATGTGATGTGACGTGTGTTGGATCATCAAGCAGTACATAAAGTAAAGGTGTACCTGGTGTCTGTGGTGGTGCTGCTGGCTGCAGTCTCTCCTGGAGGCTGTGCTGCTGCTCCGGCTGTCACTGCTGGCTGGACTCCTTTATCTGCAGCTTCGCTGGCTTCAGCCGGCAGCTGCACAGTTAAAGTAGTTCACTAAATAAGCTGTTTGACTCAGTGTGTCTGAAGGGTTTCCATAGGTTACCAAAAGATACAGATTTTCTCACTTACATCCAGCGTTGTGCAGCCATGCAGATGGTTTTATTTGGTAGACAGTGGAGGTGAGTGGACTTTTGTTTGTGCCACTCAAAGCACTGAAACATGACATGTAAGTTCACAGTGTATCCTGTGCTTGGTCAGAGTAAAGGAGAGTCATTTGTAATTACTGTGAGCACCACAAACAACCCCCCCCCCCACTACAACCAAGAAAATATCTGTGTGGACAGGCAGCACTGGAGGGAAGTGAGAAAGACCTGATAGCATCCGGTCCAGATGTCATGCATGGAAACAGGAGTGAGTCCAGTTGTGATGTGTGACAGTACATGTTAGTTACACCAGGATCACACTTCATGTTACTTGTTAATTTTGGAGCACTGATGTTCAGATGTGGGCCGCTCACTCTAACAGACAGATGTGTTTATTCTGAAACTTTGGACGGTTTGAGTCATATTCATATTATGTAATATGGAGCAGAAGAAAGCAGATATCCTGTAAACAGTTTGATTCTGATGGTCTCTATCATCTCTAGCTCTCATCACTTTTACTTATGGACATCCTGTCCATGCTTTATGAACCAATAGTTCTTAACACTTTGACTACAATATGCACGCAAGTGTCTTATAGTATTCCGTAGAATATCAACTGATATTTAGATTTGTGCAGTTCACGCTTATATCATATATTTTGTGTTTTGTTGAACTAACTATATATTATATTATATTATATTATATTATATTATATTATATTATATTATATTATATTATATTATATTATATTATTGGCTAAACTAAGACCGACAGAGACAATTTAATTAAAATCTTTTCTGCAAATACAGACCTGACGCTCACTGAAACCTTTCATGGCGTTAACATTTCTGTCAAACCACAGAACTTTAGAGAAGTTTTATGTCTAAATGTTTCAGCTGTGTGGATCTGCTAACAGCTCGAACATCGCATAGTTACTCTGGGTTATGTGTGATCCCGGTGTGAGAGCTGACAGTGTCACTACCTACCAGCAGACACTACAGGACTGGAAACAAAGTCCAAACTCAGTAAAAGTGAGAAGTGGAATCTGACGGGGACACTGCAAGTCAAACATCATGTGACTCCAACACAGAGTCTTTCTGCACACCATGCTCATGCAGCAATGCAGAGTGAGTTAGAGGAACTACAGCACTTGGATACATACACACACTGAAAAACAAAAAAGCACAGAGCTTCAGCGATGCCCAGGGACCTTGTTACTGACCTGAGAGTGATAGATGTAGGAGGAGCGAGGGCTACGTATAAAATCCAAAATAAAGGCAGCGTCCTGTCAGCATACAGGAAGAACATAACCCAGGATCAAACACCCAAAGCTCAGCAACAGGAACAGAATGGAGGCATGGAGAAAAAAACGCAGATGGAAGGAGAGAAACGAGAGCAAAAGCCCCACACCAGCGAAGAACCAACCATTTGAACCAACGTTTAGTGCTGACAAAATACATCAAGATGTGTCTGCAAAAGCTAAACGCCTGAAGCAAAACAACTTATTCTGACTGACACTCACCTTGCGGGGACTGTCTACATATGTGGGAGCTGTTGCAACAGTTGAGACATCAGTGAAGGCTGCTGAGGGTTTCACCTGCTGCTGCTCATCCAGAGTCCTGAGAGGAAGCAGAGAGACTACAGTTAAAACTGAGACTCCATGGCTCCAACTCAAACAACATGTTAGCCTGCAGTCCAGAGCAGAGACTCACTTCTGGTTCTGCTCCATCTCCAGTAACGCTGATAGAGCTGATGTGCCTTTTTTGCCTTGCGGGGGCGCCACAGGCTCGGTAGGATACGGAGGGAGAGGACTGGTAACCTGCAGTCCTTTCAGTGGTGTGCCCTTCTGCTGGGTGAGAAAAACTCAGTCACCAACTTTAAGATGAAAGTAAAATATTAAAATAAGCACAGCCTGAACTGAATAAAGTGGTAAAATGTGAGGACTGTAAAACCAAGAGAGTCTCACTCTGATGATCCTGTCTGAGCGATGGCGGCGCCGAATGCGGTTTAGGCCCTCCAAGAAGCGGATGAAGCCATCCAGCAGGACCCAGTCCCCGCTGCCACACATCCCAGCACCTGCTCCCTCCCCGTAAACATCCCAGTGCCCCTCCCCATCCGCCACACGCCGAGCTCCTCCGGCTGGCAGCAGAAGGAAGCGAGTCCTCCAGAACTTCAGAGAGTCGATCAAACTGTGGAGGCAGAAGGAAGAAGAGTGGGGTAATGATAATCCTACTGAGTGAATGAGTAAATAAACAGCTGAGCAGTAATGTAAGTTACATGGTGTACATGTGTGTGAGTATGTGGGTATACCTGAAGTCCTCAGAGCCAGCAGAGCAGATGTACTGGTCCAGGTAGTTCCACTTGTATTCCTCCAGCCTCTCATGGCCAAACTCCACCCAGCAGGACACAAACTGAGCGTCAGAATGTGGAGGACACAGGCTGTAGCTGTACTGGATCTGAGCCGACTCATACGGGTACCTAAATACACAGAGGAGAGAGATGGAGGACACTGCACTCAGGACATAACTGACACTGGGCCACGCTTTTATATCTAACTTCTAATGAGATACTTTCACACATTTGGGAGCTTCAAAGTGGCAAAAATCTTTTATCATTCATTGTAATTCATTTTGTGTTGATTGTTCTGTACATGTGACATCCATTGCACGTCTGTCCGTCCTGGAAGAGGGATCCCTCCTCTGTGGCTCTTCCTGAGGTTTCTTCCACATTTTTTCCCTGTTAAAGGTTTTTTTTGTGGGCAAGTTTTTCCTCACTGGAACCGAGGGTCTAAGGACAGAGGGTGTCACTCCCTGTACAGATTGTAAAGCCCTCTGAGGCTAAATGTGTTTGTGACTTTGGGCTATACAAATAAAATTTGATTTGATTTGAAAAATGTTGCATTAGTGTGTTAGAGGTTGCCAGTCGTTCTCACTTGGGTAGGTAGCGAGTAACAGTGATCATTGAAGCTTTGAGGCAAACTTTATGGAAGGTCCGTCCCATGCTGAGCCAGTAAACAGTCTCCTCCTCTTCAGCTCGACGCAGAGACACCAGACCTGAAAACAGAAAAAGAAAGAGGACACGTTTAAAAGCTCTCAGTTTGCAGACTCTCTATGAGCTAAGTTATTTTTCTAATCTAATTAGTGTAGGTCAAACAGCTGTCATACAGTGAATATCCAAGCTAATTTTACTCAACACAGTTAATATGAAACATTGATTTACCTCTGGAGTAAAGAGGGCTGCTGCCCAGCGGTGTGGCCACAGAGGGCTGTGGTTTCCTGTTGTTGGTCTGAACGATGATCTGGTATCCCTGCATCAACCTCTGACAGATAAACTCCTCAAACACCTGAGACGCACTCATCACAGGTGCTTCATCCTCCCGCCTGAGAAAAGAAACAGAAGCGTGAGAACAGATGAACAACCAGTCAGAGCCTTAGATTTACTTCATGATGATCAGGTAACTCGTATTCAGAGTTTTTTTATATACAGACATCATTCTGTGTGATTCTGCCCTTTCACAACCTCCAATTCCAAAAAGTTGGGATTCTTAGAAAATGTAATTAAAAACAGAATGAATCATTTTTAGAATAAGGGTATATTTACAAAAAAGTTTATCAGTCTGAACATTAAATATCTTTGTACTGTACTTAACTGAATATTGGTGGAAAAGAATAATGGCTTTATGTTTTATATTTTACGCAGTGCCCTAATGTTTGGAAAAGAGCTTGTAGAAAGTTGGAGGAATTCTTGAATTATCTCCTTGCAGTTGTATGCCTCAAGTCAAGCTGCAGATTACATCCACGCCTGTCCATTCATGAGGAGATTCAGACTAAATTTACTTGACTTTGAGTAGAGCAGATTACATGAAGCCTAGGAGGCAAAACCCAGGGCAAACTATGTCCTCAAGACACTTGTTGCACCACTGCTGCTCCTTAGGCGTGTTGCTGTGTGAACAGACAATATTAAGGGTAACTCTGGTAAGTGCATCAACATTTTGATCAATTTCTTTCCCGTCCTGTGTGAATTCATGACCAGCTGCCAGTTCCAAGCACACGTAGACAGTTTTGACAGGATGTTCTCTACCTCTCCAAGTCGCTGTGTGGCAGCAGGTCGTAGCAGCCTTCGGTGTAGTCGTTCTGCAGCGTCTGGCGGTCGGGGAAGTAGTCGGTGGTGAGGGGCAGACAAGCCGGGGTGGTCAAAGACTTCCAGTCCACCCCCACTGTGCAGCAAAAGCTGGGCACTGTCGGGGGCGCAGACAGCAGCAGGGCTTCAGGAGCACCCACACACACACACGCACACACACATACAAAATCCCCACAGCAAAGACAAATGCATGTACCCAGAGTGAAGTGGTACATGTGTGTGGGGAGAGGGTGGATGGATACAGAAAGAAAGGTGAAGCACAGTGGGGTGACGAGAAAAGAAGGAGAGGATGGGGAGAGAGGGAGAGGATGAAGATGGAGATACAAACACAAAATAAAGAAGGAGAAGAAGAAGCAGACGAAGAAGAAGAGAGGGGAAGAAAAAACAAGGAGAGTGTTATTTTTACTGGCCTCGTCGCCCCTGCTGGTGATTCCTGAGGGGCTTGTAGGTTGTGGTCAGAGATCAAACATGCAGATTGTGGCCCTGTGACAGTCAGTCTGTGATCGGCATCACCCACAAGCAAATGAAAAATGTGTCCTTAGCTCAGCAGAGGTGTGAACTGTGAAGTGACTGAGTGGACTGAAGCAGAGAAATCACATCATGCACACACACAGGTGGTGAGCAAACTCTCTATTACTAAATATTTTGTGCAAGACAGATTTGTTGACAGAAGCACCAATTTACAATCACTCAAGAGAAATATACACCGCCATGCAAGAACGAGATGTACACACAAGGCTCAGTGAAGGCAAACAGGTCATGAAATTATGGGAGGCTAATTAATTAGAGGACTTTAAGATCTTGTAATATTTTATCATGAGAATTAAGATCGACAGGAGGCCCAGAGAAAGAGACAGAAAAGAGTCAGAGAGAGAACGTAGGGATGGAGAGGGAGGAGGAGGAGGAGAGGGTAACCCCAAACCACATGACCTGTAAGAGTCGTTTCTACCTGCGACCCCTGGAGACAGATGCCCAGTGGAAGAACCCTGCCTGCCAAAGCTGAATAAACCCTCACAGGTTAAAGCCACCCCTCAAGGTTTACCGCCATAATCAGTTTGGTGATTGAAAATTTCAACCTGATCTTGAAAATTCAACCTGCTGATCCTACATGAGAATGTTCGCGTGCTTTTGTCTGTGGAAGGGCAAGGTGCACTCACTTGGATCAGCACCATTGATGGAGAAGTCTTCAAATGAGGAGCCACGGTTCGCTAGAGTTCCTGTACGGACATCACAGCGAAAACAAAGAAATGTGTCAGTTTTCTTAATCAGTCTATGCAATGTCAAAAAATACACCGTACCATACAAACAAAATGCAAAACACCTGTGTTCATCTTTTTTTTGGTATAATTAGAATTTATAATTTATGATAGGACTGTCTGCATTATGAAGAGCACACTGCAGCTTTTCTTTTAGGTGGTCGACAGCAACACACAGTATTCAGCACCATGTGACAATCAACCTGTTTGCATTGTCAGTCACCCAGTAAGAATCAACAAGAAGAAATGTTCACCATTTACAAGAACTGCATTATTATTGCACTATTCAATATGCAGTTATTCCAGTGCTAAGACTGAAAATCGGCCTCAGCATCAATGTTTTTATTTTAGTTCGTTTGAAAATCAATTCTTCAAACAGATTTCTTGATTTTTGGCTTAAAGCACTCACATGTAGGCGAAATGTGTGACCATGGGCACTCAAGTCGTGTCAAGCTTTTAAAAAGTTGGGTGAGGTCGGATATTCTATGTGTGGATCTGCATCAAACCATGTCAAGGAACAACTTCTACTTCAGTCTGAAGTAGAAGTATCAGAGTTTGTTTCAACCTCATTTGTACTGGAACTGTCCTGTGGGCAGTGACGTATGCTGTTTTTTGCAGCTACTATATATAAATCAAAAGTTCATTTGTTGGGGACTATTCTCAGCAGCGGATTAATACACGTTTGTTGCTCTTGTGCATTTGGGGCAGCTGGACATTGTATATAGGGAAAGAGTGTGTGTTTTTGACAACAGTGGACAGAGGAATATGACAAAAAGTATGTATGACCACTGTTGTTGCTCCCTGGACTTCCAGTCAACTCTTCCATCCCTCCACCGATGTAAAGACCGTTCTCTCCGGCTTGCCTTGAGGCTGTTCTCCTTTGATAAAAAGACAAATAACAAACATTCACATCACTGTCTGTGCTTCAAGCCAACATTCTTCACAAAGGAAAATCCTGTTCTGTGGGATAAGTGTGTCAAACCTTCCAGTGGCCTCATGATAGGCCAATTCCAGCAGCTCAGCTGAAGTGTGGGCAGGATCTCTGTGCTGGCTGCCCTGCAGTTCAGCCATGTTCTGTCTGGTCTGGTGATGGATCTGGATTGCCTCTCCAGAAGGACCTGAAGAACAACAGTGGCACATACAGTCAGTATACAGGAGGGAGGACCACAGCAGGCAAAACACATTATAATTTGCTTTCATAAGACTATGTCCCCTCACCGACAGGGAAGGTGTGCATCCAGCGCCGCCGGTTGGAGGTGAGTTTCATGGGCATCCTGGATGGGGTGAAGGGGTTTATGAGCGCTCTCTGAGGGGTGTAACCTCCTGGACGGATGTGCAGGGTGGACTCAGCACTTCCCACAGTGAACCTTCCTGGGGCACTTGAGTCCCTCTGAGAGTCCATCATCTTCTCCAACAACTCTGAACCACAGAATAACAAACCAAGATGACAAGAATGGAGCACACTTTGTTGCATCTGTTGTATTTCGCATCTGTTGCATTTCTTAAGCTCTTGGAGGAGTTACCTCTGGTGCTGGTGTATCCCAGTGAGCTGCTGACTTCATACTGGACGGGAGGCATGCGGGGTATAAGCAGCATGTTGGACACAGGGCCCAGACTATCATCAGAGGCCAGGCTACGCTGCTCGTCAGGACCTCCAGAGCGAACAGGAGGAGACGTGCCTATGCCAGCGCTGACGTCTACAGAGCCCCAGCTCTTCCTCCCACTCGTCTCTTTGTCTCGACCCATCCTGAAAGTCACACAGACTGTTCAACAGGCCAGAAGATCCACAGGGTTCACCAGGAAGAAAAAGTTTAGTTTTATGTTGTGCAATCAGTCAGATACCTGAAGTTGGTGCTCCTCTGAATTCGTGAAGGACCGGGTAGTCTGAACACCTGAGCATCATACGCATCATAGTCCACCTGTATAGGCAGGCTGTTTTCAGAGTCCTTTGGGGAGCAAAGAGCTGTGCAAGGTAACAAAGAGGAGCATTAGAGTAACAGAGTGATAAATTATCTACTTCGTGCTTCAGGAAATTAACAGGACTAAGTGTCTACAGACATGCTAGCAGCTCCATGAGGCTGAATTGTGCTGCTTTGAGCTGACTTCACCATAGTTAGTTACTGAGATATTTCAGTCTGGACCAAAGTGGTGAAACGTCCATCTGCCAGACTGACATTGAGATCCTGAGCACAAAACACTAAAAATGAAGTCATTATCTAAGTCATCTATGAAGGAATTGAACAAGTCAGAGAGAAAAAGAGGAACAGCTTACTGTGGTCCTTGTTGCTTTTGAATTTCTCAGCATGAGGCTAGAAAAAAGGTTATTTAAATGAGATGTTAAAATAAAAAAAATGAAAAACAAACTTCAATTCAACATTTTTGAAGTGAAACAGTGCTGTGATAATTGTGGATGTACCTTGTGGCCTGCCAGTTTGATTCGAGGGGTGAAGGAGCTACAAGAGTTCTGACTTTTGGATGTGTAGAAGCTGCAGGCACAAAAGAAACAGATCAATCAATCACACCTTTGCATATTAACTGAATTCATCTTTATTCTCATCATTCACTGTCATCTTGCCTGTGGTTGATCCAGTGAGGAAGGTTGTAGTCGTCTCCCACACGAGAGTCTCCAGGTGTCGTCCTGTTGTGTAGCTACACAGAGAAATGACCATCAGTAACCAACAGGTACAGTATAACCCAGTGCACAGAGACTGACACCATTTTATGTCTTACCTTAAATAATGGTACAGCGTGCAGCGGCTGCTCTCCCATACACACCAAGTCTACCCCAATACCTGAAGATGGAAAAGTGTGTGTCACCAACATTATTACCTTCCTGCAATGAACTTGTAATTCTCTGTTAATATTTAGCTGTATTCAGTTTGAGTATGTAGTGTCTCACTCACCGTTGTCAATCATACGCTGTTTGGTGAGAATCATAAGCAAGCGGTCGACTTCAAACACTCCCACCCCGGGTGTGATGACCACTGACATCTGACCAGTGCGGTCAAAGTTGCGGTTGATGTAGTGCTTGTCAAAGACTGTTGGAGACATGGAGACTGTCAGCTTTTCCTCTTGTCTTTTCAAGTTAGTAACCAGTGAGAGACACTCACTTAACTGTTATAGACATTAAAAGACAGGTTCACTAAGTTGATCTCTGTGTATATAGTGTCTATTTATGATTATTGATTGGCAGTAATGAATAAGCAATAATTGTACATGAAAAGAGATTTTTGTTTTTCTGAATTACATCCAACAAATCATCTGTGCTGCAATACAACCATCTGCCCAAACACAAACAAACAGGTCAATACCAAAAATGGCAGTCTGATTATCAGGATAATGAATACCTATAGTTTGAAGTGTACAGTGTAGGAAAGTTACGTAGCCACTTGTTGACAGTCTCACAAATGGTGGTTATATAAAATGTGTTACTTGTTGAGTTTATAAAAATAGTATCTTTGTATGTATGCTCAGTGTTGCATAATGCATACTACAAATCCTACATGTGATAACTATGCTCACTGATTTTTGTAACCAGGTGAACAAAGACGACCTCCTTCTTTTTCTGCATGTCGTTCTACCCTTGTGTTTATCCGCTTACCATTGAAGGAAAGGTTAATGGCCTCCAGGTAGTTTCCCTGAGCAGCAGTTGAGTTATAACCAACAGGAAAAGAACCTGCATGAAATCAAATATGTAAAGTTTTTCATTATAAAAGACTTATGATCTACAGATCAGACAAAGACTCGACTCATTAGCTACCTGCTTCTTTCAGCCGCACCAGCACGGGATACTGAATAAAGAGCTTCTTGATGGTGACCAGTAAAGATGTCCACTCATCCCGTCTCTCATTCTGAGCCACGACTCTGATCACAAAAACAGTTAGAGTTCTGCCATGCAGTCTGTGATTCAGATGATCTTAAAGTAAAGTAGACCATCAGAGTTATGTAACTACATTACCTGTAAAAGTCTTCATAAAAACGTCCTTCATGATCCTGTCTGATGGACGCTCTCAGAGTCTCAGGAAATTCCTCTGAGGGAAATGACAACTGGATTAATGATGATAATGATTCAGTTTTATTTATATAACATTAAATCATAACAGAAGTTATCTCATGGCACTTTCCATATAAAGCACTCATCTTTATATTATTGTTTAAGAGACTCAACAATTCACACCATGAGCAAGCACTTGGAGAAAGTGGCAAGGAAAAACTTCCATTAAGAGACAGAAACCTCGAGCAGAACCTGGATCATGGTTGTTGAAACGTATTCATATGCATCATCAGTGTGATAATGAAGGAAAAAGACTCACCAATAGTTTTGGCACTGTAGAATGTACGTGAGAAAAGTACAACTGTCACCTCATGACTGCAGTTCTTCTCCTGTTTTAATGCGAAAACATTGAAACATTGTTTTTGTTCACATCAGTAACAGTTACAACACAAGCAGAGAAAAAAAGGAAAACCTCACAAACCTTCCACTTGGCAAAAAGGTCAGACAGGAAGCCGTTTACAGCCTTCTCAAAGTAGAGATCACCTGAGAGCAAATCATTCAGATCACACACTCCTCCAGAGCCACATGTCAACATGAGAACAGATCAGAGACGTCCAACTGACCATAGATATCAAAGTCCCACATCTCACAGCTCATCTGGATAAAGATGTACACCATTGCAGAAGTGGATCTGAACACCACCTGTGTCACAAGACATGGAATAAAAAAACAAGTGTGTATCCATGTTGTTGATGCAGACCACTATCTGCTTTCAATAGTGCTCTTACCCTGGTGTCTTCACTGATGTAGCCACAGGTTACTTTCTCTCCCTTCACCCACAGCTCACTGGCCTGCGCTCTGAGAGTGATAAACATCAAAAACATTCATAAAATGACTGCCTACATTCATTATCGTGTTGATTTATTCCACATCCAATCACTCTAAATGCATTTATGCAAATGAGCATAGAGAACAAATGTATACTTAGTACCTGATTCCCGCAAACTCCACTTTCTGCGTCACGTAAGCACATGTGCTTACCTGGAATAAAGATTGTAACAGTTAAATCCTTACATAAATGCTCTATCACATATTATACTCACACACATGAACTGTCACATTCCCCACCAGACTCTTCTTCAGCCTCCACATGTCTCCTCTACCGATGTACTGATCTTTGAACGTCAGCTCCACCAGATCCAGCGTCACATCCTGCAAGGAGAAAAAAACCCCAAAAACTAGGAGAGACTCTGTTCATCTGACAGACAGCGGAGATGTGTGGTTGCAGTGAACGTACCTTTGGGTCAACGATGTTAACAATGACATCCTGGTAAGCTCGCAGTTTGAAGGCTTGAGCTACAGCCTGGTCTACACTGATTGTCTCTAAAACAGCAACAAGATATCCATCATCAGTGGTGAAAAGGGAAGACATTTACAATCAATGCATGTTTGTCCATTTACACTATGTCACAGATATATAGACAAACAATGGAAACACTACAGTTGACAACAATCAAAGACACTGGCCCACTACAGCCTGAAAGCCATAGAATATTATTGTTATTAGCATCATTATCCTGTTGTCTACTGTTGCAGCATCAACACTTTGTTGGGACACCAAGATAATTCATTTGATCCAGTATGAATTCCTGAAATCTAGCAAAACTTGCTGCTTCATACTGGGGCATGAGGACTTGAGTACTCAATTTGGACGTCTGTTTCTGTTCAACGTATTAGTAGTGTTCTGATTCCATCGAACAAAAAATTATAGATCTGAACAGCCGCAGATAACGTCACATCACTTGATATCTGTGCTTAAACTGCAATTAGCCAGTTTGCATAAATGTGAAAGCAGAGATGTTCAAACACAAATCAACTTAACTCAATATATATGAGTAAAAGTAAAGTAAACAAACTTCAGCTCTTAACCTGCCAAATTAATCAAAGTATTGTTTGTGGATGTGACTTTTCATCTAATCTCTACAGCCTGTGAAGTGCAGAATGTTCATTTTCACTTTTATTTCAGACATTAGATTTTTTTGTTGTGAGTACTTGATAATAATCAACAGGAGTTCTCCATTACAGATTCATTTACCTTTCTGGAGGTCTTCCTTTAGGCTTTTGACTTGCAGCAGGAGAGGACTGTGATGTGCAAACAGAAATACATCAGTGAAAGATTGTAAATATATCCAAGAATGTGATCTGTATGTTGTGTGAGCTCACCTGTATTCATCTGTGGGGTGTGCGATCTCGATTATATCCCTTAGACTGACTTGAGGGAAAACTTTTGGGTTGACGACCAACTCGTCATCTGCTTGGGAGGAAAAGTTCATTTGAAAAACAATCAAGCAGAAATCAAATGACAAAAGAAAACATTCATTTAGGCTGCATAAGTTTAAAGTGTTCTCTTACCACTTCCGCCAAACCCTTTCTTGTGCAGCACAAGTTTATAAGACTTATTGGTCTTCATGATGAACCAGCTGTGGAACAAAATCATCAGTTAATTTGTAGCTTCTCAAATAAACTAATACATGAGCATTGGTACATATATTCTATCTTTTATTGTCTTAAATTAGAGGAGAAATATATCAAAAACAAATTTCTATATATAGCACTGTAGAGTGTGTGTAGAAAGTAATGAGTGAGGCAAAGAAATGATAAAGTTCTCTTGTTGGGTTTTGCTCAGACAGACTGTGTATTTATTACGGTAACTTACTCTAAGCATTCAATAAACAGTGCAGTGACAGAAAACACGGTGTAAACAGAGCAGTACCTGAGCGTCACTCCTCCACAGCTCAAACTCCTAGCAGTACACAGCACAGGGATGTTGACACATGCTAACCTAGCGTGTGGCTAACTTGGTACAACAAGTCCACAGCTAGTTAACTGAGTTAACTAACACCAGCACCAACCATACAACTACTACTTGCAATGGAAATAATTACACATAGTTGAAATAAGGCAGAAGCACCGTCTTAAAGGTGGACATAGAGAGCGGTTTGCTAAGCTAACTGGCTCACTCTGGCTGTGCTTCCTCCAAAACATGGGAACGTGTGATGTGATTGGTTCACGGAGCTCAGAGAGTATCAGTGAAGCAAGAGGACTCACTCCGATAATGTCTATCTTTGCTCCTGTTAGAGGATTAAGGCGCATGTTGTTGTTTGTCTGTGTAACCTAGCGTACCTACGAATTCAAGACACCATGGTCATATTTAATGCAAATTTCTATTTCATTAATGTTTATTTAGATATCCGGGCAACCACATCACTTAAAGGAAAACTTTTGTGTTTTTAAATACATTACAAAGTCTTTATCATTAATGGATACATTGTGTATTTTGATTGTGTGTCATACCCATACCTCATAATGTTGAATATCATAACAGGACCGTTCAAACAGATGATAAACTGCTTTATTAAAAGACATTAAAATGTTATTTTTGTCAACAATACTGGTCTCATAAATGCACATCTGCAGCCATCCTCAGAAATTGCTCCATGAATGAAGACTTTAAGAAATATTATTATAATGTTATTACCGTTGTTTCTGTTGAGTTAATAGTTATTTCCACTTGTATTACTTTAAAGTAAACATACATAGTTTGTTTACACTTGCTCCAAAATTTCAGCTAATAAAGTTTAATTAAACATTTATTTCTATACAACCCACAATGATGGGTGAGACATATTCCATATCAATACTGTATGATGATGAACACTGACAGGAGCTAAACAAATCTTCTATACAAAGTTCTCATGAGGGGCAATGTTGTCCTGTCTCTAATCAGTCTGTCTGAAATGATATAATGTATTTTACAGATATTACAGAGCTGACCAGTACTACAAGATGAACTGAACTTATTGTAATGATCACATTTGTTATTGCCGTCACATAGTATGTTATCTTGGGTTTCCAATGGTCTAAATGTTTTTGCGAGTTCCGCCTGGAAAATGATATATTCATATTCAATCCAATAACAGCTGGCTTTCAGGAACACGTACTGTTTAAACTTTTTGCAAATACATGGCAGTTTTGATGATTCAAGAGACCTAATGGAACATGTCCTAAGGCACATTTCAGTCTGGCGGATCATGGTCAGTCACTTTCATTTCTTCAGCTGAAGCTCCTGTGTGGTTATGCTCTCTAAGAGCTCACTCTGAGTTCCTCTTTTCATCAGCAGCAGCTTCTCTTCGTGTCCTGGGCTGGCGCCTCCTCTAGGTTGGCACGATCTGATTGTGGGAAGACAAACATTTTTCTGTTTGTATACCCTCAGCGTTTTCACACAATATCTTGTAAGGAGTTGAGTCTGTACTTACTAATACTATCTCCATGTCCGATGCTAGCAGGGACTCCATTTTCCATGTCCTCCAGTATACACTTCTCAAAGGCCAAAGCTGCCACCCTGAAGAAGAATCCCTGCACGTTCTCACCTGAAAATAAGAAGTAAACCGTTTCTTACAGTGGCTTTCTGGACTGCCCAGAATCATATTTATGTTGAGAGCTCTTGGATTGACCTGTTTTAGCCGAAACAGCCCAAAACTCTGCGTGCATTTCTGTTGCTATCCTGAGGGCATCTTTTTCTGTCCTCTGTCTTTCTTCTAAGGGCTTAAGAAGCAGACAGTTGGGTACTAAAAGAAAATTATGCACATGAAAATGTACGTGAATGTAAGATAGAATATACTCACCAGCAGATCACTCTTTGTGCCAACCAAGAAGATGAAACAGGAGTCAGGCTCATTTTCTCTCATGGCCTCCTCCAACCATTGGCTAAGAAAATGAAAAAATCTTGTTTGCTGACTAGGTACCCATGTCAATTTAAAAGGTGATAGATAACATGTGTGTGTGTGTATATGTATGTATGTATATGTGTATATATATATATATATATATATATATATATATATATATATATATATATATATATATATATATATATATATATATATATATATATATATATATATATATATATATACCTAGGTACCTAGTCAGCAAACATCTGCCTTTGTGCACATCAAGCAGATAAGGAGCAACATTAACATATTTCTGTTTTTCACCTGATGATGTAAGATCAACAGCCTTTGGAGTTTTTAGACTACTAACTCCGGGGAAATCAGTTCTGGTTCTGGTTCATCAGTTCTGGCAGCTAAATTCCCCAGCAGTGAGTCACTAACCTTGTATGCTTGCTGTTCAGTGCTGAGTAATGTACAGTGAGTTATTTGTGCTGAGGCTGATGAGGGCAGTGAGAGTGAACCAAAACAGTAAAGTCACACACTAGAAAATTAATCAATCACAACAATGTGCTTATGTTATAAATGCTATAAAGCTCCATTGAGCAGACAGAAAGAGCAGAGTTAGGTGATTAAGTCACAAGTATTGGTTATTCTCAAATTGTTAATATTAACATAATGATGATTATAATGGTGGTAAAATTCTGCTATCTATTTTTTAAATTTATTTTTCTATTTTTTTCTCATCTTTTCCTGTTCAGTGTTCAGTGTGGTAACATTAGCCTTTCATCTAGCGAAAGAGCTTCTCATCAGCCCCCCAAAAAGGATGTGATGTCTCGGCTCAGATGTAGGTGATAAATATATATTGATCAGAATAATCAAACTATAAAGATGATAGTGATGTTGCAGTTTGTAGTTTGGTAGTGTAACATTGGATTAAATATGGCGATCCCACAGTGCCAGAATAATAAATGAATGTAGACTTTCCACAACTGTACAATGATAATGTTAGTAGTAGACTTACCGTGTATGATCAAGGGACTTAATGTCTGCCATGTCAAAGACTGTGATAATGACTGGGAAAGATGAACAAGACAAATAAAAAATGGGCTCACTGTGCATAAAACACATACCATACCATATTTTTAAAAGTTATCATTACACCTTCTCACCCTGAGCTCCTCTGTAGTATGCAGACGCAATGCACTTGAATTTTTCCTGTCCAGCTGTATCCCATCTGTTAAAACGAAGTAAACATGACTGTCAAAAACACATGCTACTCTAAAGTTACATGTATGCAGGATAACTTATTTAAAATCAAACTACTCACATCTGAAGAGAGAAAGGTACTCCAGATATCTCAAACCTCTCGATCTCAAAATCCACACCTATGGTGGCCTTGTAGTCTCTTTCAAATACATCTTTACAAAACCTGAAAACAGCAGGAGCTTTTCAGGTTAAAATTTGAGACTTACTGCAACAGCTAAAAATGTCTACATAAATATCTTAGCATACATTATAGTTTATTATGATTTTATGTTGTTACAGTGGATTACAGTATTATATCAATTTTCCAACCTTGGGGTCAAGACCTTGAAACAACTCACAGATAAACAGATAAATCTGATTGGCTGTAAGATGATTAGCTTGATATGAAAGCAGAAAAAACATTTCTGTTGCACAAAATTAGCCTGTTTTTTGGCACCTACAAATAATGGGATAATATATTACATCTTCAAGCCCCTAAAAAGTATTCAAATAAAATGTATTGAGAAGGAAAAATTACTTTACTGGCCACCTATAGACTTATGTAACCTGTAATGAAGGGTTGGGGGTGACTTAGGTTATAATAAAGGATCATAAGCCAAAAAAATTGGGAACCAGTGACCAATAAGAACATTCTTGCATGTACAATAACGTGCAGAAAACAAAATACATCTAGTTTTGATGATCCTGGTTATGTATGTTATGTCTTACTTTTATACTTATTGATAAGGTACCTGTTAATGAGGCAGGTCTTTCCCACATTAAGGTCTCCAACAACCACCACTTTTGACATTTTCTGCCGGTCCCACCTTCAAAAGAAGACAACAGATTTTTTTTCCTTTTTTACATCAGTTATATATAAATATTCTGATGTGAGATTAATGATGCATTGACCCAATAGCGGGAGACTCACGGCTGATGTCTGGCGGCTCTGTCTTTACAGGCTGCTTTAGCCTGACTGTCCCAGTCTTTCTTCAGATGTAGAGAGGCCTCAGGCGTGTAGCACTGAAAAGAACAGGAGCATGCAGTACTGACATTTATTCTGAACAAAAGACAGTGACTACTAAACTCTCTAACTCTCTTAAAAGCTAAAAAACAAGAAACTAAGACAGAATTTCTGATTATAAACTGTATTTAACTAAACAATTTGAGACAGAATTGAAGTTATTGTAGGACTATCGTGATACTGACATGTGGATTGGGCTGAACCACCAGTAGGATTCTCACATTCATTCACATCAAACATTATAGATTCCTGTCCAGATAAAGTGCCTGATTACTTGGAGAAGAAGGCATTCAGAGGGCAGAAAGACATGTTGACTCTGATCGGGCAGTTGACTGTAACAGCCCATAATTACCCAGAGTGCTGCGATCTGACACTGATTTAACTATCTGAGAATGTTAGGTAGAAGTCACACGTTTCCAATAAATTTAACATGCTCTAGACTGGCGCTCCTTCCATTTTACACAAAGCCAACTCACAGTAAAGACAGGGGGTTTTCCTGGACCTGGTTTAAAGTGGAACAAAACAAAAATAGAGTGTACCTTTGGAAATTCACAGATGACCCTGTCTCTGCTGATGGGCGGTGGGAATGGCATCATCTCATTCCTCTTATCCTGCATGATAACCTGTGAGGGAATGTGTAACAGGATAGGGCTTGGTTTCATCTAATTCAGTCTCCTGAAGCAATCCTTCAACATGTGCGTTTTACTAAGGTCATATGTTATCTGAAAGAAATAGAGCGTTTATTTTCATCATTATCCACATACATCGTGTACACTGACAGACAGACAAAGATGGTTGCTAGGGTTCGTGACATTTGTGTATAATCTCTAACAGTGTCAGTGTTTAGGACTGGTTGTGTCTTTCAAAAACGCTATTTTCGTTTTAGAGGATGGTAGTGCGGCTGCTGCACTGTAAAGGTAGATGATAAAAGACCGGAAGTAAGGTGACTTTGCCTTTAAAATAAAAGCAAAGAAACGTCCAATTTTTTAAAAAATATGTGCGAATATATTCACAGCCTTTACGTACATGCTTTAATTATCGTTTATATTTTGCATTTTATGTCCTCGCCTTGCCGCCAAAGCTACACTGTGCCAGCTTACACAGTAAGAAAGAATAACGGTTTTAGTTTGAAGGTCTCGAGCGGAATAGTTGTCACATTGTGTTGATAGTACCGTGACACTGGCGGCAGATAGCACAACCAACACCATTATTTCACGCGTGTCGGCCTGTTCTCCCTGTTCAAAATGGCGCTCTGTGTTTCTACCCACTACAGACTATGAACAGCGGGTACTCACCACAGATGAAATGACGTTAAAGTAAAATGACGCCTCAGTTACTCTGGCTGTGTCGCCTGCTACAGTTACAAGTCCGGACACTGTTTGATGAGGAGCTCGTTTCCATGACAACCATATCCCTGTCTGTGTCACGTGATAATTGGACTGTAAGTGGGGGGCGTCACAGGGTCTCATAAAATTAATAAAATACAAGGATGACACATAGATTTATTTTAGCTCTTTGTGATCACAAACGACATATTCACTACAGTAATTAGACTATTAATGTGTGTTAATGCAATCATTACAGTAATACACAAAACAAAATAAACATGAGTACCAAGCGTGAGGCAGCAGCTGCTAACTTCTGTATTTTTGCCTATAATACGGGCATATTTGAAAATAAAAGTAGTCCATTTGCTCCATCTTGTGGTGTGTCTTTCTCTAAAATATATAAAACAAACGCAAAATCTAAAAAGTTAGTAGTCGAAAAAAACGAAAAAAAAGTATTTACCCCCCCCCCAAAAAAGTTAGTAGTCCTGTTAAAAATCCTCAGTAAAATTACACATTTTACTTTTTATGTTAACAATCTGACTTTGAGTTATAAGAATAGTAGGAGTTTTCCAAAATTGCTGTCATCATTAATTTCATCATCATCATTAATAAGTTTTTTAAATTTTAAATTATTTCCAAACTTAACAAGTTAATGTTTCACGTTTTCTTTTTTTTGTGAGTGAATAAGATGTCGTTTATTATTTTATATGTTAAATTTAATTACATGTATTTAATTTAAATAATTACGACACACAGTACCTAATTTAAGTAGTGCTCATAATTACGCCTGTTTAAGTTGTACTTGAACGCACCTCGGCCATGTGTCGGTGAGGATGCTGCTGGGAGTGCCACCGGGCTAACTGCGTAATTGAGTTATCTCGCGCGCGTCGAAGAAATTTGCCGTGAAGAAGCGGATGAACTTTGTCTGAACGGGTTGTAGTCGGTGTATTTTAGTATAAATTAGCAGTGAGCTGTGTTAAGAGACATTTTCGTGAGTGTGACCTGGGGACATCTCGAATTTGTCCCAAATTTGGGAATGAAGACGGCACAGGTAAGACGCTAGTTGCTGAACGTAGCTAATATTAATGCATCATGCTAGCTAACCGACGACATGCTAGCTAGCTAGCAAGTGTTACGGTAATGTTTTGAAAAGTTTAGAAGAACGTAAAACTGTCTAATTTAGTGGGCTCCGAAAGTGGTTGGTATTAATCTGTTTCAATTGTTGAAACAACGAAAAAAAAAATGATTACCCCCCCCCCCCCCAAAAAAAGTTAGTAGTCCTGTTAAAAAACCTCAGTGAAATTACACATTTTACTTTTTTATGTTACCAATCTGACTTGGAGTTATAAGAATAGTAAGAGTTTTCCAAAATTATAATAAATACATTTATTTCATTTAAATAATCTGACCTCCTTCAATTTAATGAAAATAACGGAGCAACGACACACAGTACCTAATTTAAGTAGTGCTCATAATTACGCCTGTTTAAGTTGTACTTGAACGCACCTCGGCCATGTGTCGGTGAGGATGCTGCTGGGAGTGCCACCGGGCTAACTGCGCAATTAAATTATCTTGCGCGCGTCAAGGAAATTTGCCGTGAAGAAGCGAATGAACTTTGTCTGAACGGGTTGTAGTCCGTGTGATTTAGTATAAATTAGCAGTGAGCTGTGTTAAGAGACATTCTCGTGAGTGTGACCTGGGGACATCTCAAATTTGTCCCGAATTTGGGAATGAAGACGGCACAGGTAAGATGCTAGTTGCTGAACGTAGCTAATATTAATGCATCATGCTAGCTAACCGACGACATGCTAGCTAGCTAGCAAGTGTTACGGTAATGTTTTGAAAAGTTTAGAAGAACGTAAAACTGTCTAATTTAGTGGGCTCCGAAAGTGGTTGGTATTAATCTGTTTCAATTGTTGAAACAACGAAAAAAAAAAAAGATTACCCCCCCCCCCCCAAAAAAAAATAAAGTTAGTAGTCCTGTTAAAAAACCTCAGTGAAATTACACATTTTACTTTTTTATGTTACCAATCTGACTTGGAGTTATAAGAATAGTAAGAGTTTTCCAAAATTATAATAAATACATTTATTTCATTTAAATAATCTGATCTTCAATTTAATGAAAATAACAGAGCAACGACACACAGTACCTAATTTAAGTAGTGCTCATAATTACGCCTGTTTAAGTTGTACTTGAACGCACCTCGGCCATGTGTCGGTGAGGATGCTGCTGGGAGTGCCACCGGGCTAACTGCGCAATTAAATTATCTTGCGCGCGTCAAGGAAATTTGCCGTGAAGAAGCGGATGAACTTTGTCTGAACGGGTTGTAGTCCGTGTGATTTAGTATAAATTAGCAGTGAGCTATGTTAAGAGACATTCTCGTGAGTGTGACCTGGGGACATCTCAAATTTGTCCCGAATTTGGGAATGAAGACGGCACAGGTAAGATGCTAGTTGCTGAACGTAGCTAATATTAATGCATCATGCTAGCTAACCGACGACATGCTAGCTAGCTAGCAAGTGTTACGGTAATGTTTTGAAAAGTTTAGAAGAACTCGGCGTATAACTGTCTAATTTAGTGGGCTCCGAGGACCAGTGTCTAGGATTTAGTGGTAGCTAGTGGTGTAGTTGCTGATTTCGACCCCTCATCTCACCCTTCCAGGAAAAAAAAAGCAATACAGAAAAACTGTAATTTAGCTGACACTTTTATCCAAAGACACTCACAGAAAAGGGAACAAATGTGAAGGAGAAAATACAATGATGATAATTTGATATGACTGATTTTTACTTGCACTGTGTGAGCACATGACAACACACTGCGTTATTTTGGACTTGAATCATCAACTAGCGCATCAAATCCTGTTGGACCCTCATTCTTCAAAGGACATCTACGTAAAAGGTAACGTTCAAGCTTACACAGTTCTATGCATTAGTAATCTAGAGTAACGTAGCTCCTTAGGGCATTGTGGAAAAAGTGACGGTAGCCAGTGAGAACAAACTAGAATAAAGAGGCCCTATATGGAGCTAGTTCTTCATAGATCTAGCCTCTTAATTTTGCTGCACTAGATCTAATTATTAGTTTTGTACATTTATGCTTTATATTCTATGCTACGTTGTTTGAACTTTTATTCAGTCATTACTTAATTCTAGTTTACACAGGTCTTCAAGGCCGAGTGCTCTCTAATACGTTCTGATGTGAAATTCACATTCTGTAAATCTACTGTGGGTTAACAAAAAAGGCTGCTAACCTTTTTGATTACAGTTAGAGTACAGAAAATGTTAAAGTTATGCGTTGGCCGGGAATCGAACCCGGGTCAACTGCTTGGAAGGCAGCTATGCTAACCACTATACCACCAACGCTTGTAGACAGGCTAGTGCTTGACTCTTTAAAACATTAATTTAAGGGGCTGTCAGTGTTTCAAGTCACGAGCTGAAGGTGAAGTAAAGTACCTGGTACATCTATGTTCTGATCACAAAGAAGGTACTGCAGTGTTACTTAAATGAATGGTATCGATGTGTAAGCTCTCACAGGCTTCTGACAAGCTAATTGACGGGTTTCCGTAGTGTAGTGGTTATCACGTTCGCCTAACACGCGAAAGGTCCCCGGTTCGAAACCGGGCGGAAACAGATTATTTGTTCTTTTGTCAGTGAATGTGATAACTGGAGGTCACCACAGGAACCCAAGCTAGGTGCCAGGAGTGGATGAGATTTCCCTTGAGATTCTGCACAAAGGCTTTGGACATTGTCAGTCTGTTGGGTACAGTACCTGTGGAGTGGCAGATTCCCTGACTCCCTGACAAAGTTTATTCCTTGGTGCCTGAAAGTTGGTTCTGACAGATTCAGATTCAGGAGGAGCAACACAAATTTTGTCCTGGCCGTGGAATAGTGAACCAGCTCTTCGCCCTTGCTGGGGGAGTTATGGGAGTTTGACCATCCAATCTACATGTGCTCTGCAGATTTGGAAAAGGCCTGCAACTGTGCCCATGGGGGTGGTCCTGTGGTGGTTCCTCATACAACCAAAGTGAGAGCTGTGTCAATATTCTCAGCTCAAAGGCAGATACATTCTCAGTGGGTGTTGGACTCCACAAAGTCACTCCTCTGTCAGAAAATAGTGGGATGCTGGAATGGTGGGAAGTGTCTTGCTATCTTGTTCAGGAGTGTTCATTGTGGGGAAGGAGGGAGCTGAGCCAGAAGGCAAAGCTCTTGATTTTCCAGTCCATCTATGTTCCCACCCACACCTATGGTCGCTTTGGGTAGCATTGTATAACCTCTCACAGACGTTGTGTTTTACAGGAGTTTCCGTAGTGTAGTGGTTATCACGTTCGCCTAACACGCGAAAGGTCCCCGGTTCGAAACCGGGCGGAAACAAGAATATTTCTTGTTAGTGCATGTGACAACTTCTCCAACACATCAACACATATTCTAGTTTTAAGGACAAAGATGTGATAAAATAATAGTCTGCAGAGACTTTTGATTCAGCAGCTCAAGGTACACCACAAAGTTTCTGTTAAAGGGTGACTGTTTCTCACATACCCTGTGGTGGGAGGTTGTTTGTGCCCCATTGGAGGGGGAGGGGTAAGAGCTGAGTCCTTTGTGTTTGCGTGTAGCGCTCCCCTTAGTAGATATAATGATTAGGGAAGGGCTTTTGGGTTCTTTATCAAATGTTGTTAACCCTGATTAACTAAAGAACATTAACCCTAAAGAACAAGCCCACTTTGATTGAATATTGGATCATATCCATTAGCAGCGGGCCAAGCAAGGGCCAGAAAGTAAGATAAAATTCAGGTGGAATTCCATCCGGCCCTGGCAATCTACCTTTGCGCATATCCCTAACAGCTGCCTCACACTCCTGCAATGTAATGGGGTTATCTAGCTTTGCAGAATCATCATTACGAAGACAAGGTAGCTTGGCGTTATTTAGAAAGCCATCACAAACATGCTTGTCAAAAGTACTTTCTGACTTATATAACTCCTGATAAAAGGAGGCAAAAGCTGCATTCACCTTTTTTGGGTCACTTTGTATAATGTATAATGCCATTTTAATCTTTAATACAGAAAATGTCAGCAAAGTACTCGTCTGTTCGCAATCTCATTGCTAGTAAATGACTAGGTCTTGAGGAATTGAAATAATAAGTTTGCCGTGTTTTATGCATAAGGAATTCTGACCGGCACTTCAGAAGAGAGTTAATCTCTTTTTTGATCAGTTCCTTCTGTAGGGCTACGTGGTCGTTAAAATTATGTTGCAAAGAAGTGTCAAGGGTTGTAATTCTAAAGCTTCCAATTTGGCTACACGTTCCTTGTTTCGTGTTGAGGCAATAGGGTGATAAAACTTATTATACATTGTGTCGAATGTTAAGCACCCTGGCGTTTACTGAGATAAAATTTAGAGCTGTCATATG